>VZRO01000504.1:2353912-2387329 GCA_013397915.1 Daphoenositta chrysoptera
GGGCTGCACAGCACCGCTGCAGCACAGAACGGGGCTGCACAGCACCACTGCAGCACAGAGCAGGCCTGAACAGCACCGCTGCAGCAGCAGAGCAGGGGCTGCACAGCACCGCTGCAGCACAGAGCAGGGCTGCACAGCACCGCTGCAGCAGCAGAGCAGGGCTGCACAGCACCACTGCAGCACAGAGCAGGCCTGCACAGCACCACTGCAGCACAGAGCAGGGCTGCACAGCACCGCTGCAGCACAGAGCAGGCCTGAACAGCACCACTGCAGCAGCAGAGCAGGCCTGCACAGCACCGCTGCAGCACAGAGCAGGCCTGCACAGCACCGCTGCAGCACAGAGCAGGGCTGCACAGCAGCGCTGCAGCAGCATCGCAGGGGCAGCAGCTGGCCTGATGCGCTCTGCACAGGCGCTCAGCACTCGCATTTTAAAATAGGCAGCTTTTCCACACGAGAGAATGAGGGGAGGAGAGAGTATTGTCTCTCTTTAAAAGGATAGTACATTAGTGACGATGTTTTTTTGTTAGATCCCGGTTTGTCTAGTTGGGGAATTTATGGACTTTTAAAAATAGATTTTGCCAAACAATTGTGTGGGCAACTGCTGACTTGCAGTCTGCAAGATATCTTTCCGTCAGCCTCAGGAAGATTAAAGCAGGTTCTATTTTCATCACAAGGGAGCTAAGGATGTAGGCACAAAGGAGAAATTCACTTTTTGTCCACATCAAGCTGAGTCTCTTGCCAGACGATGCAGCATTCACTGCAACAATTGCCAACATAATGTGTTGCCTTCTATAGCTCCTTCAGGTTGAAGAATAGCCTTGTACTGCTACATGTAGAGAGCAGGAGAATTTCCCAGTCCCTGGGTCTATAGTTTAACACCAGGACAATTTCTTTCCTAATTCTGCATGCCAAAAAGCTGACAGAAAAGTAACGTTGGCATACAAAGGAGTAACATCTCCCTGCATCACACGTGTGTGAGAAAGGAAATAGAGATGAAAATAAAACATCCTCTGAAAGATCACAGAGCTACATATTCTTGTATCTTCTTTTAAGTCCTGATTCTAATCTCAGCAGTATGATGCTCAGAGAGAAAAGCAAGTCACAGCCTGGTATCTACCCCTCTTAGATGGAAGAGGAGGAAAGGAGCCCTGCCAGCATATCTGTACAAGACAAACCTTGCACTAAATAGGGCGACAGGGATTCGGGAATGAAAATGATCTTCTCAGTCATCAAATCCAGGCCCCTGGTGTCACAGGCTACAATGTGGTGCATTTCCTCTTGGAAAGCAATCACCAGCTCCCGTAAGAGAAGTCCCCTGCTACCATCAGCAGCAGGCTCTTCCAGAACTTCACTGTTCACGGTCTGAACTCTCTCCAATTTTCAACCTGCCTTTACTCATGGCTAGTTTATACCCTTTTATTCTTGTGGCAACATTGTTTTGTAGCTTGAACAGTCCTCTCCCTCCCTGGTGTTTATCCTTCTGAAGTATTTATGGTAAGCAATCAGATCCTCTCTCAGCCTTTGTTTTGCTAGGCTATTCAAGCCAAGCTCTTTAAGTCTCCTCTCACAAGACAGGCTCTCCATTCCTCTGATCTTCTTGGTACCCATTCTAAACTGAATTTATCATTTGTGCACACAGACGACCTGAATTGTACATAGTATTTTTGATGGGGTCACATCACTAAATAAGCCATGGAAACAGTATAAGCAGAAGAGAGATATGGGACCAGATCTCTGGGATGTTCCTGTTATTCTTGAATACATGGACTCATAAATGCATTTGGCATTTACTGCCTCAAAAGAAAGACATAAATATATTAAAACACAAGTTTTTAGACAAACAAAGACAGGAAGCTTTTCCTTTGCTTGGCAAGGAAAAAACCATCATTTTACCCTGAACCTAAATGAAATTTCAGAGAAAAAAGTTTACTGTGCAATCTACTAAACTTAAACCACAGCTGTGCTCTCATGAAATACCATCCCCCTGTTTATAACAAAGTAAGGGCTCTGTGCCACAGCTCCTATTTCAAGCCCTGATATATTTTGCATGAAATGCAAAATGTAAAAGCAAACTTGGGGAGTAAACCAGCATCTCTCTGTTAGGAGCTGTATCTTTTTCAGTTTGATCTGACCTGTTCTGCTGCTACCAGAGAAGCAAACACAGAGACCAAAAAGCAGAGCAGCTCACCTGCTTCCTGATGAGACAACTGAACCTCCCCCACTTGCAAGCACATGAGAAATGGGTAAATTTAAGAGCCTATTACTAAGGGCCCCAAGCACAAAACTAAAGCAAACCAAACCAGGCAGTACTGTACAGGTAGCAATTGTATCAAGGTATGCCAAAAGTCAGCAGGATTTCAGCAACATCCCACGTATGGCTGCAAACACTCGTGCCAGTTAATTAGCAGTGGCATTAAACGAGAAAAGGGACACTGAGCAGGACACTGGGGTTAACCTTACCCTATGTGATCTGTGCCATATGATCTTTTATTCCATCTGTTATCAACATACTTCAAGAGATTAATCCAATACTCACAATTTTGAATGAGCAGATACCATTTTGTTACTCCGTATCATACTTCACAAGTCTCAAATATTCAGTGGCTGACTGACAGCTTGAAGAGGTGCCACAAGGTTAAATGACAGCCTATCAATTTTTCAAGGGCAAGAAACCCTTTACGAGACATTCAGAGGTTTTTCCCTTTAACATTTTTCCGTTGTTTGCCTAACCTAAACCTCAAGCATACACCAGAGTTTAAGGACATGCTGCTGTAACAGAACCATCAGTCAACAATGAAAAAAAACATCTCAGAAAGATGTACCATATGCCCATCCTGAAAACACCCATCAATTATGGTAGTCATACAAGATCTCATCATCTCCGTTTCTGTGGCAGAGCCACTGCCCTTAGTTACACCATGCCCAGCACTGGCACCACTCCTGAACTCAAGCACAGCCCTCCCATCAGTTCTAGAGGGGACTTCCCCGGGCACCACTCACCACAAAGGCACCTTGCTCCTCTAACCCTGGTACAAAGCTTTACACCACACCAAGGATAGCACAGCAACACTGATGGCTTTACGAGCCACAACAATGCAAGGGGAAGATGAAGCTATGAAAATCCCTGGGCTCAAGGAGCCACTCCACTGGCCTGTGAGTGAGGGAGCCAGACAGAAACACACAGCCAGGCACAAGCAGGGCTACTTTTCTTTATAGGAGGAGACAAGTGGTTTCCTGGCATACGTGCAAGTGCCTTGGGAAGCACCAGCAGGAACATATGAACATTGCCTGGTAGCTGGCAATGCCTGTGAGCGTGGGACCCCCGCTGGAAGGGAGGCTGGATGGTGCCCTTTGTCCACCCCAGTGAGAGCCACTTCTGGCATGCATGCTGAGCACTGCTTCCTGCCTCGCCCTGCCTGGCACCCACACCATATAGGACAGGAGCTGGACGAACATCAACAGCAGCTTTTTATCAGCCCCTGGAAATAGGGCCAGTTAGGACCAGCAAGTCATTAATCTGGTGTTATGTTGTAGGTCAAAATGTCCTTCTGTTTAGACCTTATTGTCAAAGTCTTCTCCTTCTTCAGCACCGTGATTTACTGTTTGGAGCGATGTAACTTCATGTCACTGTCACTTTTGCTGCATGTGTTCTGCTCTTTGCCTCTGAGACATCTTGACACATTGATATACAAACCAGGGATGCAAAGATGGTTGTAAATACTGCACTAGAATCCATTCCTAAAAAGTTGAAGAGAATCTAACACAACTAATTGCACACGTACAAGGAAGAGATTGATGTGAGAAATTCATAAAGAAAAAATATTGCATTAATAAATTAAGAGCTGCAACCTGTCTAAAGTTCAGCTGTATTGACTGCTAGAACATCTGAATGATTGCTGTAATTACTGTAGATACCAGTGCCACTTTGCAATATGGCCTCTTGTGCCTGTATTGTCTTTCCCATCTTTGCAGCAGCATTACAGCTTCAAATGCAACTGTTGCTGATTTTAAGCCGGAGTGCCTGGAAGGCAAGCACTGTATTTTATACCACTATGCTTCTGGTGCTTAATTGGGTCCTAAACTAAATATGCTGAATATATACTTAATTAAATGTGCTAAAGAAATATTCTAGGTGCATTTAGAAAAGATTTGTTTGGTCAACTAAGATGTTTTGCAACTGTAATTGCATTATTGTTATTGGCATTTCTAAATCACTCTCGCATTTCCTTTGGAATAAATGTCTTAGTAGCTCAACAGTATAATGTATTGCTATGCTACAAAACTGGAGGAACACATTATATATTCATGTACACTTGGCTTTAACCACTTACAGTATAACAATGAAGTAAGGATTATTATGCAGTAAGTTTGCTGAACCATCATCCTTTTAAACCATAAATATACTTGGCATATACCACAACATCCACCCAGTAAGAAATTGGGTAAACAGAACTCACTTATATTTTAAAATTGAATGGACAGTTAAAACTGAATTAACTGGGCAAATAATAGCATTCCAAAAATATAAAGCGTAGTTCACAAACTATGGTATAACACAGCCTATTTCTCTTGCAGTACAGACAAGAGAAAGTATCGTGCATGTTCCTGACACCTATACATTGATTCGAAACCAGGTTTTGATAGTGGTCTTAAATAGCTAAAATTATAAAAAGATATAAAGTCCTTTTATATTAAATTTTCTGAAACATCATCAACACTGCAGTAGAGCAAGGGAAATCCAAATCCATTTTATCAGCTTCTAAATGTAACATATATTATCTGTGTGATAATATCTTCTGTCAAACTGTATCCAGGACGTTTACTTTCTCAAAAAAACATAATAAAAAACAAAACCAAGGAACACAGGACATTAGAACCAAAGAGGATGGCCTTTAGAACAAACTGACTATACTGAATGTGGAAAGGAAAAAAAAAAGCATGTTTAAATTTGGCACTCAAGCAGCTTTGTAATGTACAGGGATTTTTCACTGTTTCTGTGTATTGCAGTTTTGGTAACAGGCAAATCCCAGGCATATGCTTGTGTAACACAAAACATTTGGTTTCAGCATTAATAATTTCTTTAATTACTTTTTTATCACTTGTGTCATATTTGAAATTTTCACTTACATCTTTCACATTTTATACTTTTCAACCTCTTGAGAACCTTCTCTTCAATATTTTGGGATATTTCATGTGGCATGAAATACTAATAGCTACCATATAAACTAGCTGACAAGATTCAAATTCAGAAGGCATGGGAAGCAATCCTGCTGGATGTGGGAGATCTCTTGACAACAGATCTGATTCTGTGTGGTGTCTGGGGGAGTGGGAAAGGCCATGCCCCAGCCTAGCAAAGCTTTTAAGCACACACTTAACTGTGAGCATACGATTACTTTAAATTACTTCAATAGGATTATTCACATACTTAAATTAAATGCTCTTCTGGATTTCAGCCCTTATGCATGGCACAGTCTGTCTCTGCAGGGGCTCTCAAACTGCAGAGGGACTGTGGGAGAGGAGGATGAGGCACCTGTAGGTATTTTCAGGACCTTATATGCACCCAGGTGAGACAAGATAAAGATGTCTTTTAACATCAGTTGGAAGCTGCTGCTGCTTTCCGTTGCCGTGATGGGTGCCTCCACGGTGTTTTTTTCTAAGCCTATTAAAAATGTATTCATAGAAAGTCATCCTTTTGTAGAAACAGAGTTATTGATCAGAAATCTTTCTTTTCAACTCCCATTTTATCCAGACAAAACCTATTCTTCTTATGAAGCTACTCACTTCATTGTTTGGTACTGGATGCTTTTCAATAATTTTGGGATGGGGAGGTGGTACTTTGCCAAGAAAAGACAAAAAAAACCCCCATCTGCTGTTAAGAGGAAAACCTTGACCATGTTCTGATTTTCAGGACTTAGGAGTATTAAAAAAAAAGCTTTTATTTTTTTTCTTTTGCTTAAGACAGAATAGTATAGAGTATAGAATTTCATGATCAGCTTTTGACTCCTGATTGTCCACAGCAGCTCCGTTACATATTTGTGCAGACCTTGGCAGACCAAAGGCTGGATGGAGCTGGGAAAGGAAGCTGCCCTTTAAATAGACAGCACAACTGCACGTAGGTTGTTTGGGGATTCACGTGGCAATCCCTGTAACTATATGAATGGGGATTTAAGGCGTAAAGAGATACCAGCAATCCAAAGGGGGGAGGGGGCAAATCTTTGATGTTTCTTCAGCATCAGGATCAACAAAGAACAACAGCATGTATTTGGTAGTTTTCAGAGGTAGACTGAAATATAAAACCCTTTTATCGTAATGCACTTAATTTCTCCCAATGAGAATTACCATGTTGAAAATGTTTCTAAAAAACAAAGACATGTAGCCATTGCTGCTCATGGTGGTTTAAAATCAAGCCTTATTTGTCTGTGTCAACATTTTAAAGTAGAGAGTACAAAGATGTTTGTTAATTTTGTACTACTGAAGATCCAAGAAACCTGCAAGGATCCATGAGCTCCTTCATATTTACAGAGTGTGCCAAAAGACCCTGTTGTGTTCCCAACACCGAGAGAGAATCACCCAGTTTTGCTGCAGTCTTGGTACTTTCACTATGTGTCACTGTGCATCAGCATTAGCCGAAGAACCGAGAGCAAGGCTAACGGCAGCAAGAAAAGTAGAATCAGTGATTTTTTTTTCTGAAACATCACATCTCTTTTTCATACATTAGGAAAAGGTTATGCTCCTTTTGCTCGTAATTATAAAACAAGAATGTTAATACTACAAAGGTTCAGCATAAATCAATTTCAAACTGCTAAATTTATTAGGCAGTGCTTGTAATGAATTATCTAGAATGGGTAACAAATCCAAGGCTAGGATTTTTTGCTGATACTTTCTAATTGTATCAAAACCACTAGATAACATTTATGTTTCTATTAAGAACTGCTAATTTTTTTGCACCTTACAACCCTTGGAAATACATTTTCTTATCTGCAGTGAATACTAAACAAAACTGATTTATACAACTAGAATTGTGTTTAAAATGAATAAAAATTACTTATGATGGCATAAAAATCTCAAACTAAATTATATTTAGAATTTTTAAATGTGCAGGGGAGCTATTTTAAAGGCTATTCTAGATTAACAGTTATTACCACTCCTATTCTTGTCATTATTGTTACTATTAGTATTAGTAGGATTATCATAATAATATAAAAAGAAGGGCTGCAAAAAAAAACCCCAAACAGACAGAAATCCTTGAAGTGGCCTTGTTTAGGGTCTGAACCAATGCCTATTAAAGAGGCTAAAGAGGTCTCAACAAATGTTTCAGATAAACTATTAAGAATGAATCAAAAGATCATGGTGATTTATTTTCCATTCTATAATGGTATTTTCAAGACTACTGATATATTTCTATTATACAAATATATACATATATACATATATATATGTATATATGTGTGTATATATATATGCATTTCTAGTTTAGAGTTAAAGCTTGAATGCAGCAGTCCACAGAAAATCCCTTTAATTAAAAGATAGTCCAGCATGCTGCTAGGCTTTCCCATCTGAAGCAGATGGGAAAGCAGTCCTTCAGAAGAAAGAAAGGAGAGGGGAAGGAGAAAATACATTTTTCTATCTGATGCAATACTTTCATTCATACGTGGATATTTTAAAATATATTTTAAAAGATAGAGGATATTTCTGTTAAAATGCAAACGTATAGGTAATTTTATCTTGATGAACATGAGTTTTGCAGAAATCTCAGGAGCTCTAATGAGAAGATACCTAACCAGTTTGTTGCAGGAATGTGTCCAAAACCCGAAACTACTGTAGCTCGTGTCCCAGCATTGGCAGTTATCTGTTGAGCAGACAGACAGGAAGAAAATATGCAATATGAAGAAGTCTTCCTTCTCTGTCTGATCAGAGAAGAAATGTAAATAAATACTATCATGGTGATTGAAGGGGAGGTAACACACACCATGTGGTGACACAGAATGAACTCTGCAGAGAGGGAGAAGCTCCTCTTTTTGACACTGAACTAGGCAGGCAAGTGAGGGGACACCTGGTCATTTAAAATGCAGCAGGATTGGAATGTCAGGCTCATTTGCCAAATTGCTGCTACAGTTCGGGGCCAGAAGATGTAAAATGTGTTTCCCTTATGCATTTCAGCTGTTGTGCTGTATCAGAAGGCACTCTGGCCTGGAATGTGAAAACAAGCCCAAAGCATTGCCCTGGATTGTCTTCCCACAGTTCCTACCAGCTTTCACACTGCAAAAACCCATCTGACAAATACTGCCATTAGTGCATTGCCTTCAAATTAGGACTAATAAAGTCCTGTCCCAGCTTGATATAAAACAACTCATAGTTTTTTTGCAATTTCATAAAGCACAGCGATAATTCCAGCAATTGCATGGGCAGATGACAGACTTGTGAGTATGGTAAGTAGATCCAACCTGTAAAGCCCAGCCCAGAAAAGCCTGCAGTTTTTCTTTGTCCCAACTCACATCAGCAGTATACATCACCCATACAAGTCACTTCCTGCCTTTTTTTTTCAGCAATTCTTTCAGCTCCTCCGAAAGCTGACTCTACGACCAGTGCCTGACAGCGAAGACTGGCACCTCACACAACCTTCTCACTACTCCTTATCCTGCCAGTCAGAACCACAGCATGACATTTTGGTGCCTTTGGCATCTTCCCACCCCATGGTTGATCTGTCTGGGCTGCTCCCATCTCCTGCAGCACCTCTCACCTGGCCCCGTGGCATCATCTTGTGCACTCTTGGTGCCCCCACTCAACCTACTCTTGATATGGTTCTGCCAATTCTCACCAACAGCTGGTCTCACTTAAGATGAGAAAGTCCTAGTTAAGTTTCTTTCCATGCACAGAGACTGCTCACACACTTTTTGTAGAGAAAACCTCTTCACTATTCAGCTGCATGTTCTACAAGTGAATATCCAAATGCAATGGCATTCATCAGCGGGAGTTACGGGAAACATTTACACTAATTATGCTTCTGTCCAAATTGGTTACTAGTCTTAGATTACAGTTAAACTACCAGAAGGATTTCTAAAACAATAGATTTTTTTGCTACTTAGTGGTTTTTATCAGACAGATAATGGGAGACAAGAAATAAATAAACTCAGGGAGGTACAATTACATCATCTTACTCTTTCAGCATGATAAAGAAAATGGTATTCACTTCCCTCCCCAGAGTGCTATGAGGCTTATTCCATTAAGGTTTGTCAAGTGCTTGGTTGGAAGGCCCTGTAAGTGCATGGTGTTATTAGTAAATATTAAATAGAAAACAAGATTCTAATTATCAGGATAAACAGGCTAAGTTCTGCTTGGCTAAGTGCACTTGGGAGAGGAACCCAAGACCACCAGAGTGCTGTAGCACTGTGCATCCTTATCAGATCCAACTCCTCTTAGCCTCCAAAAGATCAGGTTCGCTCAGGTGCAAACCCACCAGAACTAAAATTCATCATCCCTATCCCTTCCTCAGCACTGAATAAAAATTTTACTCCCACTTTAAGGTGTATTATGCATAGCAGATTGATGTAATTTACTTTTCTGGCATCCCCACACCTGCTCATCACCATTTACAGCTGGGAAAGAAACAGCACACAGGTAAAGCACACAGGACTCTGTTCCTTCACGTGGTGGGGGTTCCTGCCCCTCTGAGTACACAGTCTCCTCTGTCACTGGGCTTCTGACTTCCTTGCCCCTTACATCCCAGCACTAGAAGGAAATTCCTGTTTCATGGTCTTTCTGCCTTTTGCCACAACAGATAGAGAAAAAAATATCACCCTGTAAACATTTCACCACAGATAAAAGAGACATAAAGCATTTCTGTTACACTGCATTAATGAAGCACAATTAGAGATAAAACTGCCCTTAATATCATGTGTGGGCAAAGGTCTAAAATATTTTTGCATTGATCACTCATGATTAAAACTAATGTCATCTGGTAGCTTTGGTGGTGTTTTTTTTTCTACCTTTGCTGTCAAGTCCAGCCTGTGCTGGGCACAGCCATCAGGGGCTTTACATCTCCCTGAGCATGCTACACAGTCTGATGGCATCTCTTGCATAAAAGGCAAAGACTGACAGGGATTCAAAGGAGACACAATTGCTGCAGTAAAGAAGCTTCTTTCACATCAGGGGGAAAAGGTGGGGATGGATAAAGCTGTGGAAAATAACAGTTCTGGTGGGTAGAATAGGAATCCTAGTAAAGACAGAAGGTCCTTCACAAACAGGGTCATCTGGTTTTTGGGGAGCAATAATTTTGCTAGCTTTAAATGTCCTTTTTAAAGGGAGCCAGGTAACCTGTGCCTACAAAACTTCTCCCAAAGACTGCACACAATACAGAACCCCCAGACTGCAGCTAAGGTGTATTAGCTAGTTCCTATTCACATATTTTGGCTGAAAGGAAAACTGCCTTAACTGTGCTCAGCATTAACAACTTGACCACTGCAAAGACAGTAAGTTTTTTCCTACCAGGAGTAAGATCAGAGGTATTTTGAGAATGTAAGTTTTGGATTACAGTGGCCTATCCCTAATGGGGACTACTTACTTAAAAGCAACACTTGCAAGACTGATAGTTTGAGCTTTCATACAAAAATCCCCTAATAGAAACCAGGACTTGAAACACCAACAAAACAACTGGGAACAAAAACATAAAGCGTTGATAGTTTGCAACCTTTCCACCTCTCGTCCCCAAAACCCATACCAACAGGCTGAATTCAAACAAACAAACAAACAAACGAAGTTTGTGAAGACTTAACATCAGACTCCATCAACAATCTGCACTGAGTGATTCTCAGAATGGAAGACTTTCAGCCACACCCCTTCCCAACTGCCATGGAGGGAGACTGGGAAGCCTGTTTCAGGCACACCCTGGTCGCCAAGCTACACGGAGAGCTTGGTTTTAGGAGAGAAATCGCCATGGATGCCCATTTATTATGTTCTCTATTCATACAGTAGCTATAGATTCACTACAGCCCTTGCAAGCAAGCCCTTGTTCTGCAGCATTGACGTGGTTAGGCATGAGCTGAGGCATCCTGAAATGGTGGCACCATCTCCTGCTTTTCAGAAACCACCTCCCAACACTAAGCAGCCTGAATCGGGAGTATGGACTGAATTGGAACCATGCAATTTTTAATGCGTCTACTTATTGAATTTTTAATCTGCAGATTATTGACTGTATGGACTGTAATGGCTTTGAACAACAGGGTGAGTGTGTATGCCAGACATCTGAAGTAATTCTATGTGAAAAGAGATGGCAAATTGCTGGAGCCTTTAATTACACAATTATTTAATAGTATTAAGGGCCGGCCTGAAAAAACAGAATACTCTCCCCCTGCACATTTATCTACATCTCAATAAAATGAAATGTGATTTGTGTGAGGGGAAGGAAGCAGTGGCTCTGAATATATATACTGGTATGCAACATCTCTGACTGAGTTGGTGTGAAAAGATGGACCATAAAGAAGTGATGGTTTCAGTCCATGGGATTTTAACACTTTTTGCTTCTGTGATCCTATAAACCCTCAACATCAGGAAGCTATTAAATGAAAAGTAGTTCATTTTCTGACCTGCCTTTTTCTACACATATGACGATCATAAATAGAATGATGCTGTCACTGATCCCCACATCTGCCTGCATACTGCATGTTTTATAGATATAGGGCCTGCTGCCGCCACAGAAATGGGGACTCCTAGGTTTTTTTGGGCAGGCTCTTGACAGCACATTCGGCACACAAATCAATTCTCAGTGAAGCAGCAGCAGCCATGGGCTGGCCTCTTCACTACAGCCAGCCCGTGTCATGCCAGGCACTCCTTCCCTCCCTGGCAGCAGGGTACTGCTCTTCTTTTCTTTCCTCATGATTTTATTTGGAAACAAAAAGAAACAACATCCTGTCATCGAACATCAGTAAGGCGTAATTATTATAGCTATGTTTTACCTACCACAGTGAACGTTATTACTATGTGAAGATCACAAATATCAAGCCTCCAGGAATGTCACATGAGAATGTCATAAGTAAGCCTATGTCTAAAATAAACACTCATAAAAACCCTTCTCAAAACCACTCTGTCTACCTACATGCAAATGCGTGTTACTAAGGGCTGTTCTTTACAAGATTTGAGAAATAACTTGTGGAAGAAGAACTCTGTTATTTCAGGGGCAAAACCAGAACTGTGCAGAGCTAATATTTTGCCATGACTTCTCTCAGACTGGTGCTGTTGGAAGAAGCCCTGAATACCGGCAGGCTACAGCTCAGCTGAAACACATTGCAGCTGCTCAGGATGTGCTGCCATCACAAACAGGTCTGAGGCCTGGCTCTTCTCTCTTTCATGCCATCGACTATGAGCCTGACTTGTATTTCTGCTGCCCTTTGCCAACAGCCACATCTCAGGCAGGGAACTCAAAGCTCCGTGATAAAAAGCACCTTTGCTAAAATTTAAATATACTGTGCCTAACAAATATATTTAAAATGAGTAAGTGCCAGTGGCTGTTCAGATACAGTTTTACTCACTCTTGACGAGCTCATGCATTTAGGTCTAGCAGTGTTGAAAGAAGACACAGGAATACATATCCCACTAGAAACGGAAATGGCACACAGCAGGACAGGGCTTGTCAGTGCCGCGATGAGCCAGGGAAGGGAATTTTACAAATTCCTTTCAATGTCAGGTCCTTAACTTTGCAGTGTCAGTTCTGTATGCTGAAGTTTTGTTTCATGCCCTATATATATTCCCCTTTCATAGAGAGAAGGCTGGTGACTGTGCTTACTATTCTTGGAGTGCTGTCGTGAATGGGTGGAATACTAAGAGAACCACATCTGAAAATATACACTTGCAACGTCTTATCAGTATTGGACATACATAATTTTTTCTTGCAAAGTTTTTGCTATGAAATTGGTTGTCACACAAATTCGTGTGCTTCTCCTTGCTGGTTTTTTTTTCAAACCCGCCACATTACTATATTTTTTGATGTCCATTTTAATGTTCCTTAAAGATAAAGCCAACCGTCTATACTAAAATTTCATGCACCCTTTTCTTTGGTTGAACAGAACTGCATTCTCACTACACGGTAGTATTTCACATACATTTCAATAACTGGGTACACTCCACGCAGTTGAAAATATCCACCTGTAAGCATGCAATATTTCTGCCTTAATTGAATGTAAATGCAACCTTCCCCAACACACCTTCTCTAGGTGAAAGGAAGTGCAAGCTCCTTTGATGTAAAGCACCACTGTTTAATTTGCGACCATGGAGAATAAGGATGGTTTAGTTGAATAACTGAAACACTAGCCCTCACTTTGGTCTACCCTTGGAAAACTGAAATCTAAGACTGGAAAGAGTTTCTCTCAGCAAAAGTTTTTGATTAATTGTCGTTTATTGAAATAATAATACCAGCATTTATCTATTTGATACAGAGACTTCACTGAATAGTTTACAGGAACAGAATATATGGAAGTTTGAAGTGTTCATGAGGAAACACAACCTGGAAACTAGCACTGATGGTCCACCAAGCATACTGTTCTTTTAGTGAGCTCCATTTCTGAGCTGAAGTGTAATTCACTACAGATTTTCAACCCACTATAAATGAGACAATGGCAGCATTAGTTTGCAGTTCTGTTTGAAAACATGAACTATTATTGATTACATGTGGGAATGCTGAACAATGAACCAGTAACTTCCATCAATAGCATTTCAATCTCTTGAGTTGAACAAGGTGCTCAGCCAAGCCTTTATGTGCTCTGCAAGACTCACGTGGAAGCGACTGGAGCACAGCGCAAAGAACTGCAGCGCTCGGAGCAGAGATCTGGGTAAGCAGTGCTGAAGAAACCACCAAAAATATCCTATTTAGTGTGCTGAGGGTCTGAAAATGAGGATTGTTTTGAGCATTGTGCATATTAAAGTTCTTTGTGGAGGCTGGCTGGGATGACACCAGCTTTGATAAAGCAGAGCTAAGAAAAGATGTATAGGCTTCAGTCACAGAGGAGAAAAACACAGGTGCCTTCTAGAAAAATTTTAAGGTAAAGGACTTGGAGTAGAGCTGGCCACCACTAGGTCCCAGGATGACAATGATGGTAATGATGATGACAATGATGATACTAATAACAACAGCAGCACCACTGCCAAATTCTTTATTACAGCATAGATACTAAAGTGATCAAACCCATCTAACATGCAAGTGAAAGTTGTTTTCTTTAAAAGTGAAGAAGGGGAGAGCTGCTTCTGCATCAAGACATAGCTACTCTGATTTCAGAAAATAGGTACATTGGACACAGCAGTCAGCAAAGAACCTGAGAGAAACCATGAGAAACCAAAGAATTGAGACAGCTGAAGCACAATGGAAAGACACAGTGCTCTATTAATAATGCTCACCTTTAAAGAAGCATGATAGCACCGTGGCATTTAATATCAGTGCTTATCACAAGCATCTCAAGAGATTTCAGCTCTTTTAATGTATGTCTTACAAAAGAAACACCACTAAAGAGTGCTGACTTCAATGTTTTCCTACTGCTAACAGCTGCCTTTCAGGCAAGATCCCATGAAGCTTTCCTCTTCCTCATTTAACTGATGTGGATTTCCACGTTTAATTGAATGGGATTCAATAGCAGGAGCAGAGAGAGTTCAAATTGTCCCTCTGGGGATTCGCTCAGGAGAAATTACTCATTCATGCCATGACATTTTGAGGGAATATCATAATGTCATTTTGGACACAATGTCATAACTTAGAAGAACAGAAGAATAAGATGGAAACATCAATTACGATAAAAGAAAGGGTCTAAAAATTCATGGTTTGCCCTGTGTCCCTGCTTTCACAGGGAAGTCCCAGTCTGAAAACGGCTGCTGTGCATCTGAAGTCACTACATGCATTCACCACTGGGTCAGCACCATCACCCGTGACAGGGTCACCTGCAGGATGGATCCTGCTGACTCCTGCTCACCCCAGCCACTCCAAAATCCTGCATGGCAGGACACAGGACAGCAGTGTTATGGAGACCAGTATAGTAGGAGAATGGTACTAGCCAGGTCTGGCCCTTTCCCACAGCATAACATTGTAAAACAGAACTGATGTGGACATGGCGAGTAGAGAGGTATGATGGTACCACAGAGTGGGTCTAAATGCAAAACCTTCCTATACACAGATTTATACATTAACAAGTATATGTGCATGTGGACATAAATTCATTTAAGTGAATATAAATATAAATATAAATATAAATATAAATATAAATATAAATATAAATATAAATATAAATATAAATATAAATATAAATGTAAATATAGGGTCCAGACAGGTATTTTTCTAAATCTATGTCATGTGCTGATACTGAATTACATTAGCAATACCACTCTACAGCATAATACTGCATTCTAAAAACACAAAAAATAAATGTGAAAAATAAGGCAGATGCAGAACTGTCATGGGAAGGCTTGAAGTTTGAGGCCTTTAATACAGGGATACAACATCTCAGAGACAACCCACCAAGTCCTGTATGTCCTTTGTGAGAACAAAGGCTTGAAACCCCTTCCAGAAATACTCGTTGCATAGCTGATAAGCAGGGAGGTAAAAGGGGGGAGGAATGTCCTAGCAGGTATGGCTTGCTGAGAAAGTTGACTGAACACTAGCCTGTATGTAGAAGACTGTATCATAATCCTCTCTCTGTCTTCAACCAGCTATCTGACTTAATAAGATATAATTGTAAATAAGAATCAATTGTTTTCATCATGATTAAGTATGTTTAAATGAATCCATCTGGTTATGTGGTAATCAAACTTCATGAAATAAGAGTTTAAGTTTGCAAAAATATAAACCAGTGCTAAGCGACACCTTTATATTTCGTGTCTGATTTTAAATTACTGATTACTTTCCATACATTATTTCACCTACCATGTAAATTTCCACTTTTCATGTATTACTGCTGCCAGGCCAACATTAAAAAGGCACTAAACATTTTGCCACAGTGCACTGAATGGCATAAATTAGAAAAAAATCACTACATATTTGTAGAAAGGCTCTTTGCAGGTTGAATGGACTGACCAGTCCCACTGCCACCCGTGCTGACTGCCCCACTGGCAAGCCAAGCAGTGGGAACCACCAGAGCACAACATGCTCCTGACCTCCATGAGCAGCTCTTTGCAAAGAGCTTAACTGGGAAAGTAAACTTTCACTAGGGTTTTGTCTTCAGGATGTTATAATTATTCAGTTTTTCAGTTGCTGCTGCCACTTCAATTCATTTACCAGTAGGCTTTTTAGATTACAGTCCATTTATTATCAACGGGTTTTTTGCACAGAAGGTTACAGCGGTTTATTAATCCATCAACGGCCTCCCTAAAAATATGATCAATGACGCTGTATGAAATGTCATTCTTTATACACTTTAGGAGGTTTGGCAATTAGCACTTCAAAACATGACTGTATTGAAGGTTTAAAAAATACTTGTACAGAAAAAAACCCAGAATCATATCCCTGAAGAGTTCTGGTGAATTACAACAAAACACTGTAAATCTTACCACCTGACAACACTGCTTTTATGAAATTATTCAAAAAATGCATGTTATTTGCAAAAGTTATAAAAAAAAAGTGTTAAGAGTTAGGATTTGATTAATGAGAATGTGTCTAGAGCAACTCCATACTGCTGTGATTTCTCAGAGTCATGCTTCAGATGTACCTGAAAGCTGGGAAGCACTGCTATTTTCCAAAGCATCTTTTTAAAAGAAAACAATCTGACAGGGCTGCTTGCTCGATACAGTGTGGCTATGAACTGGGAGAGGCTATGAAACACATTATGGTTCACTTTTCTTGGATGAAGAGAGGCTCTTCAATTATAAAAGTGTAAACAGGTGAAGATTGAATCACGGCAGTGGAAGTCCCATAAATGCACGTCTCATCACTCACTGCACACAGTGTGCAGATACAGCAGCAAGCAACACCTTGCTATAAGGTGAGAGAGAGTTAATGTTTTCCACCCTCCTGCGCAGCATTCACGTTACATTCAAAGGACAGCACACTCCTCTGAGCCTTGTTTTAAGAATACCGCTTACTGTAACAGCGTGCCAAATATTTTGGTTGATATTTAAATAATTCATGAATGCTAAACTCATCTCTTTTTTTTAATAGAAGAATAAAACCATCATATTCAGAAGCTGACCTTTTTACTCTGCTATATAAACCCATTAACAATACAGAAAAACATATCCCCAACATAAAAAGCTTTGAAATATCAATTTAAAGGCTACTTTCTACTATATCCTTTATTGTAAATGCTACCAAGAAAAAAGCAGAAACCAAAAATCAATTTTTAATATATTTCTTCCTACCACAGGGCATCGGAAACATTAATGGTTTCTGTATCTACATGGCTACTCTTACAAGCTCTGCTCTTCCCACATTCGCCTTTAAAACATGATCAATGTATGTTTGCATATATATTTGAAGTACTTCTGGATGTAAATTAATTAACAATAACACAGTATAAACAAATTTCTCCTTGTTTGATTACCCAGAATAACAGTTTGATATGTATGTAGCTGCTGCAACTTGGGGAAGACAAAATGTTGCACATTTTAAATTAGCTAACTGGATTGCAAACAAACCAGGAATCCAGGCAGGAACCAGACTTGAAGTTAAGTTTTGAAGCCGCTGCTGTTCTGCAGAACTCAAGTCCCTCTAGTACAGACATTTTTTGGGAAAGATTTCTGCCTTTAAACTTCCAGTGGTCACAGAACAACTCACTAAGTTGTAAAAGTTCCACTGAAAACAGGCATCACAATAAAATTATCAAGCAGTAGCTAAACTGAAGGGAGTGCATAAGAGGGATGGATTATGAACAGCCTTGTGGAATCTGAGTGTGGAAAAGCTCCCTTTCTTTTTCTTCTTTCTGGTGCTTCTGAAAAGTCTCCCCTTTCCATCATTAAACCCATACACACAGACACTTCTGCAAAATTGCTATGTTCCATTATTTAAATCAAATTTCATCCCACCGTTCCCAGTTACTCCAGTTTCCAGGCTTTCTTCACCACTATTGCTCAACCCACTCCATCATGTTTTTGGAGATGAGGGTGGAAATTTTCCCTGTAATCAACAAAGAGTAGATGCCTTTGAAAGCCTGCACAGAGGGAGATCTGGATTAGGAATCTAATTAATTAGGGATTAGGAACCTAAATTACATGGACTTCTCTTCTGTTCATAATGTACGTATTTACTTCATGAGGACTAGTTCACTATGTGCTTAAATCATGAAGGCAAGATATGATCTAGATATTTTCCCTAGGTTTACATCACGTCCTTTACACAGGTTTCATGAGACATTTTTCTTCCTCTCTTTCCAGATCAGCAATGTGGTATGTATGTGTATGTTATCAAAATAATACCACATGCAAATCAGTAATTTCAATCTCAGCCTAGAAGTAGCATACTAGACTGAAAAGCAGAAAAGACAACTGGAGAGCATTGAAAGGCTGTGAAACCACTGCAGAAAATCATTAACCTCTGTTTGCTTGGGCTTTAGGTTTTTCTCTTTTACCTACTTTTAAATAGCATCAACCTTTTCAATTTGTCCCACACTCTGAAGTGTTGGTCAATCTACTGGCTGGCTTGCGGGAAAGACTAACCCCGGTATTATTGGAAAAAATGTATGTGAAAATCTCAGTATTTCATAAATATACTGTGGTATTGTTACAGTAATACTGCAATACTACAGAAGCATTAGAGAAAATTCTCCTGTTACCTGTAAATACATCATTTAAACTCCACAATGTTGCACATGCAAAAGCCTCTTCTCCAATCAACTAGAACAGACTTGGCTCCACAAATGCAAACTGTCTAACTATTACTCTTACGATATGAAAAAGAATCAATGATATAACCAACTTTTAATATCATATGAAAGCCATCAAAGCATGTCACATCATTTTAAAACGGTATTTTAAGTGTTAAACAGCAGAAACCTCCATGGCCATGAAAAGTGTTTTTGTTCCTTTTTGGAGAAGAAAGGGAGTAATCCCAGGGATTTACAACTAATTGTACAGTTTCACCACTGAATAATTGGAATGAGTAAAAGTCTATTTAAACTATCTCACATTTGTCAGGTCAGTGCTGTCAGCTGCAAACTCCACTACCAGGGTATCACAGTTGCTTTCTAAATACTGCTGCTACCGCAAATACTGTTGGAACACCTTGGTGCATCACGGTAAGTTAAGAACAGACTTTTTCTTATGATAATCAAGTTTTAATGATAATCAAAATGTAGATTTTATTTTTGCCATGATCACTGTCAGGCTGCAGGCATGGGAATATGCCTGTGGAAATCCCTATTGAGCCCCTGTAACAGAGACCTATATCTGACAGTAAGGAGGGAGCAAAATGTTCCTAAAACAATGTGGAAAATGTGAAGTCTCTCAAGAGAAAAAAGATTTAATTCAGTTTTTCATGTTAATCGTTGCTACCTATTGATGTCCTAAACCTGCTGCTGAATATTAGGAAATTCAGAGTAAAAAACCATAAGGTAAAGCTTTTACCAGCATGTATCTGAGCATTAATTGAAATGCCTTAAGGCAGAGGAAAACTGCTTCTGAAACATTTACATGAGATGAATAGAGCTTGGATAAGGAAAAAAAAGGGGTATTCGCAATAGTTTTTCCTTATAGCTATCCCCATCAGTTAGTCTTTAAGTACAATGACTTTTTTTTACTTAAATTCTCAGAACTAAAGCCCCTTGTAAAGAAACACAAGGTCTGAGAAAATATGACTGGATGAAATACCCCAGAAGTATTTTTAACAAAATAGTGCTTATAGGATTGGTCTTTTTAATGGCAAGTTTAAAAGGCACTGGGTTTGGGGTTTTTTCTATTGAAGGCTCTCACAGAGTATTTGTCAGGGAGCCTTTGGGGATACGTAATTTAGGTACATCATTCTCTGTGTACAGTACACACAACACCAAACATGCAATTATGACTGAATCTTAATCCTCATTCCACTCTATCTTCTGAATAATAACCTGTGTTATTACAGAAAACCATTTTTTACTGCAAATGACGCCATATGCCAGGATAACTTCCCCTCACTCCATTTTTTTGTCTGTGGTCCTGGTGAGCCACATCAAGTCCCAGGAAACATGGGAGACACAGCATGGGAAGGCTGGCCCCAGATGCCATGCTTCTCAGCAGGGAAGGATGGTGAGGGACTGGCTGGAAAGCACTAACCCCCACCCCATCCAAGCAGACTTTGGGGAGGAAATTCTAATTCTGGAGGAAATTCTAATTTTGTTTTTTCAGAAGTGATGTGTCACTCACTGAAGTGTAGTAACTGCTGTCTGCTGGCCCCTGATAACAGGCAGGTTTGGGCACCATTAAGCTTTGGGCAGCCTAGCATAGGTTGGTCTCACCCACATGCTTTTTAAGTCTGCTTTTTTTGTCAGCTGTCTTGTCACTAGCATGTGGCACATATACCCACATGTCCACAGCACAGCTGATGGGAATGGCACTGCATGGGTGAGCGTGGATGTGGCTGGAAGCTGCAAGGCCAAAACTGATAAAACTCCTTGGGAGCAAACTTCCGATTGCACTTAGTGCAGAGACTTTCCATAGCTCCTGGCACCAGGGTCCCAGCAGGGTCCCCCGCCCCCTGGGGGAAACAAGGCTCAGAACTTGTAATCTGACTTAAAAGCTCCCAGCAGGGAACTCATTCCCCTCCCAAGCAACTCATTGTCACAGAAGTTTGGGATCTGACTCCTGAGGAAGAGTGGCCAATTTCCCCTCTGAATTTGTTGGGATCATCTTTTAACCCTGGCATCTCAGCTTGCCTTTTTCGCCTCGATTAAGGAGCTATCTGCTATCGAAGGTATCGTCTTCAGGTAATACCTTGTAGACCATCATCACATGATCTCACATCCTCCTCTTGGACAAAGTAAGTAGATTGAGCTTCTTAAGTCTGTAATTGTAGGACCCATTTTCCAGAGATTGAGTGAATTTGCTACCGACTTTAATGCTGTCAGGATTTACTCTCAGAGCCTCAGCTGGGGTAAGTTCTGTGCTCAGAGGTCAGTAGAAAATGTAGCTAAACCATTGCTGAGATTTTCTGATTCCAAATATCTCCTGCAAATCTCTCACTGTACACTTACTATTTTGCAATCTGCTTTAATTAAGGCTTAGCAATCAGAAGGAAAAAATCTTTGAAGTTTAACAATTCAATAGTGTGTGAAAATGTTAAATGCTAAGCCCTTTTGTATAAGCCTTATTCTGTTCATTAACAAATTTTCAATATATGAAACAGCTTGTTCAAAGCAGATAAAGAAAAAAAGACTGGCGTGGATAATACCTTGTGGCTATCACACTTCTTAAATTCAGTTATTTACCAAATGTTATGCTGGTGACAGTGGAGTTCTTGGCAAAAGCCAGACAGTAAATCATATAAAATTATACTCCCATGCAACCTTAAATTTTGCATTTGAATTGTCTTTAAACAGATCCTGCCAGATCCAGCCTAAAATATGCTATATAGTTCTAGATAACAGTAAAACAGAGATCAGAAAAGAGCAATAAGAATTATGGTTGGATTTGTTTCTTCCCAGGGCAGTGCATTTTATGCCTCTGCAATAGTGAGTGGGCAAAGTGGAGTCTCCCTGTACCAGTGGTTGGACCAGTCCCTAAGTACAGCTCCTGTCTGGAGTGGCTCCTGGCAGGGAAGGACACACAGGAGTCTGTATAATGGATATCTTCATGGCTGAAGAACTCAAATCACACGATTTGGCATGTGACAAATCATACTGAAGATCCTAAAATTTGAGAAGCCTGGAGCTGCTTTATTTCCCCAAGAGCTGGGCAGAGAGCTATAACAATACACTATACCTACAGCATATGGAAAGAAGTACAATGCACTACCCATGTGTTACATTTATAATGCTCGTTTTGGATGTAACTTTTTTCATGTTTTGGTCTGGTTTTGTTGGCAAGAAAGTACTTGTGCAATCCTGCCTGGGTCCTCATGAAACATATGCTACCCAGTCTAGTTTTCAGCACCCGAGCGTTCTCACAACCAACTGAACTCGATACATAGGAAAAAATAAGGGGTCAGAAGCTTCAATACAAATGCTGTATTATATATCCTAATAGCTTTACCGCTGAGAGACTGGTGTTTGGTTTTATTGTTCATAAAATTTGTATTGATAACTACTTAAGATATACTAATGATTCCCACATATGACTTTCCTAATAATCTACAACAAGGCATGAAATCTACTATTTGTGGTAGGACCCACCCATGAAATCAGGCAACTTTGTCCAGAATTTTTTAAGTAATACTATCATAAATATTGTGGTAAAGTATGCAATATAAATGCAATTGTACCGTAATACCCACAGAGTATGTATTAATGCAACCATTAAACAGAATAGTACTGCCACAACATTCATACATTTTAGATTATAATAGCAGAATTAATACACATTAGGTTACAACATTTTCCTACAGTAATTACTGGAATACTACATTATCCATAAGAAACTGCCATCTGCCTTCAAGAACCCAATTTATCTGCCCTTTCAGAGCAGCAGGAGCACAGCTGGCCTCTCTGGAGACAGAGCTCCAGCTGAGGAGCAGCAGTAGGCATTTCAGGAAGAGCAGAGGTTCACAGGCCAGCGTTTTGGTGATACTGATTCTTTGGAGCTGTGTAGGTACCACTGACATGGGAAGCTCTTTGGGAAATATTTGCTGCAGAAGCAGTCTCTCCTGGGAGCTGTGGATGCCTGGCACTTCTGTATTCTCTAACTTCTGTTCTCAGTCAGAAAAATCTGATGAAAATGCTGGGGGACAGGACAGGAGGAGTTTTGCTTTGTGATGGTGAGAGGCAAAGGCGTTTTCAGATTAATTTACCTGATTAATGTTGATCCTGATCAATGAAGATGATGAAAGACCATAAACTCCTCCTGAGGTACTCGGGGCTTTTCAGCTTACAGAAAAAGCATAAATATTCATTTCCCTAATAATGTAAACTGAAAGTCTTCATTTGACCAGTTTTAAGGGTTGCCCTAAGTCCTGGCCAGAAGCAATCCTCATTCCCTTAGAATTTCTGTTCTCAGGAAAAATGATATGACAGCCTGATGGGCCTGATGGGTCAGCCCTTTTGGGACTGAACTGAGCATCTCCTACCACCAAACAGAGGGTCTTTACTTCTCACTGCATGAAATTGAGAATCTCAATCCCACAGAGGGTACATTCAAAATGCAATAGGCCTGCTAATTAAATGGATTTCTGATTACCCCAACCGGAAAAGTAAAAACCATTTTTCACAAAACTACAGGAAAATACTTCTTTCAATACAAAACATTTTCTACTTGCAGAAAGTGTGCAGAACATGAAGAGACCCTGGATGAGCCACACAGAAATCTAGGAAGGTAAGAATTGTGTTACATGATTTGGAGAGCCAGGTTTTCCATTCCAGAATCTCACATTCCCATGTTTGACTCCAGTTATTTTATGTCCCTCATTTGTAAGACACCCAAATCAGTAGCTCAGGACTTTCTAGTGCCTGCAAAATCTTCCATGATATTAAAATTCTAGACATGTGCAAATACCATTAATTACTAACTGAAGTAATTTTTCTTCTGGGTCTCTCAGAAAATCTTTCTACTTCCATTTTCTAGATGAGTACTTCTTAAATGGGCACTGCATTTCCAGAGCAGAAACGTGATGGGGCTGGGTCAGCTCAGGCATGGGCTGGGCTGTAGAGAAAGCCTTACGACAGAGGACAAAGCTTTGCTATATCCATGAGTTACCCCTTGCACTGACATGTCCTTCTCCACTTCCAGCAGGACTCTGGAACACATCTCATTCCTTCCCCCTCTGAAGAGGCAACTGACAGAAGCAGCTGAGTTGCGCACAGGGATGAGGATGATACGGAGTTAGTTTGCCCTTTCCTTTTATTCTCAGTGCTCCCAGCTAACTGCTGTGGAGTGTTCACTGTATCCCAGCAACATCCAAAGGATGCCTCTTGGCAGGGAAACTATTGTGAGAAAGTGCAAGCAGGTGAACGTGAGGAAGTGACTGGGTTAGGAAGGAAGTTGCAAAGGCAACTAAGTCCCTCTGGACTCAGAAGGCATCTCTCCACTTCATCCCTGCTCCATATCCTAATGTAAAACTGGTTCTCAAAGGAGAGAAGCACAGATAGACAGTATGGCAAGAGAGAGAAAGACAGTCAAATATAAAGCAACTCTGAACAGTATCTGCTCCAAGAGAATTTTGCCCCTATAACAATCTCTGGCAAGCCCATAAAGCGTATGTTTCAGGATGCAAATTGTGTCCTTCACACCAAGGAACAACTCCCTGGCTGCTACTTAGTTGGTAACAACACATCCTGATACGCAGGTAGAGTTGATATTCTCAAATAAAAGGTGTGCCTTTTATTTGAGAGTAGCTCCCTTTTAGAGTAGCTCCCTACCATGGCACAAGAACACTCAGGAAGGCTCAGGATACTAAAAACTGGACAGGATGTTGAGCTGCTCCAGGCAGACAATGGGGAAATCCCACATGCCTCATGCTGCAGAGCACTGTGAGGACGCCCATGCAGAGTGCCCCTGTACTGTCCAAGTTTATGCTTGCCCTTGGGGGGCAGGGTGAAGCACACACCCCTACCCAGCTCAGCGAGCTCCAACTCAACCCTTGTTCTCCCCACTGCCTGAAGTGCTCATCTGAATCACAGAATATTCTGAGTTGGAAGAGACCCTCAAAGATCATCGAAGCCCAGCTCCTGGCCCTGCACAGGACAGCCTCAAAGATCACACCATGTGCCTGAGAGAGTTGTCCAAATGCTTTTTGAACTCTGTCAGGCTTGGTGACCACTTCCCTGGGGAGACTGTTCCAGTGCCCAACTACCCTTTTTCAAATACGTAATCTAAACCTCCACTGAACTATGTTATTGCCTCTGGTCCTGTCACTGATCACCACAGGGAAGAGATCAGTGCCTGCCCCTCCTTTCCCCCTCATGAGGAAGTTGTAACTGCAATGAGGTGTCCTCTCAGTCTGCTCTTCTCCAGGCTGAGCAAGCCAAGTGACCTCAGCCACTCCTCATACAGCTTCACCTCACGGCCCTTCATCATCTTTGCTGCTCTCCTTTGGATGCTCTCTAATAGCTTAACATCTTTCTTATATTGCAGTGCCCAAAACTGCACACAGGACTCAAGGTGAGGCTGCCCCAGCACAGAGCAGAGGGGACAATCCCCTCCCTTGCCTGGCTGGTGATGCTGTCCCTGAAGCACCCCAGGACATGCTCAGCCCTCCCGGCTCCAGGGCACTGCTGGCTCATGTTCAGCTTTCCATGACCAGAATCCCAACATCCCTTTCGGCTGCACAGTTTTCCAGCATCTCATCCCCCAGTCTATTCCTACATCCAGAGTTGTCCCATCCCAGGTGCAGAATCCAGCACTTTTCCTTGTTGAAATTCATATGCTTGGTGATTGCCCAGTCCTCTCATTTGTTGAGGTCTCTCTGCAGGGCCTCCCTGCCTTTGAGGGAGTCAGCAGCTCCTCCCAGCTTTGGATCATTTGCAAACTTGCTTAGTATCCCTTCCAGTCCTGCATCCAAGTTATTTATAAAGACGTTGAAGTGCACAGGGCCAAGGATGGAGCCCTGCAGGACCCCACTAGTGAAAGGTCACCACTCTGATGTCACCCCATTGATTAGAAACCTTTGTGCCTGACCTGTGAGCCAGTTGCTCAGCCATCACATGATGTGTTTATTCAGCTGTGTTGGACATTTTGTGCAGAAGGATCCTGTGAGAGACAGTATCAAAAGCTGTGCTGAAATCCAAAAAGATTGCATCAACTGGCTTCCCTTGATCAGCTAGGTGGGATACTTTGTCATAAAGGGAAATCAGATTTGACAGATTTGAAGATGGGAAACTTCCAGGTGACCTACAGCCAGTCACATCCACAGCACAGAAACACCCCACTTCTCCAGGTCCTTCTGAAGAGAAAAAAAATCAGAGGAGAGACAAGGTGGGCCCACTTAACAGACATATAATTAACTATTCCAACAATTTATCAAGGTTTCTCAGGCATTTCCAACCATGGCAATTTTAAATCAAGGTTGGATGCTTTATTTCTGAAATAAATGCTCTTGTTCAAACAAGAATTATTTCAGGGAACTTTGATAGTATATGTTGTAAGACGAGGTCAGACTAGATTATCACAGTATTCCCTCCTGGCATTATAATCTATGAATCTATAAAAGAGAAAGGATTTAATTGATGAAGTTTAGCCCCATTAGCCCCTCATTGCTGGATGACATTGTCATCATTACTCTCTGACTCCAAATGACTATATATCCAAATTCAACCTTTTCTCTCCCATTTTATATACATTTTATATATATAATATACACACATGGTTTCAAGGGATTATAAAATCCACCCTTTACCCATCCGCTGCATTAAGTACATGGAAAACATTACAGATTTCAGAATTATCCAATTTGCAGGGCTCTGACAATTTTTCCTCAAAAGGAGGGTTTTTTTTCAGTAGATTTCCAAAACAAAGGAAAGCAAAATTGATTCAGACTGGACAAAGACATCCAGGAGTTTCTATAATTGGGGGGGTTTGTGGTAAATCATGTATAAATGCCATGCCCAGATAGATGATATAAGTGTACTTTTTCTTTTTAGCTCAGAGATAACCTTAAACAGACATCGTCATCTGGATATGGAGTTGATTGTAACACTGCTACCAGGGAACAATGATTTACAAATCACTGTTGAAACCTGGTTTACATTGTTTACATTTTATTGTTGAAGTCTGGTTTGGGATGTCATGTAAATTCTGAGCAGCAAATTTCTCATATCCATTTCTAATCCCGTCTTCCCCTTCAAGTTTGCAAAAGAAACCAGGAATAATGGAAAGCCTTCAGACAGTCCATTAATTTTATACCCACTCATATCAAGTAATTCCAATTAATTTCTCTGGCATTTACTTCACTTTCTAACTACTCCTCCTTTCCAAATTCCATCCTCAGATAAGAAACAGTACTTAAGAAACTGGACTGTAGTGGAGCAGATATTTCATCTGGCATTATTACAGGCAACAAAAGAAAACAATCTGCTGAGTTCACTTCTGTTTGGATTGGTCTGCTGCTGAAAAACAACTGTAATTTAAGGATATGTGAGACATGGAGTATTATAGAAAACGCAAATGAAATATTGAGTTGACAGAAGTCAATGGCAAAGCTGTTAATTTTATTTCATTCCAAGCATAGTCTCTCCCCCACCCCTTTTCTTTATTTCATAGTGCTATTTTTATTTTTAGTAATTAAGAATTATTAAGAGCAAATGTGCAAATATGTATTTTTAAATGTTAAAACAAAAGTTTATGGAGACAATTCCTTCAGGTACAGATGGAACTGTCTTCAACCTTTGTAACCAGAGGCTGAACCTTCCTGATGCTCTAGAGCAGTCAGCACTGGGTGCCTCATGCCCATGGCTGCCTGGGGGTTAATGTGGCAACAGGCAGCTCTACAACAGGATGCATTCACCAAATGGAGGGCACACACTGCATGCCTTGTCTTTGTTTTTCTCTTTTCCAAATCAAAAGTGTTTTTTCTCTCTTTCTCGAATGGGCAGCTGAAGAATGAATCCATGCCCCATTTTCAATAGTTTGCTTCTCAGAAGAACAAAGTAAAGGAAGATATTTATAGCTCAAATCTAAAGTAAACCATACCTGAGAAGCTGGATTAGACAAAAAGTCCTTTTTTATCTGAGGTTTTTGCTACAGATTAGGGAGGATTAAGAAAGCATCCTGCTCTCACTGTCGTGTCAATGACTGCAGCAAAGTGGAAGTTTTAGCAGGCTCCCATTAACACGAAAGGCCAGCAATGCTTTAAGGTAGGCACAAAAGAAGTTCTTCTACCAGCCTGTGTCACTTCCCAAGAGCTGACAACACAGAGAGTTCAAAACAAGTAGTTTGGGTTAATAGTGTACTTGCATGTAAATACATAAAAGCTTCAGTGCCGTAAAGCTAATTTAAAAAAGGACATTTCTCTTTATAGTTCCCCTGAGTATAATAGAAGCTATGATATTCTTTCTACCATAATGTACGTTTCATTAAAGAGCTGGAGCTATAATTGTCTACATCAGTACGTGGCGGCAGACTGGATAAATTGTCCACATAAATTGCTTAATACAACTCTGAGCCCTGTTCCAGAGCATTGGTGGCTCCTACAAACTGCATCAGTGAGTCCTACCTGAGGTTATGCCTCTACCTGCATCTCCACAAGGCCTCGGATGCAGTAAGAACAACCCCTAACCCCTCGGGTGCTGAACTCCACAAACACCACCACATCAAACATCTTAACTCACTCCCTACATTCCACAATGGACACGACTACGTGCCAGTAATATGGCAAATTTATGTGACAATTATGTATATGAAGTGATATGCAGGCTATTATCATTCTTAATAAATCAATAAAGTCAACTGAAAAATTAAACTGAGCATGTGTGGAACATTTGACAGCAAATATATTTTGGTCTCTCAAGAGCTGTCTTTTCCATTGCAATTTGCTGCCTAATCTACAAGAGGGTTAAATCAGAAAAGTGAACAAAGCAAGAGAAGAGGTCTCAAAAAAGGAAGTACAGTCACTGAATTGCAATTTACCAGTAAATCAGCATGGGAGGAGGGAATTTTTGTCCTAACAGGGCTGTTACTTTTCTTTAAAGCCAGTTTTGTCTTTAACTTGAAGCTAACATTCATTAATGGCAATTTTAGGACTGTACTAAAATATAAAACATACTACAATTGTAGAGATATAATTTCATTGGTTTAAGTTTTCTGTGCACTATTCCTCATAAAATATGAATACTTTTATCAACTTAGTAGGTAGGATGCAAAGAATCTCCTTTTTAAGCCAAAGAGGAAAGAGGGAAATCTCAGAGAATGTGTAGACTCAGCACTCTCACAACTGAGTTTTTTTATCTTAACCACATTTTGACATTCTACAGGGCATCTTTGCATGAAAGATTTAAGTTTGTCCATTTTTCATCCTGCGGCAAAACCGAGACTAGAATCATTTAGAATGTATGATCTCCGAAATCCTACACAAATGCAGCAATGAACAGTGGGCACTCATACACAGTACTTATATAAACATATTTATAGGAATGTTACCTCAGACAAACACCTCTAGCGAACGTGGGAAAGTTTGCTGTTGTTAGTCCACAGTGTTTTAGGCCAGAGAGCAGTGACGAAGTAAGCAGCATATGTAGCACATCCATGTGTACCAGGATATTAAATGCTGCTTCGGGAGCACCTTTACGAGCCTCCGTATTCCCTGCCCTCTTTTGTGGAAGTTATCACTGTATTAGATGTTGTTGAACATATTTGATATGAAAGCATTGTCTGTTTGCTACCAGTATCTAACGAGTATCTCCCCTAGAGTTGCCAGCAAGGTGCTGATTAATTAACTGAAGCTGAATCGTACAACAGCTGTTTAGAGAATTGTCATTTCCTCGGTCTCTTTCCCCATCTATTCATTCCCTTGCAGTGCTACCACGAAATAGTAAATTCGGGAAACTTTCCATTGCTTTACCTTTGCTTGTCCACGCTCCATACCAAAGGGAGAGGCAGCTGGTCAAGGCTTATTTATAAAAAGAGAACGGAGGCAAAAAAAGAGAAGGGAAAAGAAGAAGATAAACTTCCTGTAAGTCACAGCTCTGCTGTCACTTGTCAATAGCAGCTGACAATAGATGGTCCTCCAGGCAGAATGTCAAAACAGGAATCACATATATCCTCTGCTGATTGAGAAGTTCAGCGGTCTGACAGCCCTTCCCTGGACTGCTCCGCATCCCAGGGAGGCAGCTGAGCTCTCGGAGCTCTCGGGGCCAGCAGCAGCACAGATAAGGGTGGCTAAGTAGCCACAGCCCACTGCCATGGCGTAATGGCACTTGGCAGAGGATCCCAACCTAGGGACCTCAGCTGCCCCGCCGAATAAAGATGATTATTCAGGAGAGTATAATCTGTATTAAGTGGCAGACGGAGAGGTTGGGGAAAGCGTTGATAGGACACACATTTCTCATTGAAACACACAGAATAAGCTTTCTGCACTTGGGAGTAGCTGCAGATTCCAAAGGAGAAGGTGCGATGACCATTTTTTTCATTATAGCCTGAGAGAAATTAATGCAAGGTGAAGTTTGGCACACTCTCCTCGGGCTGATCTCCTGCTCACCTGAGTAGGCTCGGCTTATTCCACTTGACGTGCTCTGCCGTGACACGCTAGAGATCGAAACGTTAACACCAGCTGCATCTCTAACTGCTACTCTCTGCAATTTAATTTAATATTATGCTTCTTTACATAGGCCTCGCTTTATTATGCTTGAGAATTATGAAGACTAGAAATTACACATGTGATTAAACACCATCTAATCACTCCGTGTACTAAATAAGCCAAACTGCATTGGAAAATAGATCAGGTACAATTTTGGTGTGAAACAAATGAATGCAGGAATGTACTGCACATATATAGATGGAGCATCTGCCTCGTGATAAAATTAAGTCTTGTGACAGAAATAAATCACTGTAGGGGAGAATGCAAACCATTATCCAATAGGATTTTCTCTTTTCTTCTTATGTGACGGGAGTTATTGGATTCCCTGATGTTAGACAGCCAAGTGCATCCATGATATGATGATAAATCAGGAAGGCTACACAATTTGAAATTTAACAGCTACTTATTTTTGAGATGTTAAGATAAAGAAAAAAAATACTTTGATTTCTGCAAGTAACTATTAAATTGGGAATCTCCTTTTCTGATAATCTGATACTCTGTTACTCTGTCATATCATCAAACAATGCCAGCAACCAGCAGTGGGTAGAATAGATTTTGGACTAAGATGAATACAGGAACCACTTATCTGTCTCTTTTTCTTTTCCAATATTCACAGTTTTATCTAAAGAACACCATTTAAAGGTTACTGTTGACATAAGAATGTACTGTTCTTATTACATTTTCGTTTTTGCATGAATATATACTTAAATGGAGGGGGAAAAAAGGGTTTTGTTGCTACTTTCCACATTTGAATGAAAAAATCCATACGCTATGTTAAAAATACAGAATAAATAATGGAACTTCAGCATGTATAGTGGTTGATAAATGTGATTCACAAAATATACCTTCATGTTTTAATAGCTTTCCATTGTTAGAAGCACACTATTAATTAGTGGAAAAATGGATTCATCTATCCAGGATGTACTTGTATTTCTTGCCTTTAACCCTTTTTTCACTGTCATGACTTTTGGCTATTTTGTTTTACCTCAAAACATTAGCAAGTGCTGGAAGGGATGTGACTGAGGGAAAATGACTAAGGAGAATTTCTGTAGGTGCATTCTTAAGCAATCCTGTGGGGAATGCCACTTAAAACAAGAATCACAATTACATAAACTATGAGTTTATGATTAAAACACAAATGAACAGATGAAGGTAAGGAGTACCACTATAGCACTGTTAAGCAAAGTGCCAATTCAGTTGCCTTTGATGGAAATACAGCAATAACCTAAACCCGATGGTCTTGCAGGTAGGCAGGGATGCCACCCTTTGGGCACGGTGTCTGAGTGTGGCTGTCACCGGGAAGGCACTTTCTCCAAGCAGCCTCTCTGCAGCCTGACCCCAGACAAGCTGTGCTGGGAGGGAGGGTGGAGGGGAGAAAGCACGGAATGTTGATCGCTTGTAATTATGGTAATCTCCATCAGAAGCTTTAACTGCTCTGAACTCTGGCTGTCTTCAGACAGACCTGGCTCCACGAGACAACACCATCAAAGCCATTTCAGGGAAGCAAACTGCTCCGGCTGGGTACCAGCTGTACCGAGCCTGCGGCGCACGGGCACGGGCACTTCACCCAGGGAAGGAGGTGCCGTAACTCTACTCCAAGCTGACAGGAGCAACACCATGAGCAAACCCCTTCCTGCCACAACACAGAGCGAGCTTAAAATCACAGGCTAACCGAGGGCGTTTCCTCACGAACAGAGCATGGAGAAGCCAGGATGTTTCTAATTACCTGTCCCACACTGTTTGAGAAGCACCGTGTCGCACGGGTGAAAGCTACTTATTATCTGACATCCTCTGGCTGACAGGGACATGATAACTGGCACTTGCTGATGTACCTCTGGGAAGGGAAGGCATCAGAGCAGGCAGCTAAGCATCCCACTACACTCTATGTTAAGAAACCCCAATACACACCAATTTTTGCAAGAGACACGAAGGAGGGAGGGAAGACGGAAGATAAAGCAAGCATACCAGCCATCCGAGGCTTAGTCTGGGTAGGAGGAGGTTGCATCCAGCAGGAAAGTTTTTCCTAATTTTCCAGCACACAAGCAAATTCAGAGTAAGATAGTGAGCCCACTGGCTGTAAGGCTGCCCTGCATCCAGCCTGACAGGAAACAAATCTAGTCTCTTGGTCAACAACCCCATACAGTATTGTGGTTGAAGACACATGCTGTAGACAAAAGCAGGTTGTTTAGATCAAGTACTATAGCTAAAATCCACGATTATTGTTTCGAAGAAGTGGACTTTCTCCAGCCATGTCTGCAACCTTTTACCTCTTCAGCAGTATTTTAGCAGGCAAGTTTGACACGTGCTCAGAGCAAGTTTTAAGTGACTAGAGTGCAGTGGATTATCCTATTTGTATCACTACAGGTGTAAACCTTCCAATAACCATAAGGTAGCTTATTTTTAACCCTGAAATAGTGGCCTACCTCTAAAAGACAAGTCTCCTAAAGTTGCAACACCAAAGCCATCAAGAGTTTTAGACCCAATGAAGCAAGCACAATGCCTGATATAATCGTAATTATTTCTCTACAACACACACAACTCACAAAAATACTGTTTGTGTTGTAACACAAATGTTGAAATCAAGTGCTCAAAAAGGGAGGGAACACAGAGCTGCAATAGATTATTCAACCTTATTTTTGTCTCTGTACTTATGCCTTTCAAAAATTTGTATTTCTTTAATTAAACTAATAAACACCATTAAGAAATCTCAACAGGAAATACCACAGGTTGACATAATAATATTATTATCATGCAGTGTTTTGCACAGACAGAAACCACAACAGTGTACCAGAAAACACTGAGATTTTAAACTCATGCTTGCTTGAAATTATTCCATCTCATGGCGGTTTTTGTCTGTTTTGATTGTGGTTCTTCAGCTCTCTGCACTGACTACCCCTTGCAGTCACCTCCCATGGCTGGACCACCATGTGCCCTTGTGAGAACCCCAACCCAGCCCGCTGCAGGGAGATGGAGCCATGCTGCCATGGATCCATGGACGGAGCCATGCTGCCGTGGATCCATGGACGGAGCCATGCTGCCGTGGATCCATGGACGGAGTCATGCTGCCATGGAGCCATGGACGGAGCTATGCTGCCATGGAGCCATGG
>VZRO01000504.1:2387961-2399551 GCA_013397915.1 Daphoenositta chrysoptera
CATGCTGCCATGGAGCCATGGACGGAGCCATGCTGCCATGGATCCATTGATGGAGCCATGCTGCCATGGAGCCATGGACGGAGCCATGCTGCCATGGAGCCATGGGGGGGAGTCATGCTGCCATGGAGCCATGGGTGGAGCCACGCTGCCATGGAGCCATTGATGGAGCCATGCTGCCATGGAGCCATTGCTGGAGCCATGCTGCCATGGAGCCATGGACGGAGCCATGCTGCCATGGATCCATGGACAGAGTCATGCTGCCATGGAGCCATGGGTGGAGCCATGCTGCCATGGAGCCATGGATGGAGCCATGCTGCCATGGAGCCATGGACGGAGCCATGCTGCCATGGAGCCATGGGTGGAGCCATGCTGCCATGGCATTCGGTCCCTGGGGTCCCCTCCCACTCTGCCTCCCCTTACTGAGGGCAAATTCCCACGAATGCAAAGCCGGCTGACTTAGAGTCACTTCAAAGCCAGAGTGGGGGAGGTAGTGTCAACCATTGAAGAGTCTGGACTTCCAACATCACTCTGAAACCTGGGCTAGCAGGATATTGTATTTGCCGGCAGCCTACAAGCCCTATGCCACCAAAGTAACTCAGTTCCAAGACCACTCTTACATGTACTAAATTTAGGCTGCTAGCTGCTAGCTCAGGAGCAGAGATGCGTTTTCTTGCAGATCCTTCATTTAGATAGCTTAGAGTAAGCTCAGCTGTAAGACTGGATGGTGAGATGGGCCATGGTGGAAATTGGTGTGAGATAACCTTTTTTATCTACTGTGATCAATATATCAATGGAAAAATCTGAAGAGCAAGAGGAGAGAAGATGAATACATGCATAGCAAATTGCATTTCAAATTATTTCCACAGAAAGTTTAAGACTGAATTTGTTTTAACACCCATCTATAAAATCAGGGCATAAAGCAACCAGTATTTTATCACCAAGAGCATTCAAGTTTGGTTGCCCTTCAGAAATGAGGAAGATCAGACTATAATAGCTTTATATGTGAAAACAGTCTTTGATTGACAGAATCTAATCATTTGAAGGGCAGCAAACCCACATTAGGAAAGCAGAATTCTCTGTTCAAGTTCTGGCTTGCAACATCTATTAGCATCTTAACATTTGTCTGTATGAGTTTTTGCTAACTGAACATATTATTATTCTGTTACTGTGGTAGAAAAACAGCAACCTTTCTTTACAATGATAAAAAATATGTGGGTACTTTTCCTGTAGTTTATATATCTTACACCATAGGTCATTTTTAAAGGGTTTTCTTTTTTAGGTGCACCATTTATCTTTTTATTCTGAAAAAAAGCTAGTTTGTTTAGCACAACAAGACCTTCACATAACTTTCCAGTATCAATTATTACAGCGACACAGCAACTCCCGTGTGAAAGGTTTCCTGTAATGTGTCTTGTGCAGACAAATAAACACAGGGAAAAAAAAAAAAGACAAAGTACACATACCCTTCTCGCTGTCTATCTTACAAAAATACCTAAAAGCAAAGAGAATTAATTGGAAGTTTGATTGTAGAAAGAAACCATTGTACTGGCAACCCAGCATTAACATTATAAAACTGCAAACCAAAACAATCTGAAACAAAAACCATGATGAAGCATGTTTTTCAAAAAAGGATTTGGGGTAAGGTGTGGGGGTTTTCTGCTAAATGTGTCTAACAATTATAAATGTTGAAGGAGCCAACACAGACTCTTGTGTACATGAAGAGGTGTTGAGACTGGGGAAAGGGTGTTTCTTGTGATGTGTGTTTTTATTGTTGGCTTTGTCCTGGTGTCCCCTACAAAGTATAACTGAGCACAAGTGTTTCATTCTGGGAGAACAAAGGATTTAGGGTGACTGCATGGAAATGAGACTGTTTTAAATCCAGTGATTACCCCAGGATATGAGCCCTTCCAGGCTGACACATCCTCTATATATCAGGACTCATCAAGAAGAAACCAAAAAAAAGGTGAGGGCATCTGCCATAGCCCAAGTTGAAAAAAGCACAGAAACTTCTGCCACAGGTGAATACAAGAAGGCATATACTGGTTTTGTGAAATAGTACTGGGACACAGCAGGTTTGGGGCAACAGCTTGAAATTCCAGTATTGCTGAGCACACAGGTTATCCAGGAACCTGGAGCCTGAGCAACTGGGCTGGCTTTGTAGCACACATGTCATGTGAAACGCTGCAAACTCTACCTTTTAGAACAATTATTGCCTTTTTAAGGACAATTATGTATTATGTACGATGTATAATTTATTCCGGAGGTTACTGGTTTATAGAAGAGTCATGGGCAAACTGCCAAGTTATAGTCTGAACTGTAGTTATGAGTAATAACAAGGGTTATAATTTACATTCGTACTCTGTTTTTAAGTTAATGAGCTATCCAGTATGAAACCCAGCACTTGGCTCTTTGTTTCTGTGCTTTCTTATATTCATGAACCCAGCTTAGTTTTATAATTTGCCTCTTAGGCTTGTGACACCCTAAATACCTTTGACTAAATTGTCAGGGGAGTGACCATTTCCCCAAACAGAGATGCCACTGTGTGCTGACCCATGGCTCTTACACAAAGACCTCAACATTTGTACTTGCTCTGGTCAAAGACAAAATACTACCAGGACAACAGGAATAGACTTTCTTCTTTAGAATAAAAAAAGTAAAAATCCTTCTCTGGGATATTTCCACTTCCACTTGGCCACCAGCCACCAGGACAAGGTGCTTCAATGCAGCATTTCATCCACAGTGCTGTTCCTCAAGTAGCCTGGCACTCAGCTGCAGCACTGGGGATGAGCCATGTCCTGGTACGGCACTAATGGAAGTACAACCTTCTGGCCTAGAGGAAAGAATGCCAGTGATGGAGCCACACTCTGCACTCAATTTTGCCAGCTGACCAGATAGCTTATTTATATTAAAAACTTGAAATACATGGTTTCAACTGGAGTGAGAGACTGCAATAACACACCTGGTAAGCGGTCTGTTTCTTTCTGGCAATGGAGCAGTAAAATAGAGTTGAACACCGAGGAGAAGACTGAAATCATGGAAGTAACAGATTCACTGAGCTCAACTGAGAAAGAGCTACCAAGATGTCCTGGCAAAACATTAAGAGACAGAATTGATGTGAAGGACAAGAACAGAAGGGCAGAAAATACATAAAGGCTTGTTGTTAACATGGCCACTTATGTCTGTCACCAGAGAACAATATTTATAAATCCTAAGCCAGACTTTGTTGAATGTAAACCTGGCAGGATCACCAAGCTTAATTTGCCCTTCATACCCATGGCACTGCTAAAGGTAGCCCAGTGGAACCTCTGCTTCCCTTAAGAAACTCATAATCACTTCCCCTTCCCCTAGAAAAAGTAACAAATTATTAAGTCCTTGGCACATACAAAAGAAGCAGTAATTAGATGATGCCAGGCTGGACTTTTCATCAGTGATCTTCCTAGTCATGGGTCTAAAGTGCTACTGCAGAGCCAAGTATTAATTATCTGAGAATTAGTGCTTGGTGATGGACCAAATCTCTTCTCATCCTAACTCAGTACCACCAGTGTACTGGTATGAAAGAAATGAACCCAAACATTAGTCAAGAAACGGAGGGTAGAAGCAAGCATGGCAGAACTTTCAATGGAAAGTCGGTTCACTTGATTTTTGCTTATTCCTCTCTCTGAGGTCTTGCTTTATCCTCTCAACCCGAGGCCTTGGCTGACCTACCTGAGTCAGGATGAGGGCAGCTAGGGGATCCCACTAAGTCAAGAAGAGCCAACTGCAAAGTGTGATTCTTTACAGCTGAAGACCTAAAGACAGCTCTGTGGGTAACACATTCTGTCCACTGACTACTCTGGGACTCAAAGACTGCTCCATGGTGGGATGGACCCAGGTTTGCCACCTTCCCTTTCAAACCTGTTGAAGCCATTGTCTCCAAGCTAGAGGTAAAACTGTGTCTAAGCCATTGCTCACACTAAAGCAAGAAATTATCTGTTTCAGTAACTACCTCAGGGGAAGAGACAGGTGAATGCTCGAAGTGGAATTCACCTCTCTACAAAAACAGGCTTTCTTCTCCAGCTCTCCCAATGCTGTGGCTGCCCTGTGGACCCACGGCAAGCCTGAGAGTAATGCTTAGGCAGCAAGAATGCACACCCTAGGCTCAATCCTCCTTTTGTTTTACACTTTCACAACACAAGGTGAATGAAGGAAGCTGGATGCTTTCTTCTGCAATTTGTGTTTTTCAGAATAAATCTCTTTCACACAGTTACTGGATTACCCACTGTCCTTTTAGTCCTTTTGCTTTAAAAGATTTGCTAGTCACTACTGCTGCATTTCCATGGGACAAAACCTTCTTTTCCTAAGCAGCCTTCTACAAGCAAAGCAGTTGTTTTAGAGTCCTACAACCCACGCACAAGAAAACGGGAAAAAAGGTTTTTCATGAATAAATGAAGGATCAAAAGCCTTCCAGAAGATGAGGTCAAGGGCTTTAGGTTTAAAGAGCTCACTAAAAAAGTGCCTAATCCAGAATATTTTTCTCTGCTTGCTAGGTTTTGAATACAGACCCTAAGGCTTTGGAGGTTTCTCAAGACTTTTACTACTACTGTTCCACACACAGTCAAACATCATTAAATACTCACTAGAAACCTGGAAAACACTTCCAGACTGGAACCCCAGCTCTTATTCTGTGCTTGAAAAACAGCACAGTGATGAGAAAGCCCTACCACGGAGCTGCCACATCCTCTGGCTTCATCACCACCCAGGGAGATGCAGGAGCTGGTGAGATGATGCTCCCTGAGGCTCTCAGCCTCCCAGCCCAGTCCTATTTGTCAGGACTCAGTGCTCAGGCTCACTGTCAGTGCTGCTGTGGGCATCCCCCAAGAGGACATGATACACCTGGCAATATGCATATGAAAGGTACAGTGGACACAGTCAGTATTAGGCTAACATCTTTAGATGAATCCCAGCTTTTTCAAAGGAAAGAAGGAAACTTTGGCATGGTGCAAGGAGGAATCGAATCTGGGAACAGCAAGAGTGGGAGGGAAATCATGGGAATGAGGGAGGAGAAGGGTGCCCCTGAATTTTGCAAACTGATGGTGTCCACTAGGAGTGCATCTGGCTGCTCCTTGATCAGAGAAACCCTGAAGCTACTATCATTTATTTGGTTTCCTGAGCAGTAATTGCTAGAGAAGCATGTTGTCATAAATAGCTCCCTGATGGGCCTCCCACTCGGTGCTGGCTACTGCTGGAGCAGCAGAGAATCCTGCCCTGTACTTCTGATGTTTATTTTTAAAAGGTAAGAGCAACAGAAACACCCAAACCATCCATCCTGGCAAAAAAAGGCTTACTAAATTGTTAACAAGTGTTTTTTAAACATAAAAATATTTATAGATTAGAAAGATATAAATACACACAGCCTATATTAAACTGAACTGCTTAGCTTTTGTTCCTCAGCACATAAGAAGCTTGTATTCGCACACATGTGGCAATATATGATACTGAAAATTAAATAAAAAATGTAAACTTAAATTCCCACCATGATAATTGCATAGTAGGGATGTATTAGAACCCATCTTATCCCCAGTCTGCTTAGCCATAAAAGCAATGCAGTTCATCAGTCACTCTTCTATGTTACTCAAACTAGAATATGGGAATTTTTATGTCACTTATATCACTCCTCTTTAGATAGGTTTAGTAGGAGCCCACCTAAATAATTATGTCCTCCACTGATGCTCTTTATTACCATTAACCAGCTTCAGTGCCTGACTGCAACATCTAGCTGTCATCACCCCCAAAAGCAGGACCAGCTGCAGTGATGCTACTCTCTCAGAAACTCATTTCAAACCACTACCAAACATTTTCCCACTTTTCAGCCTAAGCAACTACATGGGATTTTGCCTTTCATTACGCAGGATGTCTGATCTAGCCCTTTGTTAAGTTCTTACACGACTAATTTAAGTCAGCTTGGGGTCAAAGAAAAAAGATACCTAGAGAATGGCTGTAAAACCTAAAAAGGAAGCAGGTGTAGTTTCTGTAACTAGGAGTACCCTAATACTGCAGGTCAGACTTGGCTGGAAGGAAGAAACACAGCTGAGGGGTAAACACAGACTTTCCATCCAGTCTGTTGGGGCATTAGGGAAACAGGGGCAGCTTTGGTAGCTTTATCCATCACACCATGGTACTGCCCTTCCAGGGGAAGTGTCCCAAGCCTCTAAGAGCAGAGAAAGACATTAGTAAAGAAGAACACAGGAAGGTGAATGCTTTCTAAGTGATGGTACTGGCACAGTGTCTCAGTGGTGCTCACTGAGTGCCCTTTACTGGTGTTGGTATTGCCCACCCATGCCAGCAAGTGCAGCTGTTCCTGAACTTGTCCCTGGCGTGAGCCTGGCTGCCTGCTTACATCTGGGACAAAGATAAAATTGCTGCCCTGGTCTCACAGAGCAGCAGCTTGTTCAGCAGTACCTGCAGACTACCCCAAATTCCCCTGATTCTGATAATTCTGTGCAGTTGTGTTTGAACTGCTGGGAAAAATACCTGAAATGAAACCATTTTCAAGTTCTCTCCCTCCCCACGGCAGTGCAGGTCCGTATCCATGCCTCTATAGATGCAGAACAAAACAAGATTCAGCAAAGTGTTTAAAATGTCACAAGTTACTTTTTTCATATTTCTACACAGATCTGAATGCTTTGCAAGATGTAACCAGGCTTCTCCTTCACCCCAATTTATGAAAACTTCAATTTAAAAAGAGGGGAAGGAAATCATGCCTTACGCTGCCCCTAAATGTCAGTCAACCTTAAGACTAGGGAACCGGTCCCTGCTTTTCAAATGTCAGTAAGACTTCTCATAAAAAAAACATGGTTGAGATGTCTGTATAGTTCACATGCTGTATGATCTCATTTTCAAATATTTCTGATCTTTCCTTTCTTTCACGGTTTGGCTGTCAGAGTAAACCAATTCACAATTCCCTCCCATCTGTAGTTCCATCATAAAAGCAGTCATGTGCCCCCTGATATCTCCATCTTTTAACACTGGCTTTTTTTCCTCTCCCCTTCTACCCCAATTTTAAACAATACCCTCAAGTTAGCTTTTACACCTCAAAAAGAATGCTATAAAAATAAACAGAAGACCCAGGACGAAAATTGAACATAAAAGTTGTTGAAGATATTGTTTCTTGACAAATAGCCTCTCCAAACACCATAAATTGTCCAAAACATCTTAAACCTTTGCTCTACATCATCCACATAGGACTGCAAAGGGAATACAGCCAAGGAACTGCAGGCTAATTGAAAAATCATTCACTCGAGATACGGTAAGTATCGCGCTCCAGTACTATGAAAGTATACAGAAACTTGACACAAGTGGCATCCTCCATGAACTAAGCAATTGACTAATCAGCAAACTCAAAAGGAAAATAATCTGTTTTTTCCTCCTTTGCATTGCTGAATTTGCATTTAATAATTCATATGAGATTAAAAAACAAAAAAACAAAAAACCCGTCAAGATACACAGTGTGGCACTGATTCCTTCCCTGCTTCCAAGACTGTTGCCTCTCAAAAAGAAAACTACAGTATTGACTGGTAAAGCTGGTATAAGGACCCAGGAGCTGCTATTTCTAAACCCCTATTATTCAAAGATCGTTATCACAGTTTTCCATTAGCAGAAGTAAGTAAAAGCCTTGCTGTATAACTGACAATGTTATTTTGGGGGAAGGGGAAAGAAGGTTCAATATTGTACTGCAAGAGGTATCCTATCGATCCTGACTTTTTATAAGATTTTTGTGCCTTTTTTCTTGAGGCCATTTAGCATCGACTTTGCCTATTATTAATTTTAAGTCAGTAGGAGCTTCTGGATTTTACAAGTTCAATACAAACAGAAACACCTGTAGAAGCTGTCATTTACATGATATTTTTAATATTATGCACTCTGTCCCCCCAGATCCCATTTAGTAGAATTAGTATATCCCTATATACTACAAAAACGTCAAACACTCACATTTCAAGCTCTGTCCTTCCACTGGGTTCATGATGCAGTGAAAACAGGCCACGACACTGTGATTCCCGAAAATCTGTTCTGTGCTCTAACAGCATTTACTTTCAGACTCTCCTTTTATGCCTCAGTAACCGAATTTTTCACTGTCACTAGTTGCCTCATCCTTCTACTCCCTTTGAAGCAGTAGGTGAGCACACATATGCTTGGGCATGTATTTCTCTGCCTCATATTGAGTTAGTGTAAATGTAGTCATACGGAGAAGTACATCACACTGCCCATTTTGAAATCCCTAGCAAAATAACATCAGGGATACTGACATCATCTTCAGAAGATCCCTCCATTATCTCTTTTCGATGATCACAGCATGGGTCATCCTCCCAGCACAGCAAAAAGCTGCTAACATGACAAGACAAAATATCCCATTTTTGAAGGTTTAGAATCAACTATTAATGAGGTAATTCCAGTTAAAGCTCAGTATGTTTTGTGTCTTGCACTTTAAAATACATATAAAAATGTACAGCAAAACTCTATTAAATAGCCAGTAAAAAAATCTACTTGGACAACCTCCAGAGAAAGAATACCCAATACAGACTTAGCTCAAGCAAACAAACAAAAGAAGCCTCAAAAGAAAAATTCTATTAAAAGTACCAATTACATCATGGAACATCATACCACTTTTTAGGTATAGTGTGAGTCAGCAAAGGAGAGAGATAAAAAAGGAAGCAGAGGGAAGAACTGGATGGATGAGGGATATGTAACACATGGTCCAGCAAGGGAGATGGCAGACGATGGCCACAACCAGACTGTAGGAACCTGGGAAGAGGCTTGACTCCAGCTTGAAATCAACTCCTTCCAGGTACATGAAAAAAGCCCCTGAACTTTCCATAGCATAAAGCAAGAAGGACAGTCCCCGAGCTCCTGTAAGAAAATCCTTATGCAGCTCAGATATATTTATTGTTTACTTAGGCAATCTGAAGTTTCCTCCTTAGAAATGTTTCTAGACATTTGGCAGTTGCCAGCTCTGTAATCAGGCAGGGTGCTTGAAACAGTGCTTTCCAAGCTGTGGTCCACAGATTCTTCAGAATCTCCATTTCTAAGGACTTTAGGAATGATTACTACCAAAACTGAGGCACTAGTTGTGGTCTTAATGTTTTTATGCAGAGGTAAATATGGCCAGAAGAAATATTTCAGAGGTCTTCATATCAAGGATGACTGAAGACTATCAAAGTCCAGAATTCACAAATTTGTTTACTCATTAATTTTGATTTGCAAAAATCTGTCCAAATGCAGTACCTAAAATCGTATTTTCAGTTCACTGGAATATAATTTGCTCAAAAATTTCTTGCTTTTCTTTTTTCATGAGGTGTACTTCCTCCCCTTTTCTAAGCCATGACCGTGCAACTGTGCCTGTGAATTTGGTGCTCTTGTATTCCAATGAATTTCCTACATACCACAAAAGTTTCACAACACCAGCTCTGACATCCTGGAATTCATTTGCTGTGCCAGACACCAGATGAAATGTTGGGTTAATAAAAGAGTTATTTATTATTGTAAGTATTGAATGTTGAAACAGTAGCAGCTGGGCTACATTTGGGCTGAAAAAGCTTCAACAGATGTCTAAAACTGGACCTCCAAAAATACAGGCCATTTTTAAAATAATGATGTCTAGCTTTCTGTGCACTGCTTTGCATGAGCTAGTAATACATTAACTTCTGTAACCCATTTTTAAATTTATGGATGGAAAAGGAGACACAGTCCAAAATTTAAACTGTGTTTTTCATTATGAGCAATCATCATCATCTTACACAGGAGAAACCCTGAGAAACAAAACAAAGGGAAAACACACCCCAACCTCCGAGCCCTGTTCTAGCTTACCCGTGTCTCACTGCACCAACGCCCTCAGAATGCACCTTCCCAGCAGGAGACACCCAACTCCATGGGAGCAACAGAAAAATCCATCCCTGCTGCCTCCAGGCTGACCAGTTTTCATACTCAGCCACTGAGACAAACAGACTCTGTATTTGTCCTTTTTTTTTCTTCTGACGTCATTAAAAATGAAGAAAAATCAATTCAATTAAATACAAAAATATAGAGAAGGAAATTACAAAATATAATGCTAAATATTTAAATAGAGTTGACCACTAAGATCCTGAAGGTTTTATTACTCCCAGCTGAGAGTGTAAATGGATCAGTTACTTGCACAAGGCAAGTAACGAAATTGTCTTAACTTGGCAATGCAAACTGGTAACTACAAATAAAACAATAACAATAACTGAATCATATCCTAATTCATCCTGATGCTTCCTTCTGATTCACAGTTTTTAAGCTGCAGCAGTTTCCAACCTGAATATTCAAATGGAAATAATACACCAAAAACTGTGGCTTATTAAGAAACCATTTTGCTTGGGCAGTCTCTTACCCCAGGTGACCTAAAGGAGTTAAACATGTGTGTGTCCCCAGCCTTCCCAGGCATGTGATGTAATGGGCTACATGGAGCATAACACAAGGACAGAGAAACACTGCCAAGTATTTGTTATGCCTAATATTTATGTACATTTATCTAATCTCCTATATAATACAGGCTGACAGTATAAACAGGGCAGCTGAAGTTAATCTGTGCATGTTCTTAGTGTATGTAAATAGTCTTTTTCCCAGTTTGTTTCCTTAAAGTATGGAGCCTGCAATTATCTCACACAGTGACAAAGGCAATGACATGTTACTTAGTACTTTTAATAATGATAAATTCAGTCCTGGTGACAAGGGAGTTTAAACCTGCCAGGCTATAAGCTGCAGCGTAAGATTTTTCCAACAGACCCCAACTTAAATCTTTTGTCCTTGTAACGGTTTAGATTTAGTGAACAATCTGAAACACCAGCTACAGCTGTGATTCAGTTTTACTAATTTGTTTTTGTGAGATATAAATATATAAATTAGGAGAACATGACAAAACAGGCCTAAAAACTTCTAAAAGTATAAAGATAGTTTATTATTACTAGGTAGGATTAACAGAAAAAGAACATTACACTAAGAAAGTAAAAAGGGAAAAAAAACCCCATATTCCTTCTTTTGCCAGCTCCCCACCCCTCCCCCTGGGCCCTATAGGGCACAGAGACCTCCTCACAGGTTTCTCAGGAGAGAGAACAAGGAGATTAACAAAGATGGAGTTTCTGGTCAATATTAGAGTTCTTAAAAAGTCCTTCCAAACTCCAGGAAAAGAAAGAGGTCCTCTTTGCCTTCGTGTGGTTTTTGGAACTGTCACGGCACTGAGCATCCAAAGATGGGGTATTCTCAGTTCCCCCACCATGTCATTTAAATGGATAACAGAACAGTTTTATGATACTACAGTTCTTTCCCACATTTTTTGCAAAGAGATCGGTTTAAGCTCCGCGCCGATCACAGCCCCGCCCTCTTTCTTCTTCTCTGCAGCCATTTTCAGTTCCAGCCAGCCCCTGGACTTACTTTCACTTCTTCCTCCAACTTCAACTCCATGGTGAACAGCTTCTGTTGAAGAAAAAGCTCTTCTCTTTTGAGGTTGCCAGTTGTTTAAAGTTTCTTCAGTTTGAAAAAATGTTGAAAATCGGTTTCTTCCAGGCCCACGGGGGACCCGGTGGAGTGGGGGAGGGGA
>VZRO01000504.1:2399575-2621022 GCA_013397915.1 Daphoenositta chrysoptera
GATCCAAGAGAAAAATTCCGGGCCTCCTGCCGGTTTAAATATGCAAAATCGCAGAAGCGTTATTGGATTAAAAAGCTGTCAATTAATTTCAGCTCCAACCCACGACAGTCCTACAGGCTCACTCATTGTGAGCTCTCTACTTGTTCTGTCCTGGCCCCCCTCAAAAACAGAATTCCTTCTGCAGTCATTCATTAAATCACTTTCTGAAGACTATTCTTCAGGTACTACATCAGATAAATTAATTCCACCATTAGAAAGACTAAATGTGAAAACTGGGACTTGAGGAGAGAAAGGAGAGAAAAAACCAAACCAAAATAAAAACCCAAAAACTAAACCAAGAACCTACAAGGCACATCTCTGCATTTCATTAACATTAAACTTCAAATAAACATCTGTGAAACTGTTGATACAGTCGATTGCATATCATCATCTTCATGTCATGGTTAAATCATTGTATTTTGAGAATACAACAGATATCTAACTAGAATGGGAGATTCTCAGATTAAACAGCCTTTTCTTCCAATCCTCCTCTTACAATTTTTCATGTTTTGACAAGAATAAAATGTCACTCAGATTTTCCTGGGACATTTTTTGTCTAATCTTCTCTGTTTAACTTAATTTGACGTGCCTGTAATACCTATTTAAAACTGTCTCTCCCTCTGTCTAATACCTCAGCCTTTAACAGATGGATATTTTCTCCTGTACATAGTTACAGGCAGAACAGCTAAGAAAAATACAGTGCAGATGGTACAGGGTGAAGTAGTGGTTGAAGCAGTGGTTCAGCAAAAACAGAGAGCAAAACTAACTAGTCACAAAAATGCTTTAAAAACAAAAAAAAAAAAGAAAAAGCAAGGAAGACTTGGGATTAGGATGCTTCAGATGGCATAGAGAGCTTATTGGTCTTATTAGCTATTTGGGCTATGTCTGTATGCTGAGGGTCAACCTGGCTGGTTGACAATCACATCTGAGCTTCATAACACAGCTCTAGCATGAGCTCTCCAGATGCAAGCTCACAGCTATTTTGACGTTCCTTGATGCTCCAAACTTCTGCTCAATGGCTATATGGAAACACACCTCATTCATTTTTGTGCCAAGACACAGCAAGGTCCTCAAGGGATGTGTCTGGCCCTTTGTTGAACCTCAAGGGATGTGTCTGGCCCCCGCATGGCAAAAAGGGCAGCTTCTGCTCAGAACCCAACCCTCAGCTGGACATTTATCCCATGTTTGCACCTGGACAGACCTTTTCCTGTGAGGGCGGAAAAAAAATTTAAAAGCAGAATAGTAGTGAGGATTAACAAAGTAGTGTATTAATAAACCAGAGTGAAGAAGCAAGGGCTGTGCAATATTTGCATAGAACTAATCTAACACAACTAATTTGGCTTACAAGGGTAAGCCATTACTGGATCAGTTGCAGTACTGTGGAAATGCGGTATGAGCAACACCTGTTAGAGTGTCAGTCTCTGAAGGCTTCTCATCTGTGGTCTGTCCTTTTAAATATTCATGGCCTGCTTGCTCCAAACACACATGCTAGTCCAAATAACATTCATGTGATTGATGTAATCTCCAAAATTAAAAGGCATCTATTCACTGTGGCATGTGCTACATCTAACTTTTACTCAGGATGTGTCTATTTGCTCTCACATGAATTTCAGCAGGAGATAAAACTGAAAGCAATAAACAGCTAGAGATGGAGCCCTGAAGAGCCCAGGACTGGCAATGCAATGTCCTGCCAGGATACTGACCTTTTATTTTTTGTAATGAAAATACAATAAAACGGCACTAAAAAAATGTGAAATGGTAATTTTAAAAGCATTTAATATCTCCAGTCTCAATCACTAGCTGTACCACCCAGTGTTTTGAAAATTCTTTGGCAATCATCCCCAGTGCCATTTCAACCCTTCCCATGTGGTCTCGCAGCTTTCTGGCTTCCTGTGGGAATGGCAATTCTAGGTCTCACACCCAAACGTACCCAGGGAACCTACGCAGCACTAATCAGGTGTCTCTGTGCCTGTGAACAGTGTCCCTGCTGCAAAGGATGAAGTTCAGTCACATCCCCGTTTCATGTTAAAAATCCCTTCAGAGGCTTCTGCTGAAGGCTGTTTTGTCAGTGCTACGGGCACTGGAGGAAATGGACTTAAGACCAAAACTGAATTTAATCCAAACCACCACAAAGCCATCGGATCATGGTAACTGATTCAGCTTGAATTCAGTCAAGGAACTTCAGGCTGCGAGTTTGCACAGCCCATTGCTGCTCCCGATACCAACCCCAGCACTAGCTTTCCAGACCTGTATTTCTTGCACAGTGTTATTCGAATTTATTTCTTTGTAAATCATCTGCTTTATGCTTACATAATCACAATAGCAGCACTATCATTATCAAGCTGAATTTCATGTGGTACGCAGGGAATTTTATGGCTGTTTTAATAAACATTATGCTGGTTGGAAATTCTATAAAGTAAACCATTTTTCAAGTTAAATACCCCTTTCTTAAGTGCCAGGCTGCTAAGAGGGGCAAGCACACAGAAGCCTCACTACAGATCTGATTGCCATGAAGCGTCCCTCACTGCCCACTGCAAAGGCAGGTGAGAATTAATTCAAGCTGCAGAAGAAACACAAACATCCAGAGCCGTGCTACAGAGGAGCTCTGGGTCACTCTTTGTCCCTCCCAGGACCAGTGCCTTTCCATGTGGTGTCCTTCTCTACCTCTGTCCCTGGCCAGTTTCCAGCATGGAGCAAGCAACTCATCACCTCACTAACAATTCCAGCAACAAAGCCAACTGGAAAGGGTCAATCCTGAGGGAAATGCTGAAGCCATACTGCCTCCAAATCACACCAGCTACATTTAGTTTGAATATTTATTCTAAAACAAAGACGAAGCAGCAAAGAATGTGATACCTTTCTGTTGTGAAGCTTTCCAGGCATCCTTCATCATTAATTTCTGACAGCATTTAAATGTCCTTTCTTCTCCTGCTAAGTAATATTATATATAAAGCTCATTCAATACTTAGAGATTTATAGGTTCATGCATAATGACATTTTTTCCAAAGTTTTACAAAGCCCTTAATTCTCTCTAGTCTTAACCAGGCCCTTCCCAATACAGCAAATTCAACCTGACTGCCTAACCCATTCTTCATGTTCTAGTCCAAAACTGACAAGACAAATAGAAAACAGAAGAAAGGACAGTGAAAAAGAGCCCTTCTGGATATCACTGGGAGCATTCCCTCCTGCAGTAAAGCAGAAGAAAGTAAGACAAGGCAAGCAGCTTTTATTCACTCTTGCAGAAAAATCCTGGCCTACAAGCAGACTGCAATTTAGCACTGGAAGTGTTGTCTTCTGCTGAACAATTACTGGAGACAGTGTTGCCATGTATGGTATTTCCCAAAAGACACATTAACCTGTAAAACACAACTAGAGCCAAAAAATCCCCAATAATCCAGGTTCCACTTCTCCTCCTGAGATACTAATAGTTCATATTTACTTTCATAGAAAGTGAGATTAAAAATCAAGAGAGAGGTTATCATATCAAGCAGGAAGTGAATCAGACCCTCAGATTATCCCATTAAACACAAAATCCAGGAAAATGCTGTAAGGAAACAGTGTAATAGAGGAGGTAAATATAGCATGTTGGGCTTGCATTGAAAGGGAGGCTTGTAAAATAAAACCAGCATTGCACTAACATCTGATTAGCTCCCCAGCTTCTATTCTTAGACAATCAAGGCACAGATATGACCAAGACGATGTGTTTCCACCTCGTACAGTCTGAAGACATTTTCAAATATTGAACTTTAGTATCATCATTCACTAAGGTGACTTTTTATGAATGACTAAAAAAAGCAGATCATACACAAGTGGATAATTTGCAAATGCTAATGTACTGAATTTAGAGGAGCTGCCGCAAATTTCAAAGGGTCTATGCACTGGTCAGGGTAAACACCTGAGCTACAGCTGCAGATTTGGCACCGTTATTAAGAATCACAATGTTTCTCCTTGTTGGGGAGTTAATGTAATTTACTTGCACTAAGTGCTCCATGCTGGATGATGCCTCAGCCCACCAGGAGAGCCGATGCTGTGGGCTCACCACGGCACACCAGTGCAAGCACCAAGCCTACTGCTACCGACACAGGGAGGGGGATACAGCCCCCACAGACCCCTGCTAAATCCCTCCTTTAGCCTTTCAGTGTATGGCGCATGGAGAACAGAATTTCTTTTTTTAATTTTAATTAGGGGGTTTAAACTAGGTCGAGCTGGTTCCTGTGAGTTCTGGCATGTGGCACTCCAGGCTGCAAAGCCTCTGCCACCAAGAGTCACCAGCCCCCACCACTGAGACCACCCCCCTCTGCTGTCCTGCCCCGGGGTCACTCTCCTCCATCGCAGCCGAGGGAAAGCTGGGTTTCATGGAGATTCACCTTCCCACTACTGCCAGTGAGGAGTGTGCCCGCCTCTTACACACAGCACGTCAAACAGGTGACTCCGGTCACTTTTTGTTCACACCCCCAGAACGCTATTTCCTTCCCAAAAAGCTGGCGCAGGATACGGGGTCACATCTGGATATACTGACCAGACATTTTGCTGCCGTTGCATGTGAGCAGCTCAGCAGAAAACCACAGCCTTTCTCTGATATCAGATCCCAGTATTACTGATGGAAAGTTTCCTATTAATATTGTTAAAAGTATCTTGCTTTAACAAAAGAGCAAATAATTCCCAGACACATAGAATTATTCCATATTTTCAATAAGAAATGAGCAGTTAACTGCCCATTTTCCTGCTTTGTTTCCTACTTTATGATTTTCTTTACTATCTTTTTTTTTTGTTATGAGAGGGGAAGGGAAGGCAAATCCCAAAGAACACAAGCTGAAATACTTTCTTTGGGGTTGCCAATTCAAGGGACTTAACCCTTTAATATTTTCATGAAGTGGAAATTTTTTTATGAGGCATTAAAAATGTATTTAGCAGAACTATCAATTTTCAGGCAGCTGTAGACTCAGAATATGACCTCATGTTTTCTACCTATGTAGTCATGATTCAGGGATTATCAATTGAACACATTGTTAAACCATTAAGCCTTAAGTACAATTAACAACAAATGACCAAAATCTAACAAAAAAGACCTCTATGTTCTCTTTGTACAAGTATTACAACTTCAGTTCAGCATAGACAAGGTTTCTGGTGGGTTCTTTTATACCATGGTCCCTCAGTAAAATTCAATCCTCACTTTACTGCATACCAGGCAAAATCTGTTTGCTGATCTTCAGGGCATTATGCAAAGCATTTGGAGAGAATGACAGGAGAGAGAGACTGAATTTTGAGGCATTTGTTTGATCTATTGCTTTGATGATTTAGGCTGATTTGTATGATGGGTTTGGGTTGTGTGTGCTATGGTTTGCATTTTATGCAGTACTTTTCTACGGCTGGATTCTCAGTGATGTTCAGTATCCTGCATCTCTTAGTATGACACACAGATTTCAAATGAATGAAAAATTCCAACATTTAGCACCTGCTCTCTGGCAACTCATACCAGAATTTAAATAAGAACTGCACTGGCTGCATTTGAGGGCACTGACCACCTTAAAGATCTCATCTTAAGCTTGGGTTTATGCGAATTTAAGCATCAAACCAACATTCTGAATCCCATCTGGGGAATCCAAAAGAAGACGGAGTAGTTTTCCATATGTGCCTGCTATGTGGTCTCAGAATTCACTCTCCTATGAATAGAGAACGAAAAGTCTTGGCCTATCTATTTTAAACAGCTGATAAATAAAGAAGGGGCATAAAAAAAATAGAAATGTTTTCAAGATTGATTCTCTGACTCTTGCAAGGAACTCTTGCTTCTTATTTTTCACATTTATTTTTATAGCTTTTCTTCTTTTCTTTTTTGCCTTCTGTTCCTTAATATTAAGTCGGAAGCAAAATGTTCTTTTGGTCAAAAGCTATTGTTAGCATGAATTTTACAAATCTAAACAGATGGGATGGAGGAGTCTCCTTTTTGGAGAACTGATTTAGTGCTGGATCACTGAGAAGGAGCATCTCTATTCAAAGAGCTGCACTTCTAAGTCAATGCCAGGCTTCATTACTAAATTCCATGTTTAGCTTAAGAGGTTTCCACACAGTCATATCCCAGCAGAAGTACATCTCTCACGCTGCTAAAAGCAGCAAAATAAGAGAAAAATCTGCTAATCACCTGAAAATGAGAGGCATCAATCTACGCAACTTAGTTTACAAGGCTTTTGCAAAAGAAAGCAGTCACCAGAGTAAACATCTGTGATCAAACGCTAATTTAGCACCAACAGAAAATTGACTTCAAATCATCTCTTTGTCACTGTAATTGATTAGAAGTCAAATGAAAATTGATAACATGATTTTCTATTTGTGAATGTGTATGTGGCACAAACTCTCAAGAGCTCTATTGGCTTCATATATTGACTTTTTTCCAAATAAAGCCTCTTAAGAGTACATTAGTCAGGCCACTAATAAACTTAAAATGCAGACTAATTACAACAACACAAGGCATTAAAACGCTCTTGAGACTGTTGAACTTTGGTGCAAAAACTGAATTCTGAAGAGAACTTTGAACTCAAGTAAAGCAACAAAATGCAGGAACTATTCCATTATTGGTGAGGTTTTTGATGATGAAGGAAGCTGACTGTTTCTCTCTCATTTTACTTTTCATGTAAAACTTTCTCAACATTTTATTAATTCTTCTCCAGTCTCAGTACCACATACTATTGTTCTTTGCTTGTCTAAAGGCTTTTTTTTTTTTTGCAGGTTACAGATGTATGTATCTTTTTTTCTTTAACAGATTATTTTCTGCATCACAGAGCAAATGCCACTTTGTATCGACCCTTGAAGAGAATGTAGCCAACAGAGTACTAAAATGTTATTTCATCCACTCTATGGACAGTGATTTTTTTAATATCACATGTAAATCCAACCAAAAAAAAAATTCTGCCCCAGAAATGTGTTTGCTTTATTATTGCATATTCCAAACTGGACTGAAACTAGGAGCAGAAATGTCTTGTAAAGAGCATTAATTGCACTAATTGAAATTTGTAACTTCTTCTCTATTGATGGGAATATAAATAGGTATGAGAAATGGAGACAAAAGCATATCAGAGATGTTTCATTTATGAAGAAAGCAAATTTCATTCCCGATTAAACCAAAAAGCAAGAAAAACAAAAAAAGATTAGTAAATAAGCTCTTTAAAAGAAACATTTTCATTTTCCAAATGCCTTCATTTTACATTCAAGACCTGTTACACCACCACAGCTATGCCACTGGCCAAGGATCTACATGTAGGTCAACCAGAAACCTATGGCAGAGAGGTCCCCCGCCCTTGCCTCAGAAGAGGAGGGAGAACAACAGGAGGACAAAAATCTCCAACTGCAGTTTTGAATTTTGGCTGCTAGCACTGATCAGAAGAGAAATGGGGAATCCACAGATGACAGTGATCCCATACCAGATGGCAGCAGTAAAGTAGTAAATAGCTAGGAAAGAGCTGAAACAGGAGAAGGAGGCTTTCACAGCTTTTGAGGTGGACTGGCCAAACTTGGAAGAAACAGAGGTTTGAAGAGAGAGATAATGTGATGCTGCTGAGTGCAACTGTCAGCTACAGTCTGCGAATTATACTGTCATTGCAGCAAGACCTATTTTTACTTTAATCATAAAAAGATGTAAAGAAATATGACCATTTCATACCAGAAAAGAAAAAAAACCCAAAAACCAATCAAACAAAACCACAGCTCATCACTAATGTTGTGGGCTTTTGCAGAGTTAAGGTTCCTACAAAAGCATCAATGGAGATTCAGTCGGAGATGAGTTCCAGCACAACATTATCACTTAAAACTCGCCTTTACTATGATGCCTACAAAAAACTGGTAAGTGTTAAGCTGCTGGTGAACTGGTGCTGACATCCATCATGCTTCCCAACATGCTTATTGCTTCCCCACATTCACAGCGTCCTCGTACTTCCACCCTAACCTTCTCTGCGCTTCTTGCTTCCTCTGGCTAAGGGGCAAAGGCTGCCCTCAGGAACTGTGGGCATGCAGAAGGGACCACAGAGGCATTCAGACCCTGGGGTGCCTTGGCAGCCCAACACTCCAACGTGAGCTCAAAGAGAATCTCGAAGGGACTGATCTCCCCCAGTCCCTCCGTCCAGCACTGAACCCCACACAGACCCTGGCTGCTGCAGCAGCAAGGCTCTTTGATCACTACACCACAGCACTTGCAAAACGTGCAGAATTTCACATTTCAGGAGTGGCTCTATGAGAAATCAGATGCAGGTTTTTCCAAAGTATCCACATATATTTAAAAAAGCGTAAGCTGGACAATGGACAGCTGAATTCAACACCGATTTGGGCTGGGTGGTTATTTTCACCAAAAACCTGCTGTCCCTAAACTGCAACATGCCACCAGAACCTACAGAAGGTTCTGAAGGCTGAACAAACTGTTTTGAGTAGGATAGAGGTTTTGCATTCCATACAGGTAGGGCTTAAGGCAACAAAAATGTAATTAAGTGTCTTAAAGGTTGGAACATCCATGACTACAAGGTATATTCCCTTACTCCCAAGCAAGGCCAGCAGGAATCTGAGTTTATAGTATGTCCTGGACACTTCATTCCTCACCTCTGCAACCAGCTGCCCTACCCTCTGCTCCCAGTACCTGCACAGGCAAGTAAGCATATTAGCTGATCATTTCAGAGGTAAAACAGAGTTTGCACATGCCAGTGTTATCACCTGTCTATTCAAGTAGTGCAACCCACACAGACTGTAATGCCTGTGTCCGCTTTCACATTTGCGCCGTCGTTTACCTTGGCTCTCAACAATTATTATTCAGCATTTCAAGTGCCATCTGTGCTGCTGGATAAGTAAATGCCTTCAAGTATATTGAAAACAGATTTTCTGAAGTTTTACCTTGCATGGGGCACAGTCATAATCAGAAAGATGTTCTCTACGGATGCTGACATGTATTTAGCTGTTTTTCCATAGGGATTGGTGTATTTAAATTTGAAATATGTATATCTAAGTTACCAAACAGAAAACAGGCACAGATAATGAAGGAAAATCACTGCATCACAAAAAGAACTTGCTCTCTGTGGATCAAATTCAAATCCACACACAAGGGAAACATTCACTTGCTCAAGAAGTAATTTAGTCTTATAATAGTTAACTGTATCTTGAGACAAAACCCTATTAAATAAGAGAAAATATCTGTAAGTTTAATGCACAAATGCCTCAACACTTCTTGACATCTACATCAGTCGTCATTAAAATGAAAATGTGAACCATAATGACTGATATCCGCAAGACACGTGAAGCTGACTATTCCAAGATGCTTGGTGACAGTTTAAACTAGTCAAAGTGACACATGGGAACAGATCCAGACTAACAAGTCTCAGCCCAACGTCTTAGTGTAAATGTCAGCATGGAAGTAGAGTCTGTGAAAAAATATTTTAAAAAGACTTTTTCCTCCTTTAAAAATCAATCATTAACCACTGTTTGCTAATAAGTCCTGTTTTCTTTTCAACTAAAATCATAGCTGGTTGTAGCCAGTCATTCACTCATTCTTAAAGGGATAAAGCCATACAATCACATAAAAAACCCCCAAACCTAAGTTGGAAACATAGGTAAATACTATACAGTGAGTTTTCTAAACAAAAAAAAAAAAAAATAAAGAGAAGGGAAACCACAACCACATGGACAGCTCTGAAGTATTTCAAGTCACTGAACAGATAGACCATGATAAAGCAACGAAGTGGGAATCTCCTTCAGTTTCCTCTCCTGAGGATGCTGAACAGCATTCCTGACTGCAGTGACATTATTTCTGTGACAGTCAGGCCTGACAAGGCAAGGCACTGCCAAAGTCACTCGAACAAACCCAGCAATCCATGGACCGGGCAGGTTTAGTGAATGAGAGAGGTGGGTTAATGTAGCCCCAGCACCAAAGCCAGCAACATCCAGTCTAAGACTGGGCAGATCTGATGCTGTCTGGAGCCTGTAAAAGACTTGAAATAAGAAGCAAAGTGAGAGAGAAACATTCCAACCCACCCTGCATGCCAGGATGTCTTTCCCAGTGGAGATCCACCATTTCCAGCACGTCCCAGCAGCTGCCTCTTCCCCAGGATGTAGGAGAGGAGCTGAGAGGCTGCAGGGAAGCCCCTTGCATGTCCTCCATTGTCCTTCTTCTCCCCACTCACCTCGAGTCAGAGCTTTGCACAGTTTAATTACAAACCACACACATGTGCAATTCTATTAGCCAGCCTAAAGCACTGGCATTAGACAAGCTTGTGCTCTGAATCCAGTTACTAAGACACTGCCAACAAGCTCAGAGATTCAGAGCCTCTTTTCTATGCAGGTCCGTTTGGCCTGGAAATAGCATACATATACACTGACTTGAGCTTAACAAAGAATGTTAATTTGGGTCAGTGAACTACCACTAATTGAATTCTAATAGATGTCACCATAACTCAAGTGCTCCAGCTCTCTCAAGCAAAATGGCAGCAGACTGAAGCAGGCACTTCCACAGCACCGAGGGAGAGAAAGTATGTCCTTCAACTGCTTGGTTTCTTCCCTTTCCAGTTTTAACTACTGCTCAGATGTAATAAAAAGCAAATGAGATACTGGCTTGACAGCTCCCTCAAAAGATCTTCAAGAGCACATTTTAGTTTTTAAAGGTGATACTTGCTCTTTCCAAAACTGAACAAACCTTGAGCTACTCCATACACTGGCATAGCTGCAAGGATTTTGAATACAGAACTAATACACTTTAAAAGCATAACAGACTAGTTCCCAGACCCTCTTTCCCAAGATCACTTATTTGAAACCCACTGCTTTGAATTCTTTTTGCTCAAGCCAGCATCCCTGCAGTGGGCAGGAGTAGTAACCCCAAAGCACAATTTTTCTAAGACTTGTGGATCCTGGCAGCATGGGGATGCTACTGGCCAAGCTGCACAGAGATGAATACCCAACCAATTGGAGGGCTGTAGTGAGAAGAAAAAAGGGAGTTTATTTTAGGTGAGGTAAGCTTAGTGTGATTCACACTAGCTTAGCCATGGCAAGGCTCCTTCTTACAAGGCTCATCTACAAGTAAGAGATTTACAGTCAACAGACCATGAGGGTGCTGGTTCGTGCCTCGGTTAAGATGGAGCAGAGAACACAAGGTAAATTTTCCACCAGCTTGCATCCTCTATAGTCAGTCATCCCTGCACAAAATGGATGTGAAACTGCTGCAGAAGAACAATGGTGGCAGTTTGCACAGCTACGAGTAGTGACACAAGGGGCAGGCTGGCGGAAAATCAGACCCTGTGAATTCTGCCCTCTAGGCAGGTCTGTGGTAGCAGCTGGCCACACCGGCGATGCTGGGGTTATCACCAAAAATATTAAGCAACTGCTGGACTCCAGATGTGAAAAACTCCAAAACTGAGATGTCAACTTACATTCAGTTTGCATGGTCATACAGGGCAGGCAGTTACACATCCAAGCACTTAGCTGAACCTCAAGAGTGTAGGAGCCAAACAAGTACAGAAAATATTTGAGTAGGTGGGAGGCGAAAAAGAGAACTTTAATTTTCTTTTCTGAGCAGAAAAGAAAAATCAAAACTAGCAGATTAAAGATACACAGCTTCAAACAGGCACTGCAGAATCTTTTCAGAAAATTGTCGTTTCTCATTCCTCATGTTACCATGTGGCCTTACAGAGAGATACAAAGCAGAGGCAAATCTGACAAATTAATTCTCAATTTGGACCAGCAGGTAAAAGCTCTAAACCTATATTCAGTGGGACACACGCACGCACACACAGACCACTTGTATAAAAAAGCCTTTCTGGTAGGACAAAGTTGTATGGGGTTCCCATGGCAAAGTTTTGGTAGTGGCGGGGGGGTGGGGCTACAAGGATGCCTGGTCTGAAATGCAGCCAGAAGCTTCCCCCACATCTGACAGAGCCAGCACCAGCTGGCTCCAGGAGAGACCTGCTGCTGACCAGAGCCAAGCCCACCAGCGACAGTGGTAAGCACCTTTGGGGTAACATAGTTAAGACAGGGGTAGAAACTGCTGTGCAACAGCAATGGGAAGAAGGAGCAAGAATCCATGAGAGAAAGAGCTCTGCAGACACCCAGGGCAGTGAAGAAGGATTGGGAGGAGGTGCTCCAGGCGCCAGACGAGATTGCCCTGCAGCCCATGGTGCAGCCCATGGTGAAGCAGATGTACCCTGGCAGCCCACTGAGATCCACAGGGGTGCAGAGACCAACCCCACAAGGGAGCAGGTAGATAGATGCCCAAAGGAGGCTGTGACCCTGTGGAAAGCCCACGCTGGAGCAGGTTCTGGCAGGAGGTGTGGAACAATGGAGAGAGCAGTTCATGCTGGAGCAGGTTTGTTGGCAGGACTTGGGGGACCCCCTGGGGAATCCATGCAGGAGCAGCCTCTTCCTGAATGACTGTACACCATGGAAGGGACCCAATTTGAAACAATTTGTGAAGAACTGCAGTCCAGAACTTGGAGAAGTTCATGGAGGACTGTTTCCCATACAAGGGACCTCACACTGGAGTGTGAGGAGTCCTCCCCCTGAAGAGGAGGGAGCAGCAGAGGAAAATGTCTGGTGAACTCACCACAACCCCCATTCCCTGCCCCCCTGTGCCACTGTAGGGAGGAGGTAGAGAATTTGGGACTGAAGTTGACCCCAGGAAGAAGGAAGGGGTGGGGAGAAGTTGGGTTTAAGATTTGCTTTTACTTCACATTATCCTGCTCTGAATGATTTGGTAATAAATTAAGCTAATTTCTCCACTTTGAATCTGTTTTGCCCTTGACAGTAATTGGTGAGTGATTCTACCTGTACTTATCTTGACCCAGGTGTCTTTTGTTATATTTCTCTTCCCTGTCCAGCTGAGGAGGGAAGTGATGCCTGGCATCCAGCCACAGTCAACCCACAACAAAAGTGATGCCTGAAATGGCTCCGAGTCACTCCCAATTAGAGAGCCATCCCTTGGTAAGACATATGCAACTGGTTGTCACCTAGGGAATGACCTGATTTTGCAGTTTGCATCAGGGGTATCAGGCATGGATCCTGCAAAGACTTCTGGTTCCCCAGAGAGCAGGATGAGCACACTGCACACACCAGACGCCCCCAAGTCACACACTCCTTAGCATCTGTCCCTCTGGAGATCACCTTAGCACCTAAGTGTTAGGGCTGGCAAGCACTGAGAGCACAGATCCCCTCATCCCACTGGGAACACTGTGCTGCCAGCCACTCTGTGATGACACGGACTGTCACAAAATAACATTGCATTGGCTTCTGAGGAACCACCCTACACACAACCTGCAATGTGTCTCCATTGTGAGACACAAACATATCCAAGGTGAGTAAATTCAAATCCTGTGTCCACCTTCATAATATTGCCTAGAGTTAGCAGGACAGAGATACCAAATAAAAAACAGTATTCTTCCAAATTCTGCTGTACCTTTCTAAAATGCCACCATTTAAAGTATATTCACTGGAAAACATGGACATGGTGAGCAACACTGGAGCCATTACAGAAACTAACCCTGGCCCTTCCCACACTGTTACCTTTCTTGTGTTATTAATCCCTTACCATCCTGTTTCTTCTACTATGTTATCACTTATGTTATCCATCTTCTTCATATCTCCCTTTTGGCCAGATCCCACAACCACATCGGTTCATGTGTCTTCCCTTCCCATCACCCATTTCATACACCCTTCAGGTAAACTTCCCATCCATGTGAAAATGAATAACCCTCAACTAACTAGAGATAATGTTCTTTAATGAACAGGTCATATGTATTTGTCTATTCCAGTAAAAAAACTCATGGCTCTTCCCAACTGTCTCACACAAAGAGCTCTTTTGCAGCCGGTGTCCACCAGGAGTCAGTGGGCTCATCTCTGCATTACTGCAGTAAAGACAGATGTAAAACTGAGATCTCGATCATCTGCAGCTTAAAAAAAAAAAGCTCTGGCAGTTTTCATCAGAGGAACAGTTTTAAGCAGCCCTGCTGCACAAATGCTGGCTTCCGTTAACTTTTACTGCCATTTCAAGGGGACCTGTAATATTTTGTCCTGAACTGTTACACATCACTGCAGAGTTCAGCTGAATAGCTGTCATATTCTGCACCAACACAGGAGGTGTCTCCGTGGAGAAAAGGATAATCCTTATGTGTAGTTTCTATATTAATTTATTTAATTTGTAAAGCTCTTTGGGACTCTGTAAGATGAAAGAAGCTACATAAATGTAAAATATATCACCATTATTGCTGTTTTCCACCCAGCATCTTCCATTATGTAGTTGGTATTTTTCTCTCATAGTGTATGACCTTGTATTTTATCTAAATTAAATCTCATCTTGTTAATTTTTGCACAGTTCTTTAAACTCTCAATATCCTTTTGTTATCTCTCTCTCTCTGCCTTCCACTGTGTTTATGATCCCTCTTAATTTGGCATCATCTGCAAATTGTATTGCTCTATATATTGTTTAGGAAAGTATGAAACAATATTGTGATAGGCACTGACCCTTGTGAAACCTCCCCTGATATTTTTCCTAAATTGACGTTGTAACATTTATAATTAGGTACAAGAGGACACAAGAAGAAGTAACAGGCAGCAATTAAGGAAAGGAAAATACAAGCTATCACTAAGAACTCTGACAGTGAAATCTATCAGAATATACAATAGCTTCCCAAAGGAAGTGTTGAAAATCCCAATACTTACTAAAAAATACATTAATAGTAAATAAAACACTAAATAATAATAACGCTTAGCACATGGTGTATATACTGCTTGACACGTTCAAGCCTATTCACCGAAAATAGCTAGTTTGGGCAAATGGTGAAAATTCTAGAAGACAAAGCACCCAAGTATATTTTCTTTTCCTTTTTGCATATGTAACAGCCTCTCCCCAACCAGCGTGACTCAGGGACAAAGCATTCCTGCAAATAAACCTGCGCTACCAAGGGGATACGTGTATGCCTGAGAAGAGGACGGGATGACCTAGCACTTTTCATTTTCTCTGCTGCTGTACCCTACACATCCCACTATACACACTCTATGGGATAAGCTCTCAGTCACCAAAACCCACCTATACAAATCCCTGTTCTCTTGAATGTTTTTTTATTCTTTTTCTTTTTCTTTCTCTTCTTTTTTTTTTTTTTTTTTGATACAATAAACATAGAGGGTAATTTCAACCTGCTAGCAAAAGATAGGACTAAATCCCTTGTGAAGTCAGCCTTGAGAATCGACATTTTGAGACTCAACAACTGCCAGGAAGACTCCTCTCAAAAGTGTTAGTTAATCCATTTATTCTCTCCAGCCAGCGAGGAAAGAATGAAAGCAGGGCAAGTCTCAAACCTGTGCCTGTATTCAGAAGAGATCTCAGGACCAAATCTATTGGGATGAGGGGAACTCTTGAGCCTGCTAATGGATATACTACACCAACATCTGGCCCCTCCTATCCTTTGAAGCAATTAAGGGAGACCTTGGATAAAAGAACTGGGCGCTGGGAAGCATAAAGATTTCTGCTACAGCATCTCCAGAGGTGGATGAGTACTCTTACATTTCAGCCCTTAACTCTCTGCCCTTTCACCTGAGATGATCATCTTATTCTCGAGCAGCAGCAGTCCTAGAAAGCACAGCCATCACCCACATGATCCACCAGACAGTCTGCAAATACAGTCAGGGAGAGACAACCAGCCCTTTAAATTAAATTCTCACTCCCATATTCTGGAAACAGCTGGAAAAAGCAGTACTCCACCCCAACAAAAGTCTTTCATTTTACTTAGACAACATTTCAGTTACCTCACAGCTTTTGACCTGGGAGTGCAAGTAACTCAGATGCTCCACCAATCCATGGGCAGTTTAGAGTACGAAGAAGATTAAGAAGATTAACCCACCTCCACTCAATTGCTGGCATACTTAAAATTACGCATATGGCCCAGTATTTGCCACTGCTCTCAGATGTCTGAAAGTTCACAGCCCGGGCACTTAGTCTCTCCAGAAGTTATGGCAGCCACTTGGTGGCTTGATACCTATGTTGAACCATGTGATATCAATGGAATTTATTTTTGGCTCTTACTAGAAAAATCTGTTCCACAAATAAGTAAAATTGTAGCAAAAAGTGTTATGTTTTTCCAGTCCTTTCACAGATTTAGTAAGAAACATCTATGAAGCAGGATTTATGCTCTAGGTGTGCTTATGCAGATAGAGAAAAATAAGCAGGATACAGGTGGGAAAAGAGACCTAGAACCACAGCCTATGAGGAGTAAAGGGGAGAAAGAAAGGAGAGCCTAGCATGCGACACAGCTACATACCAGTAGGGTTTGGATGATTAAAGAACAGAACAGAACAGACACTGAATACTCCAAGAGCTACCAATCTCACATGGAAAAAAGAAAAAAATTTAAAAACTTTAAGTTCCAGAGTCATGTTCTTACTCCTACAGCCAGGGAGAATGGGCATGAAGCTCTACAAAAATGGGCAAAAGAGGAGATGTAAAGATGGCTGGTCCAGGCATTCTGATGGAAGAATAAAGCTAGAAAGTGGTAGAACTAGAAGGCAGGGACAAAAAGCTGAAAAGCTGAACAGTTAAAAAAGAAAAGTATTTTGAGGAATGCCACCAACCTACTATGCTGCTCAGCACTCCTTGTAAACTCTGTCTTTGCTAAAAACGGGCTGGCAGAAACATACACCATTCAACCCTAGGCACTACAGGCACCCAAGTGACAGCAGATGAACACTTGAGCTTCTGAAGCCATGCTGTATTTTGATTTCCAGAGAGTGAGCTGAGGGATGGAAGATTTCAGTGCTCTGGAAGACTGATCTGAACAGCCGCAGCCATGCAACCTCACTGACCTCTCCTGTTCGAGTTCACATGGGGTGAGAAATAGGTCCCAGTCATTGAAGAAAGAGGACAGTCATCATGACATCTTGAAATCTTGCTGTCCTTGCAAGGCTGTAAGGCTGGGCTAGGCGTAACGAATGGGTGCAATGCCTTTTCTGCCACAGAAGTCAAGCCAGCAAATTCCAGGTGGTGGATACACTTCCAGATCTTTTGCAATCCTTACAGTGCTGCCATCTTGTGTTTCCACCTGCACCTCCCCACCTAAACCCCTGCTTCACTTAGTTCTGAACAGCCTTTCTACCCAGCCATTTAACAGGCACTGCTAATGTTTCAGAAGCCACTTACTCCGCAAGTCTTTTAAAAAGAAGATATTTTTTCACTTCCATATATTACCTCAGGTTCCCTAGAAGTATATGTGATAAATGTGCTGAATTTAAGAACTAATGCCACATTAGAAGGCATTGATTTTCTTTACAGTAAGATGAGCGTCTTTGGGAGCTGGATGGAGGTAGCGAACTGAGCAGACACAGCATGATTCTGGCGAGGCGGAGCATTTGGGGAATTGCTCCCACAATAGGAAAAATTTGTTTTAATTAGGTTGGTTGGTGGTTCCCAAAGCAACGTGCTGTGAGTGGGAAGGAGAAATGAGGATGGGACTGTAAACAGCTTGTTGTGCTCTCAGCATCTGAGTCACAGCACAGAGAGAGAACTTGTGCTCCTGGCTCGGCTGCCAGAAGAGTCTTAGGAGTGTGAGGAGAGGCAAGGGAGGTGATGCATAGAAGTCCTTTCCCTGTTACTTTGCTCCTCAATTGCTTATAAAAGCAGATGAGGTTTTGCTTTCCTGGACAAGGGAAAATATTCAAGGAAGAAAATAATAACAAGCAATTAGGGCAGCAAAAATATCCAAGAACAAAACTGATGAAAAATAATAAAATTAAAAAGTGAGTGAGAGAGATTTTGTCATTCTGTCTTAAATTATGTTGAGGAGGCTGAACTCAATTTTATTGAGAAATCAATTCTAATTTGGCACTCCACATGCTATCTGGCAGAGGACGCAGGTAACATTCTCCATTGAAATCTGCCAGCTAATTTACTTCTGACTTTACACTAGCAAACACAAGCAGGAAAAAATCGTGTCGTAGGGATGACATTTCCCACTAAATATCTCATACTAATATGCATTCTGAGTCCTCCTACGCTTGCTTTAGAAACCCATCACCTTGCAAAGGGAGACAACAAGTAATAAAAACCTCCCCTGGAGAAAATGGTCTGAGCACTTGGCTAAAGGTGCTGCACATATCCTGCCGACTGGGCTCACATGTCATAAGTTTAGCTGGAAGGAAGGGCTTGGGGACATATCAGCTGCTGTAGGAGTTCAGCATCATCTGTCCTCCAATTAAACTGACCGTGGAAGTCCAGTACCAGCAACTTTTATAGACACTACGTCCTGCTATTGATTGTCAAAAGGAAAAAAAAGCTTTTAAGGGATTGTGAATTATTGACGAAAATGCGTCCGTAGATATTTCAGAAATGTACTGCATAAAATTTATCATGGGTTACGTGTCTGGGAGCACAAAATGTGCTGTTTAATGCTATGCTTTACTGACCTTTAAGCAGTGGCAGCTATCCTAACTGTATTCACAGCTTCTGTGTATTCACTCAGCATTTATATAAAATATCATTTATTTTTACGAGGCTTGTGCCACTGAAAATTTTACTTGCACTGACAAAACTATTGCTGAGTGGATTGTTCATAGCATTGTTTCCAAACATCAATATAAGCATGAGGTGTGATGTTCTCAACCTGCATGCTTAGTAGCACCTCCTTAGTTTATTTTCTGAAGTAATTCTTACTTGTGGACAGACTTTAAAGGAAAGGGGAAAAAAGGAAAAAGAAAACGTTTTTATTCTTTTGTTTGCTTATTGCCTTTACTTTCACTTCTAAGGAAACCCAAGAATTCCTACCTGCCTGGCACAATTGCATTTTCTTTTTCAGGAAAGGTTTCTGTCTTCAGTTAAGTAATATCCATACAAAAGTCCCAAATTTAGAAGTGCACAATGACTTACATTTCCTCACTCCATTTATAAACCAGGTTCAGTGCTCCATAAGGACCCGATTTCATCCCCTCCCTTCTCAGTAACATTCTTTAAGTCTTTACAAAGATCCATTTTCCCTTTCTTATTCCCAGAAGCCTGTTAAAACTAGGGCAAGATGGCCTAAAATTACTATTTTCCTCAAAGTCCCAGAAAACCTAAGGCCACTGGCACCTCTCCTGTCCAGCAAAGCTGTAGCTGTCTGAGATGCACAGGAGCGATGCTGGGAGCACTCAGGCACCCCCTCATCTCCACCTCTGGAGAACTTCTGCCTCATCCATTCAAGGACACGCTCCCACTTAGTCTCAAGACCTGGTTCATCAGAAAGCTAAGGACTTTTGACCCAAGCAGGCATTTCATGCCTCCAGAAACCTGATGCTGTAAAGACTGAACTTTGCCTCAGAGAAAAGAAATAGGGTAAAAAATGAATATAACGACATTGTTCTAAATAATTGATGTTGCAATCTCATGCTATTTCCTTTTGTATCACTGCAATCTTCTTAAAAAGATATTCTCAAGCTGTTTATTATAGCAATAACTATAATTTTTCCTTCTCTTTTAGCAACAGTGCTTTACCCATAATGTCGCCTACCGATAATGTATTAAAGATATAAATAAAATAACACAGTATAGGTGGTACAGCAACATACAGGTTGTTAACCAGCCAAACAAAATGTGATTTAGAGCTGGATTAGCTAGAGCTGAATATTTGAGTGCCTGTTGTCTTTTGATTTATCCACTGTCGGCTTTCTGTCTATCTCTATCTGTATTTGCTTTGACGTTACGACAATGCTGTGAATAAAACCTAAACACATTCACACTTTTCTTTTATTCACCTTGCCAGGATGAAAAAAGGAGATGAAACAAACAGCTTTGAATGGCCAGAATATAGAAATCCAGTCCCCAATTTTAAACACCTTCTTGTCTCCCACTTTTTGTCTTAGCTCTGAAGTTTTTCCAGAAAGCTGTAATTTCCTTCAAGATAAAAATCCATTTTTAAAATTTCTCTGTCTCTTCTAGGATGGACTAAAAATAACCCTGAGTGCAATTATTACCCTCTAACCTCTAGCTTTGGTTCACCTGCATATGCCACCTCAGAAAAATGGCCAGCAGCAATCAGCACTGTTATTTGTATTACAGCAGCATCTCTAAACACTTGCCAAGACTAAGTCCCAGTCAAGTAATTTCTTACATGAATTTAACGTAACAGATAGGCCCCATCTCAAGGATTTTAAATGGAAAAGAGATTTCCGCATGTTTATGCCCACATTTCAACCTAAGCAGGGAATTACACCAGCTGATTAGGATGAGACCATTCACAAGCCCTTCACTCAGCCCACGTGACCAGCATTTGTAGGATCAGCTCCCTGAAATGCTGCAAACAGCACCTCCTTCACATGGCAGTGCTGCAGGCTGCCTGGCAAGGGTCCCTACCTGGAGACACTATCCCCATTAAATTTCTGTATCTGCAATACTGAAGTGTATTTTAAGACAAATGCTGTCCTAATTTGCTGTAGGCACTGAAGACCAACATGCATTTCAGTGGAGAAAGTTATATGTTTTAATTGGTTTATGAAGACAAAGCATATGCCATGACACAGTTAAATGATTAACAGATTCCTACGAATGCCTTTGGCATAGAATATCTATACATTCATTAGCTGGAACAATTCATCTTCTTGATAAAACTAAAATTAGTTATATGGCAGGTTTACTTTTTATGATTAATAAATGATAAAAATCTAAATTATCCATCTGAAATTACTGTTTTCTTAGCTATTAATCTCACATTTATCAGCTCCTATAATTCATGTTATTCGTTGAAAAACCTATTTCTGAAATATTTTTATTTCCTACAAAAAACCAGAACATGGAATATGAAGTTTTACCTCCTTCATGACATTATTTTGAAATCAATTCTACATCAGGTATAAAAAAGATGTACTATTTGATGACTTTATCATAAAAACCAAACAGAGAAAATATACAACTGCACCTATGTTGTGAACACCCAAAAAAAAAAAAGTAAAAAAAATTTGCTTGGTAATAAAGTAGCTCTAACAAAAGATGTATCAGCTCATTTGGATTTTCCAGCTCTCTATAGTTATTTTTGCCAAGAAGCAAAATCCATCTCATTTTCCAGAAAACCAGCTTAGGGCAAAGCAGAGCGGATAATATGGTAAAAGTTCAAAAGTACAGTACTGTCTGTGTCCTGGAGACGGATTTGACACATCACAGGTTTAGCTAGAGGGAAGGGGTTGAGAACAGATATTTCTGTCAGCTATTTAAAATGTTGAAGACCTCCTGTCCTCCAATTAAAGTGATCAAGGAAGTCTGCAACAGCTTGTGTAGAACCACTGTACAGCATTCCTATTGAAGACCAAGTTTAGTCATGTAATTTGTGGTGTCAAACAATGAGTGTTCCTAAAACCAGTAATATTAGAAGAGAGCATTCTTCTCAGAATCAGGAAAGCTAAGTTTACCATTTCCTACTATCTGGCAATAAGTGGGTGGGGAGAAAGAAGAATGAAATGGAGGCATCTGGAGGAATACCCAGAGCATTATGCCTTGGGTGGTGGCTGAGTCCTGCCAAGGGTCACTGCCCTCCCCGAGCCCCAGCCCTGGGGTGGGTGAGGGCTGGGAGTCAGCTGAGAGCAGCGTGCCAGGATCTGCTGGAAGGAGGAGCAGATGCCACTGTAACTTGCTGACCAACTGCCCTCCTTCCCAGCTCAGAGTGAGATTCAGGGCTTGTGAAAATCCCCCAGCAAAACAAAAATGATGAGCCAACAGCCACAGCCAGATGAGAGCCGAATTCTGTGCCACATAGTTGTGGGAGATAGGATTGAGACAGACGTATGATTCATCAGTCAGAAGTATTTAGGGGGGAAAAAAACCCAACAGTATTTTTTTGTAAGAACATACATGAATTCCAGAAGTTTCATGAACTCTGAACTGCACGTTGGCCACACATACCCATCTGAAATACGTTGGAACATATTTTAAAGACCAGTCACACAACCAAAAATGTTTTATTTTCCTTTGAAGATAATTTGTTCACCTCTTTCAGGCATGCCTGGCAGTAATTTTCTATGCAAGTAAAGGACTAAATTAGCAAAGAGATGTAAACAGGTTAAACTCTGCCTGGGATAACCTGGGAAGAGGGAGGTGAAAGTTCCTTCTAAGGCGCCAACTATCTGCCTCCAGAGCTGGCACATAATTGCCCTGAGTCTGACACAAAGCAGACCAGTCACAGTGCAAAGCCTTCAGGGAACATTTAAACTGTGATAACACCAGAGAAGTGAGTACATGATGGCAACCAGTGCTTTCATATGAATTAAAATATAATTCATAGAAATTAAATATAGTTTGTATGTAAAACATTTATGTCTGAGAAATACTTTCTTAATACAGATGTTTCCTTATAGATTTTGAGAGAATAATAGAGTAGTGATTCATACAGCACAGTCGAAAATGTTATTTGATTATTTTTGTCAGTTGTCAAATAAGCCCCTCGCCAAAAATAAAAATTTTTGGAAGATCTGAGTAGGTGCAGAACAAAACCTCCAGCACAGCATGAACCAGGAAGCCCCCAGGTTTCTATCAGCAAACCAGTAGCTCATTGCTCTCTACAGTTTCCTGAAGAGGGGAGATGAAGAGAGCGGTGCTGATCTCTTCTCCCTGGGATACCATCCAAAACCTGAGGTATTGGTTCAAAGCTGTGCCAAGGGACATTTGACTGGACGTTAAGAAGCATTTCTTTACCAAGAGGGTGGTCAAACATTGGAATAGTTTTCCTAGAGAGGTGGTCAATGCCCCAGGCCCATCAGTGTTTAGGACGCATTTGGACAATGCCCTTGGTAACACGTGTTGACTTTTGGTCAGCCCTGAGCTGGTCAGGCAGCTGTACTAGATGGGCACTGTAGGCCCATTCCAGCTGAGTCTTTATTCTATTCTATTCTATTCTATTCTATTCTATTCTATTCTATTCTATTCTATTCTATTCTATTCTGTTCTGTTCTGTTCTGTTCCGTTCCGTTCCGTTCCGTTCCGTTCCGTTCCATTCCATTCCATTCCTATTTCTATTCCGTTCCATCCTACCCTATATTTCCATCAGTCTATAAAGTTAAAATAGGCTTGTTGTAGGCACAGGCCTCTCTTAGGCACACGCTTAAGTGGTTCATTATACAGGAATGGATTTAATCCTGCCTCCCAAGGCTTTGCAGGAATAGAGCCGCCCATCTACAGATTTTTCTGAAACAACACTGGTATTAAAAGATGAAAGCATTAAACGTGGCTCTGGATGCTCATCCTAGTAGTGCAGGGGAAAAACACAAAGCTTGAATGATTCTAAGAACAAACCCAGTGGAAAAAGATGGCAGTTAATTAATGTTATTCTCAGACCCAGATGTCTGCCCATCAGCACACTTCACATTCATACCTCAGGATAGCATGACATTCTATTAGCATGTTAAAAAGAAGCTAAGTGGTGTCCTGGCAAAACCAAAAGACAGAGTTTGTATCATTTATATGAATACATGCATGCACATTTTTAATATAAATATGTCACAGGAAAGTAATCTTCAAATGAAATGTTCTTTTTTACTATCAAATGTCTTTAATGTTAGAAAAACATAAACTCAGCTTATAAATAAAACTGCATAAACACTTTGGTGCTGGCAATAAATTGAGAATAATTGACCTTGTCCTATCAAAGGATGAGTGTATCTTTAGATCTTAAGTGCTGTGAATGGTTATGAACAGGCTTAAAGTACTGAGCAGCAGCAAGCTAAGCACAGCATGCACAGTGCATTTCACAGGGTATTAAATAGCCAAGGTTGGTAGAACCTCTCCCTTGGTTTAGTCTAACGGCGTTTGATTTCTAAAACTACAGTCCATACAATATCACACGTCAGTCCTATCCCTCCTTACACTAATTAGGTATTTTATTATCAAAAAGACACCTCATACTATCCTGGTGCATCTATATCTCTCTTCTTATGGCTACGAGCCTGATCCCAGCTTTTAGAAGGACTGACACCGTCTTGCCTGAGAAGGGAATATTACCCCTCTGCTTCCACTTGATGAGGAGAATCAAGGAGAGAACACTTCCTCGAGTGTGATGAAAATAAGGCAAATTGCTTTGTCCTCGTGGGATAGGGCCTAACCCTCAGACCTGAGAACTGACAACCAAAAATCAGCAGTCTGGAGAGGGATCAGCGTGTCCCTGCTCCCGAAGGCCGGTGCCTCATGGCACAGTGACAGGGCCTGTGGAAGGTCAGAGGTGGCCCATGTAACATCACAGACAGTCACATACCAGCACTGGAGTCTAACAACCCCAAGACATAACTGCACTGCCATTCATTAACAGCCTCTGCCTTACACGTAAGACTCATTTTCTCACAAATACTCCTAGATAAAAGTTCCCTATGTCAGTATCACACTTTGAAGCATGATGTATATGTATTACATATATGAAATCAAATAAAGCAACAGCCAAAACAGCAATTGTAGGCAGAACTGATAAAGAATTTCCAGTTTATATGATTCTGCTCAGTTGCCAATCACGTTGTGAAGCCCCCACAATACCTTTTGTCATGGTAACCCATGTGGATGGAGGGGATGGAAGTCCATCCAGCCCACCCACACCTCGACCATGGAGCCTGCAGCCATGGACCTTAAATATCAAAACGGGCAACAAAACACAAACAATTAATCTAGCACTTGATTTTTTTTATGATGATTGTCTCGAAAACTCAGTATTAAGTAGAACAATAAAAAATTACATTTCAGAAGTTATTGGTCTAAGATAACTGAATTGTGCAAACCCCCAAAAACCCAAACCAACCAAAAATAAACCAAACCAAACCAAACCAAAAATAAAAAAAAGAAACCCCAAACACACACACACACACAAAAAATTTCATCAACTTCACTATTTGAAGGCATTCAGTGTTCACAGCAAACAACAGAATGGTGCTGTTGTATATACGACACCTGAATCTTGCCTTCTTTGAGTAACCAAGCAAGATTTTCCAGTACTTTCACATCCAGTATCATGGAGGAACACAGGGAAGACTTGTGAAATAATACAAGAAGTAGCAGATTATATTCCATGCCTGAATCACCGGGTGTTTAATAGTGTTGTTTTGGCTACCACCAACACAGAACAACAGTGCCACCAGCACTACTGTGATGAGTAAAAAAAAAAATTAAAAAAATTTTTAAAAAAAGAAAAGAAAAAAAAAATCTGCAGGTTCACTTGCTCGTGTTTCTATCATCACAGAATGGCATCTATGTCCTCATGAAACAAGAAAGAAACAAAACCCCAAAATTTTGATGGCTTAACATTTGGCATTGTTTTAGTAGATCTGAGAGAGCAAATATTTATGAAACTATTGAATTAGGAACTAGAAATTTTACAAGGTTTAAGAAAGGCTACTGTAGACAGAACAGGAAATAACTTGAATATTTTACTTATTACTTCGGACAGGGATTTCTAAATCTCCCTTTCCAAAACATTCACTCTTCAGCACTGCCATCCCTTGAAGATGTGAACACACTACATGCCCATGTCCATGCAGATGGACAGATATATACCTGCACATATAACCACATACATATACAGTGATTATCCAGTGTTCTTCTCCAATTAATATTAACTTCATGGGCCATACTGTAAAGGAGAAGAGAAGCTATTGTGTCTCTTCCACTTTATACTGTGTGTTGCTGTCCTCCCAACCTTCTGAAAGCCTGATAAGCTCTCGTTTCAGACAAATTACTCCCGTTCCCCACAAATGTTTATGAGAACTAAAAATTAAATGAAAATGGCAAGAGATGTCTGCTTTTATTATTCCATAGGAAACAATCATCAGTCCGCTGAAGGTTCTGAAAAAATGCCTGTTTTCCATCAACTGCATGCCTATCTTGATGAAAGATCCCAAATTATTCTGGAATGACTTAAATCTTTCTTGCTCTGTACCCCTCCCTCTGCAATACAGACAGTGTATTTTAGGCTATACAGTAACTCAGCACATCAAGGACAAAGCTTAATGTAAGCTTGAGACAGAGGCCATACTCTGATTGAGCCATCAATTAGGAAGAAAATGGTGGCTTTCAAGATCTCGGTATGTCAGCAGAGGGATTCATGGCTCTGACAAGTTGCTGGGATCGGAGCACTGTTCCTTTCTCAGGACATTTTGGATTACTGTTTGCTCTCACTTGCAGAAGAAAAATTCGCTTTTAAACCAACTGGAGTTACTCTGTCATTTCAGAGAGCACAACTTTCCCTGGATGGGTAAATGTGAAGGAAAATCCATTTGTTTCTATAAATATGCAGGACTTTTTTCTTTAAATATTGACATCCAGACCCTTATAGATTTCTTAACCTTTAGTCTATCAGCACAGTTGCGGTCACCCAAATATGTGCCTGGTCTGTGGTAAAACTGTGCTAGCTTTGTGACAGCTATAGATCTGTCAGATGTCAGAAGCTGTTCCCAAGGAAACATCAGGAAAAGGGATTATAGGAGGTTTTGAAAACCTGTTCTGAAGGTCTGCTAATAGGAGCACGAAAGCCCACCTTTCTCCATGAAAAATCAAAAATAGATATAGACCACCAGAGCAAAGTCTGAGATGATGAGAACAACAGAAGACAAAAAGTTGAAGTTCAGTGAAAAAAACAGAATCATCATTTTAGCACTTTTTTTTTTACTTAATAGAAAACTCACTCCTTTTGGAGAGAGAATGTGATCCATTTCCAAACTGTGTATCTCCTTGAAAGAAATACTGTAAGCTTCTTCCCTCTTTTACTAGTAAGCTGATGTTTATTCATGTGCATGGAGCTACCGCACAGACCTCTCACAGCATGACGAGTGTGCTGGCTGAAAGGTATGATAGATGACGACTATCGCCAGAATTTTTAAGGCAGGATGCTCAAGCTTGGCTGCTTAACCTATATTTAGCCTGCTAAATAAGCGGCCTGATTTTTCGAAGTGCAAAGTGAGAACTGCCATGTCTCTCACTACAAGAGGCAGACGGGCACCCCGGCCTCTCCATGGGGCTTGCCATTGACACCACAGCCTGTCCCCGACCCCAGGACCATGCCACAGGTACCCAATACACACCCTGAAGCACAGCTGTCACATGTTGAAGCCCAAGAAAACTGAAATGTCTGTTGGCTTCCCAGGATACTCAGCACTTCAGAAAACCAGGACACTTATTTAGGAGACTAAATATGGATATAAGACCCTAGTGCTAAAAAAAATTGGCCCATTTAAGAAGAAAGGATGTACGCCATCACCTTGGAGCTCCCCAGCAGACAGGACTGAAGAGAAGCTCTGGCTCTGCAGCGCTCACTCTAAAATCAGTGAAATCTTGAAATCCTTTCAAGACTGATGCTCTGCCCTACCCTGGAACTTCTGAAGACCTTGCAGCGTTAAGAAATATGGGATGAGTTACAATAAGAGTGAGAATTGGATAACCCTTTCCCAGGGGCTTCTGTGAACATCTCACTCAGATGTAACAGAGTTGCAGTCCCTGAGCAAAACATCTACAGCTGCCATCCCTGTGCTCCTGATGAAGGGAAGCTGATCAAGTCAGCATTTCTGCCTGGAAAGGGGAGGGACATCTGAGCACCCATGCAGGGGTAGTAGGGAACACTGTCTCCTAAGAGATAAGGTCCCACCTTTGTCAATCTCACAGCTGTAGGTATGGCACCCTACAGCACATGTGACTCCTGCTCTCACTGTGCTGCCACCACTACTCTGTAGTGGTGTGACACTCCCTGACTCAAAAAGGAGGCAGAACCACCTGACTGGAAATCAATTCTTGCCATGGCATGCTTGGTTTGCAGCCAGGTACTAGAGGAAAATTGCTTCCATGTTTTCCCAACTCACTCTTCACTCATCTGACCCAGCAGAAACAGCACAAACCAGGGAAGCAGGGCAGATTTCCAGATCATTTAGTGGTGTACACACTGCAGGTACCTCCAGCGCCCCAGCTCTCTTCCTGCTCTTCCCTCTTCTTCCACTCCCTCACCCACTTGTGGAGCCCAATCCTTTGGGGCAGTGGTGGTCTCCCATGCCGTGCTCACACTGTGACCATCTCCTCTCCTTTACATCCACACGCCTGCTTTCACAGCTTTATAGAGTAAAGGGATCATTTGGCTTTGATATTCACAACACCCTGATTTTATACGTCACTTTGCCAGTGATACAGAGGGATAATCAGAAAGGCACCATGACTAAAGCCACAGGCAGTACTGCACTGAGTATCATCTCATCTGAAAAGACATTTGTATTTCCTTCTCTAGAACAAAGTTTTAGGGAGGGGACCAAACTAAACCAGCTTTTCTTCTGGGGTAAGGGAGCACTCTTTGTAGCATTTAGACTGCTGTAGGAACTCTTACCAAGCTGGGACTCTTGCACAGCTTCACCTGATAGGAAAAAATCAAATCACCACTTCATCTGAATTTGGTATGATGGCATAACCAAAATACAGTAATAAGTAACAAGAAAAACAACAAAAATTATAAAAATATTTTAAAACTCTTTGTAAGAGGTAGAAAGTGAAAAAATGAAATTGTTTGGCTACACAACTCTTGAATATTGTTGACTGACTAATTAAAATGCAATCGAGCAGAAAAAAGTGCACAGACAATGCTTAGGACATAACGTAAAGAGCAATCACAACCACTCAGTGGGGCTTAGCAGCTCTGAAACAGTATCTAATTCTGCAAACTCCAGAAAGGTGCTGCATAACGTAAACCCTATAGCTCTGCACACTTTAATGAAAACTGCCTGCTTTTGGATTGAATTGCATACGCATCTATTGTGACTCCAGCACGATGAAGAAAACAAGCATTGTGCATTTAAAGATGTTGTCTCATTAAAAGAAGCTGAAAGAAATCCCTTGTTACAGTTTCTATCACAGAATTAAGTACCAGGGTGACAGGTGGTGTATTATTATTTTAAATGGACTAAACTTGCATATATACAGACACAAGGCACATATTTCCTTTGATTTTACAGCAGGCACCTGCAACTTGTTATTACAATGATCTTTATTAAGCAAGTGTGCATTCAGTAATGTCTGCAGATTTATAAAACTATTTACTTGCCCTACAATTTGGAATAGATAGCTTTGGAATCTTACAACTATTCTTTCTAAGAAAATAAGATAATGATAACTGCTCTCATAGGAATATGCTTTCAGGCATTGTTACAAATAAACATACACGTTTCACCTATGCTTAAGTAAAAAAGTTCAGAGATTAATTTTAGCGCTGAGATTTAATCCGCTTGCAAGCATCCATCTTTGTATCACTAACCTGCCAGCTAGCTTCCCGTCGCAGCCCTTTTATCCAGTTTTCTTCTAAGTCCTTATTCTCTCTCATGGATGTTTCATCCATAGCTGATGGAGCTTGCACAAACTCGATTGGCCACTGGCTGTTACACTCTCTTTGTAAGCCTTTACCGAGGCAGCAGCAAGTGCAGTTCGGTGACAGACAGTCATGAAGAAAATGTCACACCACGGGTGGGGGGAGAGGGAATGGGAGGGGAGTGAAAGGGTCGACACGAAGGATCCACACGTGAAAAGATCTCGGGGAGTGTGACCGCGGTCTGACACGTTCCTGCTGGTCCAGCAAATGCATCGCTGCAGCCAGGGAGTTCGCAGGCTAATGACAGAGGGTTGGTGACATTGTGGAACAGCCCTAATTAGATGTAAAGTATAGTAGAACTGCTAATACTATCCAAAGCCTTTCCCAAAAGTGCCTTTTTCACGTATTGTAATAATTGTCTCATTTGGTGTCACTATAATTAAAACTGCATTGGGGATGTGGATTCAAGCGAAGGAAATACAAATAGCTGCTGGGTCCGTGTAAAAGAAAATATTTCAGCGTGTCTGTTTGAAAAGTGCTTCCTGAACTGCTCTGCAGCCAATAAACATGAATAATAATACAGGCCATTTTGATAGAAATGGGCTCATTACCATACTGGCTGCTGAGCTCTTTCAGAGCGCAGGTTCAGCAATGCAGAAGTGGGTTCAGCAGGACACAAGTATTTCAACCCCAAACCAGAAAAAATTAGTCCCAATGTAAGCTATTTTTAAAAAACTGCTTGCACTTGCTCTCTGTGCATCACACCGAGAGATGCCTGCCACATACCCTGAACGTGGCCAGGCTCTCCTTATGATGTTCTTTATCACTCCTTCACCAAGCACCACCATCTTTCATCTCATCAAGAGACAGCTTAGTCTCCCCATCAACTCCTTAAAACATCATCTAGATTTTTTTTAACAAACTAAAAAAAAAAACAAAACCAAAACAAACCCTAGAGTTTTTCCTGCTACTTCTTTATAGCATTTATTACAGATTAGCTGAAAACACTGAGCTAATTGAATGTGGAAATCAAGGTTTCAGTCAGTGACAAGGAACAAACTCTTGTTTGGAAGTACTGCTTCAGTACAAAATCAAATATTAATTTTTAATTATGCTTTTAGCTGAAACAACTCTTTCCTGTAGAAAAAAATACACTGCGATAACTTTAAAATTCATAAAGTTTATGACAATTAGGATAAGCTGTTGTTTTTTTTTTAAGTGTTGACTATCTGTCATTCTCATTGTTTATTTACTAAGCAGATAAAAAGAAATTGATTAATTTTTAGGTTCATATTTTCTCCTGGGGATTTTCATCTGCAGACCCCAGCCATCCTCCCTGGTCTGTGCTAGACCTTTGCACAGGACCGCTGAATTACAAACTCCCTTTTCCACATTTCTTCTAGGCTGCTGGAAAATATTCCCATTTTCCTCGGGCTTCACATACACCTACTGTTAAAAATCTGGGGTCTTCCACAGCTTGACAATGGCTTTGCCATAAAACTAAGTGTGCCAAGTAGTACTTAGCGTATGTTGCTCCACACTGTGGCAACATCGTGAGCATTCCTCCTGCCGCTCCCAATTTCTCCTCTCTTGGCTTTTTTTTCCTCTCCTTTCTCCTGTTAGTAAAACAATCAGAGAAGCTTGGGCAGTGTGGGTTTCTGCTGCAGTCAGTGTGACTTTTGGAATTGTGTTACGTACCGGAAGTGTGTGTGGACACCGGCTCCTCTTACACGTATGGATATTTTATTTTTAGACCCAGGAGCACAAGGTAAAGCAGTACAAACACCAGAAGGAGCCAGATGCTTGCACAGACACAGAGGGAGCATCAGGCTGGCAACAAAAGAGACGCAAAGGGACTTTTCGTTCATAAATTATTAGAAATCTGCTGTCTGGGTGAAAAAACATTCGTTTTACCTAATTAGACAGAGACACCAGGCAAAGATAACCCAAAGCCACCGACCTGGCCGTGGTGGAATGCACCCCGTGCCAGCACTACCCACCCACTGTTCAGCAGCAAAAGAGTGCTTGATCCACATTAACAGGGTGACAAAGGGCCCACAGTACGACCAATGTCAAAACCTCCCTTCCGGATGATAACAAAATATAACGACACAGATAACAAATCCTTGAGATTTTTAAGAGTGCTGACATTTGCGAAAGGCAGCATCTAGGCAACAGCTGGTCTGATTTTGGAGGGGTACAATAAAAAAATTAAAAACAAAGCAGGAGGAATTCTTGTCTTACTCTGCATATGGCACAGACAGATGCAAACCAACATACCGACATACTCATACGGGGCCAGGAGCATAATTCTAAATCCAAGATGGATAGCACACAGAAAGGGCTGGGCAATAATTGTAAACATTAGCAGTGCTCCCAATCCAAGCTCCTCTGGATTGCAATGAATTATTTTGTGATTTTCCCTTGTCTTTTTTAGCACCATGTAATAGCCAAAATTGCGCATGAGCTGCAAGAATATGAAGACGTTTATTGATAGAAATCAAACTACTTTTTTCACTCACAGTGTCTTTGATATGTTAAAGCCTGAAGCAAAGAAAACATAATAAAAACAATATATAGATCAGAAGTTCAATTTTCCCCTACGTATAAATCTGTCACTTATTTGCTAAGAATCAAATCTAACTCCACATAGTTAAAGAAGCTCCATACATCATTCTCCATAATCCAGTGCTCAGCTCAAATGTACCTTGCTTGAAGTTCATACAACATACTCGATTTTACAATAAACAAAACATCTCTGGATATTACAGCTTTGAGTCTAAAAGGCTTTTGCTGCAATTCTATCTCCAACAGTAAGAAACTGTGTGAGAACGGACTTATCAGCACAAGGTAACAGGGATGCTTCAGAAATCCATCCTGAGGATTGGGTTTGACTCTTAACAACAGGCTAATTTTTTTTTAATATATGCCCAATTTATTAAGGTGATACCACTATATTGCTGGCAGCAGCATGAAGAAATAAAAGCAAGAAAAACATGAAGGTGTTTTTGAATACTAACTGCTACCCAAGCACATCACATTTTTTCAAAACACTTGGACTGTGAAATGGGTGCTGCTTCTGGGCAAGGACTGGCTTCTCCCACTCACACAACCCTTCCTTGCCTAGCCAGCCAGTATGACCTCTGTTGGATATAGTCAGGAGGATACATCTGCACCCCGTCAAGGTTGACTGGAGATCTCCAATGGTATAATCGGGAATGACAATGAAGCAGGAAAGGATTTTGGTGCCTCCTGGTGACATCAGTGCTACAAACGGTCTTTAGTGGAGAACTGAACTCCACTCTTAGGAGATGCAGCATCATGCTGGATACCAGTAGACTGACTGGTATGGTTATTGAAGGGATGCAAGGACAAACATAAGTGATTTTTGCCATCTCCTTCAAAAGCTATGGTGAGGTAATCTCAGACACAGCACAGAATGGGTTCATAACATTTCAACATATTTCTTTCAAAGTGTTATGCTCTCTTAACAGTCCTAGATATGCCCACCTTTCATTTCCTTCTCCCTAACCAAACATTGTACTCTGATCTCTGTTAGCAGTTCCACATGAATTAAACCCTGAAGTGCATGGTATGCGTGAAGTTCTTGCTACAGTTTTGTTTTCCTGCCATGCATACCCATTGCAGCCTCACAATAACCCTCATTTCTGAGTTTTCTCATCGGAGGATGATGGAGTGAACCAGTGAACTAAGGGATCCCTGGGATCCCTCAGTGCAGAACATCTATACACATTTCTGCCTCTTGGATCCCAAGTCTTCAGCACAGAGCATGCTGTCATTGCCAGACTCATGGCTGGCACCTTAACTCGTGGAGGCATGAGATTTAAACCAAAGAGACCTCTCTAGCACTTTCTAGTAGACTGAAGAGGAAGAACCAATAAACGTCTTCAAGAATAACCCAGATCAAGGAGCACTGCATGGATATATATTGAAGGGAAAAATCCCACAGTACATCTTAACTTTTAACTATACAGTGGTTTCTGAGGGTAAAATATAAGTTGTCCCTGAACTAAATCTAAGCCATGGCTACACAATTTCCTATACAGCATATATTAAAGCTACTCACACAGTGTTCTTATTCATCATCCAGGCTACTTTTAATGTGTCTGCATAACAGCCCAGAGATGGGAAAGAGCATTCCACAGGGAACTGCTGTCAAAATTGCAGTACCCTGGATATGTCCCAAACACAGCAAGGACAGTTTCTGATTATGATATTCATCTCAACTGCATTGTGGAACGTAAATGCCACCTGTGCATACCTGATTAAGGTCCCTTTACGAAACGTGAGAGAAGAAAGGCACCTATGGAGAGGTCACCTGACTTTAGTTCAGGATGACACAAATCATTCCCCCATGGACATGCCTTTGCCAACAGCAGGAGGAACTGAGGGGCACTCCCAGACCTGGGCACCTAATGCCCAAGTGGCCCAGTTGGTGCAGGAGAATCCCCACTCCTGGCTCCAAGCAAAGTCAGTATCTTTCTAGATGGAGTTTAGTCACCTTGTCTCTCTAAATACCATGCCCACACACTGTGCAGTGCACATGGCCAAGAGCAAGCCACGCACAGTGCAGGTAAGAGTGTGTGACACCATTCTGGCTACCAATGCAAAGCACAGCACTGTGAGGGCTGCTATGGGAAAATTAACTCCATCTCAGCCACACCCAGTACAGAACCTCCTAAGTACTCAGAAATCCACAAATCCCACTTTCTTCCCGGCCCCTGATACAAAGGACTCCAGCATCTTCTCCCATGTATTTCAGATCACACAAAGCTTTTACCTCATTCCCAAACTTAAAACTTAGCTTAGAAAGTACCAGTGAAAAAGGAGACCTGATTCATTCCCCTTCAGTGAAACTTGGGCTCATGAAATCCCCTGATCACTTCTAGGAGTATAGATTAGACTACTATCCCAGCAGAGGTTTCAGGTGCCAGTTGCTGAAGGCAACTCCCTCCTGCTGCAGCCCCTGCACCCTGCTGCAGCTGCAGAACTGCAGCACCTGGCAAGCTGATGGTGTGGCAGATCAGTGCAGCTTAGATGTACCTGTTCTCCTCTGTATTGCTGCATGTGCCGCCTAAATTGATTACCTGTTGACAAGCTAAAAATAAAGTTGCCATTAGAGCACCACAATGTGTGACATTCCAGAGGCTGAGGCAGAGCTGTATTTTCCCTACCTTAACCTAAGTGTCCTTTGAGTAGAGGAGCTTGCTTTGTCTGATAACCACTCAAGGAGGAGCTTGTTTCTCTGTCTTGCCTATCTTGCAACTTTTAAGCTCCTGCCTGAAAGAATTACTCATTTGTTAGTGGCAGACTGTCATCTCTTTGAAAGCAGAGCCACAAGATCTTAACAGACTGGATGTACATGGCTGTTAAATTTATTAGTTAAGAAAAACAGCAAATGACAAGTGAATAAAGCACTCCTTGGGACATTCGGACTACGAATTTTGTATAAATCAATAGCAAGTGCTATAAAATGTCAGAAAATACCAAATGAGGAGAAAGGAATCAATAGATACCTTCTGGATTAAATGAGTGATGAATATTCTTTACCAACAAAAATAAATTAAACTACAAAAACCCCTATGCTAAAGCATTATGCAGCCTCTTACTTGAAACCCCAAAGGAAGGTAATTCAGGGTTAAGGCTGGAAACTCTGTCCTTAAACAGCACCAGTGAGGAAGAGGGGGACAAAAAGAAGGAGCAGGAAGAGAACAACTAAATTTCTTTGACACAAGTTGAAAATGAAATATTAACTCAAACTGGTTCCTCTTAATCCTGAATTCCCTTCATTTTGCTGGGCTTGAGTCAAGACAGTGCCATCTGATTGTAATGTGACTGCACTATGCTCTGATTCAATACCTGATTTCTGATTTTAATACAATATTATAGTCCTGAACAGTTTAATGAGTTTATAGATATTTTGCCTTTGTGGTTCTGGATCCCACCTTCTGCAGCAGGCTCTGGACCCCAGATGCTGTAGCATCTTAGGCCAGGAACCCAATGGAAACCCTGCCATACAGTCACAATAGTAAAAGAGAAAACAGAAAACTTGGATTCACACTCAAATTTTTTTAACAGCTGTGGGTCTGCCGTCAGTGCAGGGTATCACTTCATGAAGGCACATATTTCTGCTTCTAATAGGCCCCTGTTTACAAATGCCCCAGTGCCACACACTGTCACACACAAATCACAACCTGCCACAAATGAATGTATCAACTATTTTTTAATAGTGAAAGTAGTCCATACATGCGAGGATGCATGCAGAAAAAAATTGGTATTACATATAATGGAAATACACTTATTTATGTCTTCCAGACTCCTGCTGAAGACTGTATACATACTCCTACATACTCCTCACTCCACTTTGCAGAAGTAGGTCAAAGAAGGTCAATGAAAATAGAACATGGAAAATCCCTCCTATGAAAATTGACAGAAAATAAAAGGTTGTTTTTTTCTTTTTAATTTCAGGAAGAAAAATTATTAGCACTGGACATGATGCAATTTGCTGGAGAAGGGAAGGGTAAAAAGAAGCGGGTCCATTCTTTCTGATTTTCAAAAGAAGGCAAGGACATATAACAAAAGCCAAAGGTGGCAGATTCAAATCAACAAAATGAAACGTTTTTTGAGAAATATGTAATTAGAGAGTGGAACTCGATGCTGAAAGACGTGCCTGAGGGAAAGAATGCATCAACTTTCTACAAGTGTTAGTGCAACTGTAATAGTAAGCAATTCAAACTTAACACAGACACCACTAACAAAGATATGTTCTTCACAGTATATGCCAGCCTTGAAGGCTGGAGATTCACATCAGGAGCAATGCAGGATGACATGTCTGACCACCCTGATGATCACCCAACAATTCTCCGACCTTGGCTGAAAACAGCTGGTGCTGGCCACTTTGAGAGACCAGGCTTCATCTACTCTAGGGGCACTAGAGGCTGAAGAGGTGCTGCAATTCCCATGGCCTTATAGATCAGCACTGGATCCTATTGCTTTACCTGGGCAGGCAGCTATTGTTCTTGATGTAGGTTATACTGGAGATGTCTGGTCAGGGTGTTCTCAGGGTTGACAACAGTTACAGCTTTATTGCATTTATAATCCTCAGTGCAAAGAGACCGAAAGGTAAACATCAGAAATCAATCTTACTTCTCTGTATCTTTCTCACCTATTCATTATCTGCCACTTAAATCTTTCCAACCTGCAAGCAAGACAGATCCCAAAATCTCAGGTATGGCCAAAAGAAGCTGAACAAGTCCAAGCAATTGCCTTCAAGCTCATGATCCTGCTCTGGCAGGACTTGACAGACTTCTGTTGGGAACAGCAGAGCTAATGTGATCAACTCTCCCACTCCAGGGAGCAGAGGGTAACGTTTTCAATTTGTGAAGAGAGGAACCCTTCATCATCAGAGGGGAACTGGAGCATGGGCCATCTATCATGCTGCAGTGGACTTTGGGAGATCTGCCTTCCTTTGCGTGGGCAGATGGATCAAGCCGGAGATGCTGCCTCATTTCTCAGTAAACCAGGACCAGTAGAGGGAATACAAAAGAGGATGCTGGCACATACTGCTGCATCGAGAACGCTTATCAGCATTTCTCATAGAACTCTAGCAAAGCAGATTTGTCATCAAGATTTAGGAGGGGCTGACCAAATGCAGGAGCACTCCACTCCCCATTCCTGCCATCCTAGCACAGCCACAGATTCCAGCTAATGCAGCAAAATGGCCTTAATTTCACTCTGCCCTTTCCTGACCTTTCTAAGGAGATCTCTTCTGCCACCTAAAGAATTTCTGGACAATGCTAATACTTCCCACTGCATGGGGTTTGTGTGGCAAGGATTTGGCAGTGGAGGGGTGACAGGTGTGGCTGCTGTGAAGAGCAGCCAGAAGCTTCCCCCATGTCTGACAGAGCCAGTCCCAGCTGGCTCCAGGATGGACCTGCTGCTGGCCAAAGCCAAGCTCATCAGCAATGGTGTGGTACCACCTTTGGGATAACATGGTTAAGAAAGGGGCAAAAACTGCTGTGCAACTGATGCCTAAGCTTTTTATATTTTTTTTATATATTTGTAGCTTCATGGCTGCAGCTCCCAGTACTTCTTCTACTCCTTTTTCCCTATGTTTTAGAAAAATAAACTAACCTTCTAACACATATTATGCTACATTCCTGAAATATTATTTAGTCTTGCCTCTTTAGCCCAGGATGTCTTATTTCCTTTTACCTTGTATCCTAGACATAATAAATATGGGGCTAGAAACTTGGGGGGGAAGGGGCTCCAAATGAGGCAGGGGAATTACATAACTAACTGCTTTTCTAACTGGACACTGTTGTTAAATATGCTAATTTGTTAAACTTATAAAATTGTAGAAGTCCTGTATCACATGTGCATTTTGCCATATTTGTACCTGGAGGCCTCCAGTTAAAGACCTGCTTTTATATTCCTTCCTATTAAGATAGTCTTGAAAGTGTATTATTTTGTTTCTAGATTTTGAAGGCATCACAACAACCAGAAGAACCTGCGGGAGGAACATCCCTGCAGACCCCCAGGTGAGTGAAGAAGGAGGGCAGGGAGGCACCCGAGGGCACTGGAGCAGAGATTCCCCTGCAGCCCGTGGTCCAGGCCATGGTGCAGCAGGGTGTACCTCTGCAGCCCATGGAGTTCCACAGTGGAGCAGAGATCCACCTGCAGCCCATGGAGGACCCCATGCCAGAGAAGGTGGATGCACTGAAGAGAGTCCGTGATCCTGTGAAATGCCCATGACGGAGCAGGCTCCTGTCAGGACCTGTGGAACAGTAGAGAAAAGTTCACATTGGAGCAAGTTTGCTCATAGTACTTGTTACCCCTTGGGGGATCCGTGCAGGAGCAGCCTGTTCCTGAAGGACTGCACCCTGTAGAAGGGACCCACACTGGAGCAGTTTGTGGCAGCTTGAAGAAGGTCATGGAGGACTGTTTCCCATGGGAGGGATCCCACGCTGGAGCAGGGGAAGAGTGAGAAAAGGAAGAAGCCACAGAGATGAAGTGTGATGAATTGACAACAACCCCCCTCATACCCCATCTCCCTGTGACTCTAAGGGGAAGAGGGTTATATTTTCTCTTCCCAGTCCAGCTGAGGAGAGAGTGATGGAGGAGCTTGGTAGGCATCCAGTCAACCCTCCAAGATTATAGCTGGTCTCACACACTTGCTCCGTTAATCCCTTGTGACACTATTCCAGTCTGGGACATATACTAGCCCAAATCCTTTGCTGAAGCCCTCTTATTCCTCCTAAAGCACCTACAGGGAGACTTTTGCAGATGATCCCTGAGCAGCTCAAATAAGAGACCGATTTTGTTAAAGCCCTACCTGTTGTTTGTTATTGTAATAAGCCTTCTCAGTGGAAGCCAAACTGAAAGCACGCCAGCTCACTGGTGCTGCTTGCTATTTCAGACAGTGTCATGAGCCATACAGTCTGCTGGTATTTGTGCTTCAGTTTCACTGCATGACTCCAGCCACTCAGGATCTTTATGAAAGTAATACATTCCAGCCTAATCTACAACTAAATTAATGTCAGAAGTAAGACAGCGCCCAAGTGATCAATAAGTGAATTTTTCCCTATAGAAATATTAGAAGCAACTCACATCAATAAGCCTCAAATTTATGGGGCAATTCAGCTCTTCCATTTACAGCTTGAATAACTGGCCTTTGTATCAGATATTACGTTACTAAATAACATGTACTAAAAGGAACTTCTCTGGTGCAGTTCCTGCCCTGCAGCAGCCACAGATTTCAGGGACCATCAGCAGCTGTAGTGAGGGACCTGAGATGTCTACCTCAACCATGCCCCTTTCAAAACCAGCAGAAAATTATTTCTAAAAGCATTACAGTCAACTAAATATTACATTATAAACATTATACTCAGACCCACTTCTGGATTTAAACAAAGAGTGTTGATACTGGGACCTTTGGAAGAAAAGTGAATGACACTAATTTTGATTTTACAACCATCTATATGGTCATCTTTAAAATGATGTATCAGAGACAATATCCCCTTGAATATTCTTGTTCATATCAAGAGAGTTATATAAAACTAATTTACAAGAAGAATGGTGTCTATGAGAAAAGAACAATACTTCACTAGAAGGACTAACAGGACTCTATAATTTCTAATTTTTATGATTGATTTTCTACAAATTAGAAGAACTTATTAGAAGTCACTCATAAAGTCACTGTTCCCTCTTGCATGGGAGGAAAGCATGCTGCCCAGATTTAACAAGTAAATAATAATTAACTGTGGTGAAGAGCATCATAGGTTGGTGTGTTTGGTGCTCAATGGAAGCCCACTAGGCTTTCCAAGGGCAACAAGCAAACTCAACCCTTCCAAAGGAGGACACCACCTCCTCAACAACCCTGCAACTGCCATGGGATTCATGGGGAAAATGGCTGGGAGTTTTCCAAAAAATGGTCTTCAGTCTGCAAGAGTTTTATTTTCCTGGGGGCAAATACCAATTTAGCATCACTAGCCAAGTATTCCAGCTTTATTTTGATCAGATCCACCTATTCTGCTTCATTCTCTGGGGTAGGTTCACCATTTTCTGCTACATCCCTCTGGAGATCATCAAGCTTCATGGGAATCACAGTACAGCCATTTTCACCTCTTCTTTTCCCCAAATCATTGCCTGAGCTTAAGACTCCTCTTAAATTTTTTGAAAATTATTCTTAAAAAAAAAATTAACAGTAACTAAGGAATAGTTTGACTCCAACACAACTGCTTTCTGCTTAGCAGAATTGAGGAGCTCATTAAGGTTACCAGTGGCTGTTACTCATTTCCCATTTATAAAAGGGCAACAACTGCTGTGCTGTGTTCAAGGCAGAGCCTTGTCTTTCACACATTCTATTCTTCTCTCTCATTTCTTATGCTGCTTTTATTTAGACATTATAAAAAAAAGCAGTCATTCCTGCAAACTAATAATCTTCAGTTTCTCCACCCGATCAATGCTGATGTGGTGGAGAAATTCCAAGTGTCTTCAGATTAATTTCTCACACACTATCACGGACACTTGAGCAACAAATAGCCTGCTCTATTCTTGATAATAGAAGATTAGTAACACTAACAACATACAGAACAGACAAAGGGAAAATGGTAGAAAACTTTCAAGTTGTACATTGCATTAAATCTTGAGGCAGGTTTCCTAGTGACAGGTGCAAGTTCCTGCAGCCTTTGTGTACGGCTGTAGGAGACACCCTCACTTTGTGAAAAGGAAAGAGAACAAAAATCAAATTCATTGTCATTTTCCTCTCATGTTCTCTTTAGAGAGGAACCGGAATGAAATCTGCCTGCTTTTCTTTCCGAAGTAGGCCTCCACACAAGTATTGCCAGTACATCTCCATGTGACACTAGCCCTCAATGTGATGACTATTGTGGAAGTGCCACGGTCTGTCAGGAATTTGGCCGCAATTGAAAATTACTCCTTTTTTACTTATTTGAGGATGCAAATGCTCCAAAAAACAAATGCAAAAGGAATCCTGACTTGTCCCTTTTCCTTCCACAGGGATATTGGGAAATCCAGCTAACAGTGCAAAAACTCTTGCTGGCCTTTTTTGTTTCTCTGCCTCCCCTTTCACAGTAAGACATGTAAAAACAAGTGATCATAACAGAAGTATTAATCTTAATCACATAAAGCTTTCCTTGCCTCTACATGAATGTGTCTGGAGTCTTCTAACTTTAGCATGCCCTCACCTTACACTGTAGTGCTATTAAGAACTATTATAAAATGAAAGTTTCAAAATTACAATTTCAGTGATAGAAGGACAGACTAACAATCCCCACATCAAGAAAGTTACCATGATCATCCCAAATGACAAGGGACAAAAATTCTGAAGAAAAACGGTAAGACACATATGGATTTGAGTGAGATTGCTTTGATTTCCTAATTTGCCTAAATTGGATGTGCTGCTTACTTACAGCTAGAGGTAATCCTGAGGTGCTTGCCACCCTTTCTTCCTCCACAGCCATTGGGTCTCCTCTTTCACCTTGCAAGTGGATGTCACTAAAACAAACTGTCTTCTGCTTTAGGCATCAGGAGTGGCTCAGATCTTCTGCCTCACACACAGCTTTGTTCTATAAAGGTTCTATGGATAGGAACGCTTACACTGGAACCTTTTCCAGGACTGTGCCTGGATTTGTTATAAAACAATATTGCTTTTATATATATATATATAATATAAGCTCTTTCTAAGGTGCTTGTGCATCTTCTGGAGATGCTTATCACCCTGTCTGGCTTCAGGAGTGCTGGGAATCCATCAGAACAAGAGGGTGAATGTAAGCACATCTAAAATATGGGGTAACAATGTTTTTAGTAAGGCTTCTTCATTTTGTTTTGTCACAGAAGAGGCAGTACTGGTCAATCTACATGGCAAGCCAGGTAAGCAGGCTGGCAAAGGTGAAAAGATTAAGTATTTTTTCATCACCAGTGCAACATGGAGAATGTGTGCAGAGTGCGGAGGGACAATGGAAGATGAAACCTGCTCATAGCTTCCTCTTCACACAGCAAAAGACAGCTGCATTTCAGATGGAAGAAAAAAGACTCAGGCTGTTTATTCCACGTGTTCCAGCAACCCTCAGACCCATGACTTTAATCTCCCTAAGGCATCAGTACAACATCATCTGCCTTGTTCTCCTTCATCTATGTCAATCTGAGCAGATAGATACTTCTGAAAAAAAGCCAGGGGATACTCATCAATTCCTCACTTTTATCTACTCCTATCATTTCTTTCTTTATTTGAAATACTCTGTTTTGTTTTGTCTGAGTGAATTCAACTTGTCCTTACCTTCTAGGCCTGTTCCTTTTGTCCTCTTTTTTTTGTACCTTTTCCTGCAAAGGCAGCAGACTTGCAGGAAGAACCCAGACCGAGTTGAGAGCACACACGCATGTGCATACTGACTGCAAAGTGGCCTCATTGTGATGGGCAGCACTTTCTGATGCTGCTCCAGGAAGAGCACGTCAGCTGTACCTGGGCCCTTGGCACAATGACAGTATCAGGCACAACCAGCCACTTTCCTATGGCCTTACTGCAAACATCCTCTATTATTGACCACTAACCTGCTGAACCATTCAATGAAATCCATTTTCTTCACACTTTCTTTTACTTCTTTCTGTGTCACTTCCAGCCTCTCTATCCTCATAGCAAGATACCCTCCCTTCCCCATCTTCTCCCCAAAACTTCTTAAAAGAAAACAGATGAAAGAAGAAAACTCAGACAAAATGAAGGTAGTTTTGATCTACTTTCTAAAAATCATCTATTTATTTGTTTTGCCTGCATGCTTTCCTGCCACCCCCTTCCAATCTGCCCTGTCTGTTTAAATAGAATACTTTTTAGCAGAGATTACTTTTGACTTCCTATTGCTGCAGGGAATAATGCAATAGGGTCATCATTTCAGACGTAGCTTGTAGGTCCTTGCAGTTAGATGATACTATGTCCACTGCAACTATAAAGAGAAGATAAAAAGGCACAACTACAGTGACTGGGTGGAGAAAGGATGAGAAAAAGGGATAGATAACATCCAGTTCAACTACTAGATTTTTATAAATCCTTTGAAAGCAAGTATTTGGCCCACAGAAAATCCCTGGAATTACTCATTCATAAACTGATAAATAACTAGGATTATAATAATTATGTGACTCTATAATAAAGTTATCCCTCAGCATCTTAGGGACTCCAAAAACCTCAGGTGGCTTACTGGGGAAGAAAACCTACAGAGAGAGCAGGTGTGCTGTTTTTGGGATTCACTAAACTGATCCAGCCTTGGTGGTAAGCTACTGTCCGTTCCCAACTCCCATCATAAACCAACTAAAGCACATTCATAAACGCTACGGATGCCAACAGAGACGCCCCACCAGCGGAATGGCTGTAGAAGAACTCTGAGTAGAAGAATGATGTTTTATTATCGCAGAGCCCTGCAGGTAGTCCCGTTTTAGCACGGGGCTGAGCACAGGGTGCCCGACTGCCCCAGCCCCAGTGCAGCTGAGGGCAGCACTAGCAGTAAGCGGGTCTGGCGCAGGGAGCCCACAAAGCGCGGGGCCAGCAGGGACTGCCGCTGCCGGGGCGTAAGGAGCCTCGTCAGCGGGGCAGCAGCGGTGACAGGGACCAGCAGCGGTGACAGGGACCAGCAGCGGTGACAGGGACCAGCAGCGGCAGGGAGCAGAGCAGGAGGGGAGCTACCGCTGGCATCTGGCTTGTGCCAGCGGCAGGGGACCGGCTGCAGGGCAGCCGAACAGGGGGTTTTATTCTGGAGCTGCTGGAGGCCCTGGGACGGAACGGCAGCAGCGCCAGCCTGGGGAAGGATACTGCCCACACAGAATGACTTTCTCTCCGAGACTGACAATTCAGGGACTCTCCTTTTGTTCTCATTTACTTGCAAATAATGGTTTCCTTGTACGCCTACCAAACAATATTTACGCAGGACTGGATATATAGCTCTCATTAGAGCAAATGCTACTACCTAAATAGGGCTATTTGTGACTCTGCACCTCGAGTTTCACTCATCCCTGGTTTGAAGTGCACTAAAAGCACATTATTACTGCTTAAGATGCAAACTACTATGCTGAAAAATATCACTTTTTACCTTCAGTGAAGGAAGTTAAAAATTAATGGTTAGTTGAAACTAAGGTGAACAGTAAACAGAAACTCCTTGTGACCATGTGCAAGCTATTCCCAATCTATAATGAGGTTATACTTACTACTTAGATTAATTACTCTTTTCCTTCTATCTTAATTTATTTTATGCTTTAGGAAGCCAACATGTCCACTAACCACTCTGTATGTGATAAAGAAACACAATAAAAGCAATTTCTCTCGTAACCCCCCCAAAAAAACCATTCTCAGTAATGCATTTTTGAATCCAGCATACCTTCTCCTAATGAGGTTTCAGCATGCCATAAATAACACTAATGAGACTTTGTCTTGCCTATGTAATATATTTCCTTAATATAGCTTTAGATTTTCTTATGTTGCATGGAAAACTAACAGTCACAGATAGAAATGTCCTCCAATAGCACATTAAAAGCAAAAGTACAATTAAATATAAATGAATTCAGTAATTTAATTGCACTATTGTCATTTTTAAAAATTCAGAAGGAAAGTAATGGTTCAATTTTTTCTATTGGTAAATAATAAAAGTGCTGAGGGAATCGGCTAATATTTAAATAAACATTATTGTGACTATACATGATACAAAGATACCTTTTATTGCCAGGTAAATTCTGTGCTAATGAAGACAGAGTTCAAAGCATTTACCTTTGCAAGCTGAGGGACCAGTCCTGCAAATGTTATGCAAGCAGTCCTGGGTAAGAGATGTAAGATTTGACTCTGCTTTTACAGAGCTCATAGTGTAAGTGCCTATTTCCAGCCTCAAAATGCAGATACTTTAAATATCATCTGTAAAATGCAGCCTGCTAAGCAGAGGTTTACATTGAAACAATCTCTTAGGTTGACGAACAGTATGTATTTATGCCATCTGCAGCTCCCATCATTCTACAAGCAGACCAACATTGTCTGGGTGGATTTTTTTTTCCTCTAAAAATAAGAGCTCATGGGTTTTTGCCCCTAAAAAAAAGACAAAATGTATTGCTGCAGAAAAATTATATTTTTATTTGGGGCAGTATAAATTTGAAGCCTATTCTGTTTTCACATATAAACATATTACCTGTTTTTCCTCAGAAAGCAATACAAGACTTGTGCAAAATTTCAGTGGGAAAGAATTGGCACACCAAATTATAGACTGGGCATCTGAACAAATGATTAAACCATGATGGGACTTTATGGCTGAAGATTAGGAATAAAACTACTTACATAGTTCAGGAAGGGAAAGGAATTAATGTAAACATGGGCCTATTCATCTCATCTTACTGGCATGTAAGGCTTTAGAACAACTCTTTCATGAAAGGATACCCTAAAGAAGTGTAACAAATGGCAAGTGGCATGAAAATCAACAGATTTATCAAAAGAAGACTAAAACTAACTAATAGCTTCCCTTGGTGTGATTCATTTTCAAGAGAGCATAATGACGTTATCTCTCTGGACTCCAAGAAAGTGATTTTCATGTATATGGGAAACCCTTAGTTAAAACAGAGAAAATGAATTTAAGACAGTAAGGGAAGCAAGAAGCAAAAGGGAAGGACAAGAAGATGCATACATGGCTCCAGTAAGATCTTCTCTGGAAGCCCGAGCACAGCTTCAACTGCTGGCTCCTGAGAGGGATACAAACCTCACTGGGAGCAGAAAAGGATTTTTAGGAGAACGTTAATATACAAAAAATAAATGTATTCTCAAAGTAAGGGAATTTTCCTACATTAGACTGAGATACACTTAATGTCTGCTGATTCTTCTTTTTATATGGAAGACAGTTTTTCCTCTTTTTTTTTTAGCTAAACCTGTTGATCTAATAAAAGAATGTTCATCCTCCACACAAATGTTGTCTCATATTTTTGACTTTTCCCAGTTTACAGTAAGTTAAACAGCAAAACCCCAACTGTTTATGGCACACTTATGTGGTCTATTTTGATGGGTATGCATAAAAGACCCCCACAAAGTCTTGCTTTAGCACATTTCCTGGAAACTCAGAAAGTTTTATGAAATCACAACAAAATGTTGAAACGTCAAGCTCTAAAAGCTTCATGTTTCTTTTTAAACTTCTCTAGTGCCTGAGCTCACATTACAGTTTTGAGCCAAGAGCCTTGCCAGATAAGTGTTTTTCCCATGTGTTTTTTCTGAAGAAGGAAAATTACTCCTGACAAACCAGATCCTCATGAATGCTTGCTCAAATTCATATTTTAATTCTACAGGTATAGGCAAGAATCAGGCTATTAGAAAAATCCCACAAAATTGCAAAACGTGGGTCAAAAGACAGCCATGTTTTTCTCAGAAGAACTTTTTCTCCCCTTTAAAATATTAGACCGTCAGCAGACAAAGCTTATAAAAGTAATATTAACTTCATTTTTTCAAGACTTCACAGCCTGGTGCCAGTGGGTGCTTCCAGCTAAGAAAGGGGGATTTCGTGATCATAAAGTCATAGTAAAATACTGAATTTAACACGTAAGACCAAATTGCAATCCATGAAATCAAGTATGAGAGAAGCCAACTATAAGGGCAGCTAAGAGAAATGACAAAGGGAACAAGGCTGATCAATATTAGGATTTTGATTCTAGCTCTAGATAGATAGAGAGATCATCCCCCCATGTCCCTTTCTGGCAGGCAATATTAGCAGAAGTGATGTCAAATATTGTCATTTCATATCCAGGCAATTGGCATTACTACCTCATTCTCAGAGTATCATCTTGGAGAGGCATGTCTGGACATACATTGGGCCACAAATATGACAGGACATCCCTGAACTCAGAGATGCAGCTGCACTTTGTCAAACTATTTTGAGTCACTTCCAGTTGGAATCCGACTCAGGATAGTGGTCCTTATATTTCATCAAGGTTATTTATGATGCATCTCCTTTTATTTTCCCCTACAAGATATTGTCTTTATTTTTTATTTTTGCATCACTGCTGTCTTTTGAAGTCCGACTTCTGAAAAAAGATTAATGAGCATTACTGCTCACTTTGCTGGAACTGGGTTACTACAGTTTAGCTACAGCCACACTCAGGGCATCCCAATGACACCAGCAACCTGGAAGAAATTAGCCTCCACATGCATTTAAACGTGACATCGATGACAGAAAGCAGACAGTTTGATCCTCCTGTTAAAAATACGTCTTTTCTTATGCAAGGGCTACACTGGTGTAAAATGCCCATAAGGGACCCTCTTAGCCCAGGGCTCTACACAGCAGAGAATCTTGTACCAATATACAAGGTCCAGAAAGCAAAGGGGCACTGAAGATCACAGAAGGCCAGAACAGGTGCTGTGTTTCATTGGGTTAATGCTTACAATAGACAAAGTGCTCAAAAGTCAAAGGTCCTCTTCACACTTTTAAGACTACACAGTTCTTCAGTTGTGCTCACATCTCTGCCTTGGTAAATTCAGACCAAGCCAGCTCCAAACCATGCTGCTGCAGCAGTCTGGGCTGAAGATCCAATAGCAGACCAACCCTCACAACCAGTATCCAATATCCACTGCACCTCGGGGTTTCCACCCTGTCTAGGACATGGCTTTCTCCTAACCCTGCACCTCCCAGGTCAAGCACCTTGGACTTTGATCTTTCTTGCACGTTAACCCTAAACATACCAATTATGCAAAAAATGACAAAAATCTCTTTCCCAATTCAGAGGCTGATACTGCTTCAGCAACCATTGACAAATATGAGGTACAGTAACACCAGAACTCTGCCCCCACAAAGACACACAGTTTCACATGGCAGACTAAATGGAAGTACTGCCAACACAGTATATTTTCATTCAGTTCCATTTCCTAACATGCCAGGAATACTGGCTTCTAACATAGAAAATAGCCACTTGCTGTACAAGTATCCAAGATGAACAAGAAAGTCATCTTTATCCTGCTCTTGGTAGCAGGTATCTCTCGTGTAGCAGCAGTGATGACCTATCAGGAGCATAACCTTCTACAGTCAATGTGTGTCTTTGTCATGCACTCATTTATGAAGAATTTCATTGCATGGTGCTTTAACTTAAAGAGATGCATACAGTACATATTTTAATTTAAGTGTCATAAAATCTTTCAGGCTGGTTTTAGTTTAGTAACAGGATCATTAGATAATACTTTCTTCAGTAAAGATTATGGTAGATTTATTTCTGCAGCAGTATTTGTGGGCATGCCCTCCCTGTATTTCTGGCCATCAGACATTCCTTTCCCTGAAAGAAAAAATCTGTCACAAAACGTTTTCAGAAACTGAGAAGTTCACCACACGCCTTAGCTCATCCCTGTAATATCTCCAATACAAATAAGACATTATCTATGACACTGAACTAAATGCATACACAAATGTGATAACATACTAACTTTCTTGTGCCAGACTCTGGGTAAATTTAGGAGGGGTCGGGCAGATTCACTGAAAAAAGAACAGACAGTGCTGCACTTCCAGAATTTTAACAACGGGTTTATTCTCCTGCTTTTGCTCTCAACCGTCTGTTATTTCAGACAAACATGAGGATGTAAAATTACTTACACCCTTAAAACAAAATGCTTTAGAAAGCTGAAGAAGAAACAACCATATTGAGAAGATAAATAACCATATTGAGAGAAGCAAGTGCTGAGAAGAGCAGGTCCAGAACGCAGAACTCAGCTTTGGTTTGGTCACCAGTCACCACAGAATGCAAACACCATCTGAGAGAAGGAAACCCTTTGAATCCACGTAAACTTAAGGGAAATCTTGTGAGAATGTTCTTGTGATATTGCTTACATTATTTTGCTTCCATTTTTCTTAGAAATATCATGAATAAAGTCATTTTCAAGGTACTCAGTAATCCAAGGCAACAACAGAAATCCTGACAAAGACATGGAAGTACAAAGGGAACAAAACCAAGTATTTTAGAACTTCGCAAAGAAATTTAGAAAAGTCCTAGCATCAAATTTTAAATATTCTGTTTTTCTTCATTCATACAATTTCTTCCTCCCCGTCAATGGTTCCAGATAAGGTATTATAAAGTGAAGGTACCAATACAGTCTTCAGTTTTTCATCAGGTCTCTCACAGCATTATGGTTTTAGAGAAGTTGAAAAATTTAAAGTGTCCATCTCTCATTTAAGCAGTTTCCTGGAAGCATAATATATACATAATCCACCACACTGACAGCAGGATTTTCAAGGGCGAGGTTTTGAACCACATCTGGTATTCACATCTTTAAGAAAATTTAAATCAATGTATCTCTAGTATTTCTGCTAGGTGTGCTTGCGACACATCGCAAACATGCCCTTATCTGAATGTGAAATGCCTGTTATCCGTGAGACAACATGTATTTTATCATGTTGGATCAGAGCCTGCTCTGTGAAGTAGAACCCACATTTTGTAAGAGCACATTTCTGCTTCCTACAGATAAGAGGAGAGAAATCACGAATTATGTTTTTTCCTGTGCTCTGGCAAGTAGCTCCATTGCCTCTTAATGGTTCTCCACACAGAAACCAACAGGCAGGACTAATGCCTGGGATTTTTATTACCAAAGGCAAAAGAAGATGGAAAAATTGTAGAAGAGAATCAGGCTGTGGGGACAAGAAAGACTGACAACAAGAGGCCATTGACCTTCCAAAGGAGAGAAAAGGAAAGTAACAGATCCAAGGCAAGGGTTGACTCGTTACTTCCTAGGATCCCACACCACTTGAATGTGTTGGCTAAGAAATTACTGGGCCTTCTTTCCTTTCCTTTCTGCTCATGTTGTCCTTGAAGGAGACCACTGCTTTGCAGCTGAAGTAGGCAGAGCTTGGGAGATGGGGCACTGGGCACCCAGATTACAAGAACTCTTTTGCTTAGGAAGGGCACCAGTATCCTTAGTCTAGGATACACCCAAGAGACCTTCTGCTGGACAAAATGACAAAAAAAATGCACTGGGAATGGCAGATTTACTAAAAGTTTCTTCCTGAAATTACTTTATTATATGAAATTCTTTATGTTCCTGCCCCGAAAGTAAGAAATCCATCCTCTGGTTTTACTGAATCATTACATTTTCCTTTGTCCTTGATGACACCAAAATTCTTTAGTCCTTTGTGACAACAGTTGTTAGTTATTTTAACAGGGAAGAACTTCCAGATCTCAAAATAGTTGTCTGTTTAGTGCCAATCAATCAACTACATATCCACAGGGCTCTACAACTAACATTTTACAAATTCTAGTTATTAGTACTTGCATTTAGCTTCAGTGTACTTAGAAATAATTAATCTTTTCAACAACACTTTGATTTAAGCATGTTGTATTATTCACCCTATTTTGCAGGCTGGAAATGAAAATGCTATAGTCTCCAAGGATGCCACAGGCAAAGCTGGGAATGAAGTTTGAGTAGCTACTCCTCACCCACCCACCATCTCACTTTTAAAAAACAGAGAAACCTGACTGCCCACTCACTTGAATCTTAAGTTTTGCACCCATCCTGCAAGCAACCATACATTATGCAAAGCAGGCAAGAACTCAGCTCCGGACTTTTAATTTTTCTTCATCTGGGGACCAGTCCTGCTTTTCTGCAATCTCAATGCAAATCAGAAGTGTATCCATTGGAGTCATTAGCATTGCATCAGTCAAATCACCGCCAGCAATATCAAAACTGCAATGTTTTATTTTAATAATGAGGAAATACAAGCATTTTAGAATAGGCTATCATATGTGAACAATCAGAGGGAGATCTCAAGGATTTTTAGTGGAGAAAAGGGATCATCACTTATCAGTGCTAGAGTCAGCCTTTTTCTTAAAAAAATAAAAAAAAATCGAAGGGTGCAGAAATATAATCAATTCAAATTAGTATTGATTTCTAAATAATGTGGAATTAAGTTAGACATTTACAAACTGTAAATCACTGTTATTTAGTAAGAATCAGCAACATATGTTACATAGCAATAGACAGAAGCACTGATAGATTGGAGATAGGAAATGTGCTTCCATAAAGTTGGCTATGGCATTGACATTGTAACCAAGTTCATGTCTTCCATTTGAAGTAAAAGGATAGAAGAAGAAAGTGAGGTCTAAGCCAAAACTGACTGTTTCTCATAGTCTTCAGTAAGCAAAATTAGAACTATATCAAAAACCAAACAGAAAATCCAGACACACTCCCAGGAGGTCAGGCAAAGTACTGTGGATTTATTTCAGCTTAATTGAGACCAGAATTTTGCATCATGCCTGTGATGTACTCATACAGGAGTCTCGAGGGAGATGCAGGGAGTAATATCCAATCAGGAAACGGTGGTATTGAGGTGTAAATTGGTGACCTCTATAGGGCTACGCAGCTTGACTGTTACTAAGCCAAAAGCAGAACACAAATCACTGAGACGTTATTTTTAAGACAATGATGTCTCACGTATTCAGAGATGGCTGCTTACCATGCCTAAATCTAGAGGATTGCAATTATTTTCATTTTACACTTGTTATGTGCCTCTGTGATACCTGTTTTCCAAAGCTGGTCTCAATTCCTTTTAAAAATTTATGTTGAGAAATACCACTTATAGGCAGCTCCTGTGAAATCGTATCAAAGCTTTTTCCAAATACTGGGGTTGAGTTAAGGTTCCTCTTGGAACCATCCAAACATCATTAAAAATCCAAGACACTTCCAAAGTGTCTGCTTTTGTAGAAGAGGAAATAAGGAAATCAGTCTTTTGGTTGAAATATGCAACCAAGAATCATGAAACAGAGGCTCTGAGTGTGTTATCAGGAGTTAGATAATACAGTGCTAGGTGCTGTACTTTCCACAGAAAAAATACTCAGTATTTCTATGGGAAATTCAATCAAGGCAAGCTTTTCAGGAGCAACTGGAAGAATGTGCCTCTGGTTTCCAAAACAGATGCAGTTTTCAGAAAGTTTTTTGTGTATCTTTGGGCTAAAACATGCAGAAAAGCATTTGCAATCACCTGCATGACAGCTGCTTCTGTCAGATTCCTGAACAAAAGCAGGATACCACTATGTGGCCATCAGCATGTTTAATTAATTCCTGCCTAAAAAGGACTTTGGAATTAGGATGTTGGAGAACTACACAGAACCTTCCTAAAGCAAGGGGTAAGTGAAGAAACAGAGCTGCTTATGCATTCATTTCACTGCTTGAAAACTACTGTTAAGGGACAACAGTCATGTCAAACACACATCAAGAGTTGTTATGAAACATCGGGAGGCAAAACTCAGCACTCACTGTGGGGATTTACGTATGTCCCAAATTCAAGCTCAATGACAGTATCTGCAATCCCAGACTGTGTTGCAGATTCTTCCCACTCCATAAACTCCTGTGGTACGTATGCATACAAACGTGTGCCTGCATATGAATTACGTACACAGTCCTGGGCTCAGTTTATGTAAGTAAAAAGTGAGCTGAGAGCAATTTGCAGGGGACAAACCAGCCTTCCTCTGCTGCCTCTCACACAGATTTTCACAGAGCAAGGAAGCACTAGGGAAACTAGTGCAAAATACATTCTGCCTCTGAGCATTTGGCTACTCTCATCTCTTTCTGGAATTAGAGTTATGACCATCTCACATATCCAGATGAGAGGCCACGGAAAATGTTTTAAAGAAACAGAGTTATCACTACTTACACATTCCAGACTTCTGTTCAGCTGCAAATACATTAATGCAAGCAAGAAAGAAGAGTGTGATGTGGGAAAGGAGGCTGTCTACAATTTATCACTGCTCTGCAGACATGCCCTGAGAAGAGAGCTGTGCTGAAAACCCAAATATAGGAACATCTATATTAGCGGCAGTTATTTCTGATTTGGTCTGAGGGACTTTCCAAACTCAAGGGGCTCACAATGAAGGACTGGCCAGCCATGAAGAGCCTGCAATAAAGCTGAAAGGACATGTAAATTGCTCTGATATCCCAACAGACTTCTGCTGTTTCAGGGATGCTATTCTAATCCCAAGAAGCAAGGAGTCCCATTTTCTGCTTTGCTCACTAATGCAGCAGGTTCCTGTTTGGGCTTTATCAGGGGATTTTTATCTGTCAAAACTACAGCTGATAATTCAATTTGATACAATTTCCTAAAAATGCTGAGTCTGAACTAGATCAAATTCTCAGCTGGGAAATATCACTGCTTCTGTCTAAGATCCAAGCATGGAATGGGTTAAAATTCATAAAAAATAAGAGTGTATTCTGTATTTTATTAGGTCATTAATAAAGAAAGGCATACAAAAATTATAGTTTTCTAAAAGGTCAAAAGACAGCTCTCTGGCTCCTTGGAACATATTTTGCACAATATTGAAAAATGATGAATAACTTGGGGAAATAACCATAATTTTGCAGTGGTATCTTCTTTGATGCCTAAAAAGATTGCCTTTGAGCTGTTTGGGAATTAAACATTTAACAGTAAAAAATGAAAAAACCTGTCAATACTTTGTGAACCAGCTACATGAGCAAAAGCTGTCGAAACTGGCCCTCTGAAATTGCTGTTTGCTCTCACTACTGTTTCACAATTCTCCTTCAAGATTTTCTTGTGTACAAGCAATTTATAGCAGTTTTTCTAAAATCAGGTTCTGTCTTGCAATACCCTACTTTTAAGTCTTTGCTCTTAAGTATCTGTATTATATTACATATGAATTAAATAAGGCAGGTAGGGAAAACTGTGGGGTTTTTCAAACTGTCTTTTGCTCTGTGTTCAACTTTGGTCTCTCCTACCTGCTTTACATGACTTCTTTCCAGCTCTAAAACCAACATATTATTCCCCTGTCTAGTCTCAGAATCTTTTTCCAACCACAGAGAGTCTCTTCCCAGCTGATCACAGGAGCAACTCCAGCCAGTGCTCCAAGGACCAACGTTCAGCCTTACAAGTGGAAAGAAGAAAGACATACACTTACTACAAGTGAAAAAAAAATCCAAAAGCAAGCTGTAATCTCGCTATCTCCAGTTGTTCCCAGTCTGTGGTTTAATTTACTGCTGGGTTAGCAGGGTGTTCCACAATGCCTCTCATAATTACTTTCTCGAGGCTCTAATTCAACTGCAATTACCCACTGCGGAAGTTAACAGAATTGGATCACAGCTCTGCTAAGATCCAACCAAACCACCTGAGCGAGCAGCTGGCCGGCCCCCAGAGCTTCTTCCCGCGCTAAGGTGAATCCAGACCTTACTGATCCATGTGCAGAGACTGTCTTCTAAGGGACTCTCCCGCCTACCCATCCCAGACATCTTGCCTCCGAGTCCAAAGAATCGTTTTTGCAAGAAAGGAAATATTTATGTATAGTTTTCAATGTGGACTAAAGAGTTACACTAACAAAGCAATCCGGCAGAGCTTCCTTTCACACCCACAGCTGACCAGCTGGGTTCATGGCTCACAGCTGGCCAAATGATCTAGATAATTAAAGAAGAAAAAAAAAACCTCTCTTTGTTGTTCAGGGATTTCAAGTCTGTTTCATCAAGAACATTATGTCCTTGATCTATCTCTGCTCTTTTTTGACTTTTTTTTTTTAAACTGCCACATTTAAAGGCCACTATGACTCTATGGAAACCGCCTATCAGCCATCACAGGCCATACCTACATAAAAGAAATGTCAGGACAGGAGGCTCTCTAACAAATGCTCAGTAGAGTTCCCTTTACTCACAAAAGGCTATATACTGTATAGGGCAAATGTTTATGGGCAGCTCCAAAATGCCCACTATGGGACAGAGGCGTAGCAAAGCAGCAAGTGCACTCTGCATTCAAACAGCCCATTGCTCTGCCCTGCTCCCCCTGCTTAACCTTACACATATAGACCATTGTGTCCACACTACACCCTCTAATGTGCTTTCTGCACCACGTGTGGGGGTCTGGCCATGCAATCAGACCCATCACAATCTCCACGGATCCTAAGGAATTCAGCAGTGTCAACACCAGTGTCTGCTGAACCAGCTACTTGTCGGGGAAGGACTGAAAAAGGCAGTGGTACGGATTAATTTATCTCTGCAATCTGCTTTGACTGTCACTTTGCTTAATACCCAGCACCCCACACAACTTTCAATAGAGGCCCAGGGTTACTGCATTTCAGGAGGACACAAGCTTATGGCATAAAAATGTATTTACTTGATGATTTGGCAAAACCCTCTTCACACATTTTTACTGCAGAACCAATGTCCAAAAATGTACGCTCTGCTGGCAAACCAGAAGAAACCTGCGCACATTAAAAAGAAGAGATTTCAATTATAGAGCAATTGCAGGGGGAGGGGAGGAAAAAACTGACTTATGAATTTCAGCGTGAAAAATGGCTTGTAGCACAATGACTTTGCCAGGACAACATACCCTGTAGCATATCTCCATAGTTAAGTGGTGCAGAATTGTCAAGTAATACAGCGCTGCTAACAATGCTGTCATACAGACGCTGTTTAGTCAGCAACTGCACCTCTATGACACTCCACACTTGCTGAATGCTTAGGTCCCCAAATGAAATGTGATACCTTGCTAATGCAAAAGACAGCCTAAACCACATTACCCGCCACATGCACCCTACTGACCTTAAATTCGGTGCCTTTCACGATTAACCTTCTTGCGATTGGAAGATTTACCATAATCCCACTTAGCTATTTTCAAAGTGTACAAACTCTGTATGTCGGCGCTGTTACTGCAGCTGACTGCACAGTTTCTTCCAGTTTTCAGAAGGCAAACAATAAGGTTTCAAACATACTTGGCTTCTATATCCACCACTTGACCTCCTTAATTTGGAGCACAAGCCCCCAGTGTGGCAGTGGTGCTGTCTTTGTTGAGCTGTTGCTCTGTGATAGCTAATACATGCATACATTACTGCTGACATTTAAAAACATTCCTAACAGTTTGTGTGAGTACATGGTAAACAGATGCTATGGGACTTTTTACCCATTATCAGTCATCTCTGAAGACTGCCATAAAGTGACAGGTTGTTTGAGACTCTTCGGTCTAACAGTGAGAGATTTATTTTTAATAGAATATTGATATTATGGCACAAAATACCATTTGGCGTTTACTTTTTTTTTCCTCCTAGAGCTGCAGTTTATGGGTTTTTTAAGCTTTTGCAAGCCTCTGTTATATCTACTACTCTATTTTTTATGAAAAAAAGTTAGAGACTTTTATGAACTCTCTGATTAAAGTACCTCCATCTGAATGTAGATTAAAAGTTCCAACACCTGAGAGCATTAAAACCAATGAATATTTATACAGAAAAACAGCAGATGAATGCACTTTAAATCTTCAATGCAAGTCTAGTCATGGGGTTTATCTTATTTTAGGGCTTACTTTTTATTAAAATGAACTCTTGCATATTTACACTACAGAAATAAATTTTATTTGCAAGCACAATACAGTAAGAATCTTACAAATGGATGGCCTTGGTGAAAAGTAAATGTACTCCTCAAACTAATTTATTTCTTTATCAAGTATATATTTAAGAGGATTTTCATTGTATGAGGCTGACACAATTTGGTGCAGAGTAGGTGCGTTCATTTGAGCTGGTTCTGATTTCACACTCGTGTAAGTCAAGCACTCGTGTAAGTCCATGGAGTTATATTAACCACACCAGTGTAAGACAGTGCTCTTTTGGCAAGAAGGACCACTGCAAATTGTTATCCCTGGACTCCAGTATTTGTGTTATATCACATGCACTTTGTTGCTACAACTACAACCAACTCACGCTGTACATTGAAGTTGGCTTCTTTTCTGACAGAAGACAACCAAAGTGAGCAAGAACCCGTCACCAAACCAATTTTTCCCAGAATTGGTACGGGACTGCAAGGTCACCCTGAGCCCTACAACCTTCTTGAGTGCTGACTCCAAACCTGCCTCACTCAGGACCTGCAGTAAAAGTCAGCATCATCACTGACCCAAGTCCCCTGGCAAGCGAACTGTCCACAGAAAGGGTGCAGTAGTGCAAACAAAGGTGAACAGAGACCCCTGTTCTGCACAGGAAGGAGCTCCTAGGCTCTCTGCATCATTCTAGTGGCAATACTCCCACTCGCTTACTCAAAGATTTGTTCCTCATTTGAATGGAAAGAAATACATGGTTTCAGGGAGCTGCAGCGCAACTGAAAATGAAATCTTGATGCAGCCCAAAGTACCTTTTAGCAAACCCCTTTTCTCTTCAAATCCTGTGCTTTGTAAAAAGATTTGTTGCACCGTCTTGAAGCCTATGCTGTTCTATTTTGGTTTTAAATGTAACCTTAGAAATAAATGTTTACAAATCAGCTCATTGTGTCTTTGTTTTGAAGCTTAAAGCTTCACTTTGATTGCTGCCTTTTTGACATTTTGCATAGGAAATATGTTTGCATGTTCACAGCACTATTGAAACAGCAATTAGATCACCATATTCCAGCTGTTACAAGGTTTTGTAATGCATTTTCCAATAAACATTTTGAAGAAAACAGAACTATTTTAGTATGTGAAGCAGATATGTTGATTTTTTTTGTTTAGCTTTTTTTGTCTTATGTTTTTCTGCTTGTTACCATACTTTTTTTACATTCTTCTATTTCACTTCCTTTAATGACACCCAAATAAAAAGGGTCAAAAGGTTTTCAAAAGCAGCAAGTGGTTGGAGGAGTTCTGATTTTGGGGACCTGGGAAGCTGAGCCAAGGCAATTTTTAGAAAATTGAACTTCTTGTCTTATGCTACCAAGCACTACAACTGGGACAGCTTTTAAAACACTTGCTATTATTTCTCTGATCTTCTTTAAGCAGGAACACTTTTACCATTTCCAAGAACTATCTACCTACCCAGTTTCCTTCCATCCTTCCTCAATAATTTTTTTCACTTCAAAAAAGAAAAAATAAGCTTTTCTTCCCCTGCCTGTTAAAATGAGATATCCAAGTCCCTTGACACTGAAATGATTTCCAGCCCTGCAAGAGAACATGTGCTTTACACACCAAGGCAAACAGCATCCAGGCATGATGGGCAAAGGCAATGGGACCTGAGCCTTGGTAGCTGAATAGATTAGACAGAGCCTCAGTTGTGAAAACTCTGGTCAATAACCAAGCTCATGATATACACCAGGCAGCAGCAGTTGCCTTGGTGAAAGACAAACAAGATCTGCAACCTCTTGCTTTATGTTTAGGATCAGACAACAATTATGGATTTTTTTTCTTCTTCTTCTTCCAGATGTTTAATACTTCCTGGTACAGATGATTAAACCCAAGAAATCCTCCTTTGAATTTATTTTTGTCTGATTCCTGACCTCACATGTCACAATTTTTGCCCTCTCATTTTCTTGCACAAGAATTGCTATGAAAAATTTTCATACTTGTTGCTTCATGCAACAAAAAGAAAATCTTGTTCTGTTCTAAAGCCAGCTAGTTGGAACTGAGATGGCTGATTTATCTTCTGTGGTTTTCGATTGATCACTTTGAATTTGGTATACTCTAAGGAGATCAATACATTGATTAAAGTTTTTTGGGTGTTGTATATCATTTTCAGGGTGTAACTGGATTCCCTTTCCTGATGGTAAAAGTTCTGAGAAGTCCTGAGAGGAGAAAATAAGTTCTCCAAGAGACAGCGCAGCTATGGTGGGAAACAATCCTCCTCAATCAATTCCAGTATTTCAGAGCTGGTTGTCAACTATTTTTTTTAATGGCAGTTGTAGACAAATGTACATGATGGATTTGTGATTTCTTCTGGTTGTTAATAATAATAATAATAATAATAATAACAATAATAGTAGTAGTAGTAGTAGTAGTAGTAGTAGTAGGACAATGAAGACTTGCAAACCTCTTGGGAGGTCTCCTCTTACCTCCAGATAACTTCCACACTTGCACAGAGGCTCGCAGTGATTGCACCATACAGGAGGCTGGTACAGACAACCCAAAGAAGAGCAAAGCCTAGGTCTGCACAGGCCAGAGTTTGTGCCTGCCCACTGCTTCGAGGGGATTGCCACTGCTCCATCCCATTAAAGTCTCTCAATTAGAAGTGCAAATACATGAGAGCTGCAGCAGAAGAGTTTATTTTAAGTTTCCCTCTCATCTTCGAGGAAAATGAGCCATTATAAATTCTGCAGCTGCCTGTCTGTCACTGGTGGGACAGCACTGAGTTGGGGCCATTTCAACCTCCCTCGGGTTTCAAAATAATTATGCATGACTTTGTCACATCAAGATGAGTTTATTTGCAATTCCCAGGTGTCACGCATGTCCAACACAACCTTGCAGAGCACTCCGGTGCTAATAACCTAAAAATATTCCTTGTAAAAAGGGTTTGCTCTTCATATATTTCACCCAGTTTGAAACTAGTACTTTAGTTGCCAGTTAAACGAAAGTATTGATTTTAAAATTGCTCTTTTAACCTACAAGGTACTACATGGCCTCTGCTCAGTGTCTCTTAACTTTATGTTCTTGGATGTACACTTGAATCTGCTGAGGGAAATCTGTCACTTGTCCTAAGTTTCATGGGCAAGTGTTAGGAAGTAACAGCTTTTCCTCAGGAATTCTGTCCTCCCGGAAACCCAACAGGTTAACAGTAAAAAAAGGTAAAGCAGGCTAAGAGTATATGTCTTACAGTAGATTACAAGGCTCTTTTTATGGCTCTTACTCTCTAATGAACTCTGTGACAACTTCTATATTCCAATATTGTTTTATTATCAATTGGTTATGTAAAATACTCAAAGACACACCGAAAAAATGAGAATATAACCTAGCAAATGCACAGTAGTGAGGAGACTTTAACTCTTGCATCCTAATTATCTGTATGATGAAAGGAATCAAAATGGTTTCTGCAGCTGGCAGGTACTCCAGGTTGTTTTTCCAATAGTCTGATTATCAGAGTAAAGTGGGAAAAAGTCTGGAGAGAAAAAAAGCAAACCTGGAAGTTAACCCATATACCATTTTAACCTCATAGGCACCAATATCTTTCAGTCAATCAACACAAAAGAAAAGCTATTAAATTATTTAGGCCATCATCTGGTCTAAAGCATTACTTTAGATCTACTGAGACAATTCTTTGTGTCATCTCAACAACAGTCCATGAATGCTGGGAGCATTACGCAGCATTCTCTTGGTTGAAAAAGGGTGAGAAACCTGAACTTGACATCCAGACTAAGAGGATCCACAGAAAATTAATCAGTTCAATTCCTTCTCTTCCCATGTCCTGCATCTGTACATACTCTTGCAATTTTACTCTTCTGAGCCTTATTATTTAATTAAAAAGAACTGGAGACAGACATCTCTCAGGAAGATATCCATAGAGAAGCTTAACAATCCCAGAAAACGACCTCAAACTCTGAGAGAAATTATCAGGACCAGGCTCTAGCAAAAAGCTGCATCATTAGCCGGGACAGTCTGTATGAACTGGATGATCAATAATATATGTTAGCCCTTTTACTTTCTGAAATTATTGAGAATGAAAACGTGACCCATGGAATTTGCACATCCCTAGTCATTGATGCACTGATTCTGGGAACAACCGTGACACGGAAGCATCACCTGGTGACTAACGCCATTTGTCTGGAAAGAAAGCAAGCTGCTTCTAATTAACACTCAGACCAAGATAGGCTGTTGGTTTTTCTTTGGATATGCCATTACAGGAACTAGAAAATGCTGAGCCAGGAAACTGTGAGACAGTTCAAGAGAGAAAAGACATTAGAGGACCAGAGGAATTTGACAGGAAATGCGTCCTTTGTTCTTGTGTGCTACTACATTAACATTACAACAGCAAGGCAGCCTCTAAAAGGTGAACTATTTCCTTTCAAAATATTTAAAATTAATAGAAGTCTTGTGTAGAGGGATAAGCTGCATGAATGCCATTCAGGAACCTCCAAGGAAAGAACTGGTGGGTAAACAGATACAAGAAAGCAGCAGATGGACTGATAGATGTGAAACAAAGTCAGTTATTAGCAAATACAAAACTGAAGTATGTGAACATTTCTGAAGCCTTAAAATGGAGGAGGTGAATCACACAAACCTCACAGCTGTCATAACAAATTAGTCTGTCCCAAAACTAAGGAAATCATTTGATAGCCAATTACGTGAAATAATGAAAAAGGGGTAAGAAGTTAAGTCACCTATGGGAACAAAACAAAAACCATTTCTAATATCCTTGATACTCCTCTTACTGAGATCTCCTCTCCACATCAAGTTCAAGCAATTCATCTTCACTTCAGAAGCTGTGCAGTTTTGACCCTGCCTGCATGTTGACATCCTGACTGCTGGTATGTCTTCCTGCTGCCTTGGCTAGCCCACGTTCTCTATCAATGTCCCTTCGTGTCTCTCCATTGCACCTTCCTCCCCTCCTTCAGGAGCAGCACATTCTCCCCTCTTTTGTGCCACACTCCTCCTCAAAGTCATTCAACAAAACACAGTAGGAAGCTTTTTCATAACACACCAGAAAAAGACAAAAATCCAGAAAAAAAACCCTGAACCACCTTTAGACCAGTTCTTTGTCTAATCAGCTACCACCTTGTAGAGATACAGGATAACCTCCTACTGTGGGGTATCAAGCTCAGTGCCTGCCAGGATGAGGTCCTTTAACTGAAACTTATCATGTGCTCAGGGATGGGGAAAAGGAAGTTTTGTGCTCTGAGGGGCTTAGGAATCCATATGTCTCACTATTAATCCGTCAGTACACTATCTTTTAAACAACAAAAAAAGCAACTGCTCCAGCCCGATCTGAAACACTCCAAAGAAGAAATGAATGGTTTCATTTAGTACTTTCCATTGTACAAAATGAGAAATTCCAATAGAATGCTGTTACAAGAAAGCATTTGCTAATAATGCTTCTTGCTCACTTGTTTAGAGAAAAAATTGGCTGTTATTAGAAGAGTTTCAGAGACATGTGGAACTGCAGTCATATGAATGCAGAAGCTGGAACCTGGCATTAATTTCAGTTTGCTGGTTTACTGCATCTTGTAAGTATCTACAAGAGAGCTGTATTTCTGCACTCACTATTAGAAAACCTATTACAGAAAAGTCATTTAGGATGAACACCCCGCACTCATAGCCATAGGTGTCTTCTTCAGCTAAATTAAAAACCATAGTCTTTTCAGGTCATAAAAATCATCAAAATTTTAGTTACAAATTACACCACAGTAAGTGTCAGCATCTTTTCCACAGATTTAGCATTGTTTGAAGATAAACTGAAACAGATCGGTGCAATACTTAATTGAGCTCTCAACAGCATCATTGATAAAAGAGTTTTAGTAGTCTTTGGCAGAGACTTTATCGATAGCTACTAAGATGCCATACAGCAATGCTTCTAAACAAGAGTAGATCAAATTTTCTCTGGTGCCCTAAGGCCTTTCCTATTGCTCTTGTGGCATAAAGAGGCTTAAAGACAGCAGACCTCAACCTCAGGGATATTTCCTGTGTAATGAGACTTCTCAGGTAATAAATAGCTGCAACTGCCTCTGTTCCTCAGCATATTAAATACATGAAATAAGAATGGTGCTCTACTCTATGCCTCTCCTGCCAACAGGGCCTAAGGTAAGGGCTCAAGCAAAACTGAGGCAGTCTGAAGATCTTAGTCTCTGGCCAAGCAGAGAACCTACCCCAATCAAAAGAAAACCAGAAACAACACAGATAGGGGCATAGTTGTTGCTGCTTCTTTTTGAATACAAAGGGATGGACAAACCAAGTAGTGAGGCTGCAGTCACATCCTCAAGCTCTGCTGTGTCAAAACTCTGTTGTCTGGACAGACTAAGTTGCCAGATAATACTTTGATCCTAAGCCTTCTTCAACAGAGTAGGACCATCAAGAACTGTTCAAGCTCCTAACAGAGGGTGAAAATTACCCCAGTGATGTTACTACTCTCAAGAGCACAAGTGCTAAACAGGATGAAGAATACCTCAGTTTTTTCCCATAAGATCTGGTATTTTGATTTTTGCAGGAAATATATTAAAGCCAAACAATAGATGTAAAAGATGTCTATGTGTTCAATAGAAACATACCTGCATCTAAATCTACTCCTGCATGTTTTACAGAAAATCTAATGGTACAATACTGGTGTTCAGCTGTAATTTACTGATTCCCAGCAGAATGAATGAGAATCTTTCAAGAAAGCCCTTGGAAATGCTGATGACTAGCGACTATTGGTACAAACCAGTTTCACAGATCATAGAAAATCAGTTACTCATAGAAAGCATGACAGATACAGAATATTCTTACTGTAGATGGGAAAAAAATTGCACACTATGATCTGTAAATCGATAAATATCCAACAAATCAGCAACACAAACAAGATGAGAGAACTTTATTTCATCTTCAATCAAAGAGTAAGATATATATACTGGCCGAGATAGCAGTGAAATAGTTACCGTGCTAATTTTCCATTCATCTAGTAATACAGATCCTTTACATTTCCATACATTTTTTTCTTTCCTTTGTGATCATATTTGTATCTGCAGAGCTTTCAAGCCCAGGATGCAAGCTGTGAAATATGTTAAGCTGGTGCTGGTTTTTAATAAAACAGAAAAATAACAATATAATGCTTTAAAAATCAATATGCTCTTTTACATTTAAAGTACCTTAGGAAAATATTTAAAAACCAGAATAGCAGCAAAAATGGGCTGGACTCAGGTGATAGAAAGCAAATGCAGAGGAGTACTTAAAAAGCCTACAACTGCATACAGCCCCCTACCCACAAAAAGCACATGGAATAGGGTTTCATGCAGTGAGGATTTAAGCAGCACTTCTGCAAGTACTGGGATCCAATTTTCAAATCCACAATTTAACCTTCATCTAGAGCTGTCATATGTCCCAGCTTCCCCAGGCATGACCTCTTTTTCCACCTGAAAGTTTATTTCCAGGTGAAGAAAGAGGAATTTGGCCAGATGCCTTGGACATAAAAATCTCTACAGCCACAGATGCGGATGTCAGAAGTCCCAAGCAAATGGTTTTGGAGCATGTGCAGGCCACCTGTATAGGCCCCTGTGCCCATAACTCTATCCAAGAAATGATAGGGCAAACTAGGGCAAACCCTGCTCCCTTACTCCATCGGGAAAAAATATACAAAAGCAAAACCTAGCTGGAGCCATAGCAGCAAAATTCAAAACTTTTGTTGTGTGCTATCTCTATAAAAATGTAAGTTTGAGGGGAAGAGACACAAATGCAGGTGCAATTTGCAGATCAGAAGGGACAGGATAGGAGTCTTTAGCAGGCAGATACAGGACGTCACATTTACAGCCCTCCCCTATGAGAGCAGACAGCACTACTTTACTGTAAGTGAGAATCTCTGCTGCCTTCTGCTGCAATCCTTCAATCACCCTTCCAGAGTATGCAATACACACGTTTGGAGACCTAGAAACCCTCCTGCCCAGCCAGCAGACATCATCCAGCACTGGGATGGCTACGGATCAGCTGTTCCAGTGGCAGAAACAACACAGCATTTTTATCTTTAGTACTTATTTTCAAATTACATTATTATCTTGTCTAGACATTATTACATTATTATCTGTGTCTTTGCCAAGACAGGTTGGACCAGAAGATCTTTGAGGGCCCTTTCAACATAGTGTTCTATGGGCTACAGTTCTGTAATCTGTACAGCATCCTTAAAAGTAGTGAAAAATCTCAAACCCTTTACAATTTGGAGCAACATAAAATGATTGACATGCTTATCAAAACAACCAGCTCAAGATTTTACATTTGTTTTCTAGTTGCTCAAGTATTTCTACAGACACTTCTTAGGAACCAGCATATGTTTTGAGAAAGTCATTTTCCCACTGTATGTGAGCTTGCATGCATTATGGTTTGTACTTTTCTTTAAAAAGAAATGGGAGACTACTGAGATATTCTTGTACTCCGCATTACACAGTTACCCTTTTTTAACCAGACGCATTTGTCATTCTATTGGAAAAATAAGTGTTTGATACTTATCACATTCTCACAGACTTCAGCCACTACTACTATTTAAAAATGCAGGGTAGCTGAGGAGCCCTTTTATTATTTATATTTGCTGTGTCTCCACTCATGCTGTACATCTTGCTAAGGGAATGAGGCCAAACTCTTAGACTGATAAACACAGTATTTTCCAAATCTCTTGCATACCTCACTATTGGGCCTGCCTGTGTAACCACAGTAGCTGTGAACTCATTTGTGAGCTGCTGAGAAAGCAGGAAATTCCTGCTGGGACACCCAGAGCACACCTACCTCTGATATTCTGGCTCCTCCATGCACGGCTGGGACCAACCCAGATGATGGTGGTGGTACCTGTTTGTGTGGAAAGAGCCTGACACTGGTGCAGGAGCCTGCAAGGAGCATGCTTCACCTGACAGAGCAGGCATCGTGGTGGCTGCCTCCAGCCATGCTCAAACAGATCCTGATAGCCTCCCTCCTCCCTCCTAAGGAGTCATGCAGTGGGCAGGTTGATGAGGAGGGGGCTACTTGTGGGATAAGGCACTTTTCAGTGGAAGGTTCTGATTTGGCCTATTCTTTAGTGTTTTACAGAACAACAGACAAACAGAAAAGAAAGTTTATCTGTTTCTATATTTTATGCACTTGACTAAGGTCTTGGTTTTAAGCTTACATCAGAGGAAAGAAAAATGCCAGGAGGCTATGTAGAAAGATTTACAAAATATCAGACACCTCACAAAATACGTCTATTTCAGGAGAAAGATATATCCATCATGTGTCTGCATATGGTGCTGAACACGAGAGCCCAGATTGCCAGGCTCAACCAGAGATGCCTGGTCCATGACAGCCCCTCTCAACTCATCCAGCCTGATTCAAGAAGATCAAAATAGAAGTCCAGAGTGACACACATTATCTAAAATTGCTTCACTATTTTTTAGATAAAAAGAGGAATGCAGGGGCGCTCTAGATCTTCTGCCTTTAGCTAGCTGTAAGCACGGGCTGACAGCTTTAAGCAGAAGACGAAGATTTTATTTTGGGTGACTGCCCAGCTGCAAACACTGACTGGCAGAGGTGAAAGGCCCCTGACTCGCTTGTTTCCAGTTCTTCAAAACAGCCATTTGTCAAAAAGTGGCATATTAATTACCATGCTCCTTGTTCAAGGCAAACACTGTATTCCTTGTCCTCCAAAGTCCCTTCCAATAGCCACTCTCAGAGCATCTCCCAGTGATTAAGTTGGGAAGTACAGAAAGCACTGATGGTGCTACCAAACTTCCATTTGCTGCGGATAGAGCAAAAGGGAGATAAAACTTTCCTGCTGAAACATGCCCCCACAGAATCCACCCTCCCCTCTGCCTCCACCTCCAGACTGCTCCAGCCATCCTAAATACACAGTTCTTCCTCCTACTCCAGAGCAGGCAGCACATCTGCCCCCATCCAGCCTCCTCTGCACTCTGCCTGCACCTCCTCCTCCCAACAAGGGCAGCCCAGCCAACACGTGTGTGTTGCTTCCTGCTGGGAGGAAAGGAGGTATTATTCCTCACAAGTCCCTTGTGGCACCAGCACGTGTCATGTGCACTGAGGAGCTGGGTTATCTCCCTCTCTTTTATGGCTCTACCTGGAGTACACCACAACTTCCTTATGCTGAGCAAGAAAATATCACTACTCTTTGTCACTCCCTACAGCTCTTCTGTTCCCTGCCAGTGAGAGCCTTATTCCTCCTTGCCCTGTTTTACTGCCCAGGGGCCTGATATCTTCTTCTGTGGCTAACTCCATCGAGCTGCCAGAAAGGAAGGATCCCAAAAACACTGCTTACCTCAACATGCAAGCTCCTAAATGAACAGCTTTTGCAGGGGGCACTGCTAATGACCAGTACCAGCTTTATTGTGGCTGGCCTTGAATCAGCTCAGGAGAAAGGACTCATGAAAAACAGTATCCATCACTCCTGAAAAGTGCCTGGCACAGTGTGATAAGTTCAACTGCAGACCACATGCATTTTCTGGCTTTGAACAAATAGCACAAGTCAATTCTCTATAAATTTAAAATGCATATTAGAAGAGGGAAACATATTTTAAGTGGGTTTCACATCCTTCCTCTCTTTTTCACCCTAACTGCTGGAGATTAAGCCTGCCACTTCACTATTTCATTCTTTTGCCACATAACGAGACATGAAGAGAGTTCATTCCGTTTTGTCACCCCCGAATCACCTGGATGAGACACGAGGAAACAACCTGTGCCTGAGCTGGGATTTTGAGGGGTAAGGGATGGCAGCAGGGGGAGAGAAGATCAGGAAACAGCTTTTTAATTGCGCTTCCTGAAAAATGCTGCTGTAGAGAAAACGACTGACGGAGAAAGCAAGACAGTCTGAAAGCAGCCACTGTACTGCAACCCACTCAGGGAGCTGAAGAAATAAGTGGCATTTTTGTACTCAGAGTGGCCTAAACAAATAAATTACAGTCTTGATAACCTTTTATTTCAGAGCTGTGCCATTTGTGCTACTCCAGTTGGATCGTGTCATTCCCAGGATAAATCCTCAATTGCAAGGGCTTTAAAATTGAGCTATAAAAATTTCCTCTGGGCAGAAATCTGGCAAAATGTAGCACAATGGAAAAAAGAAGCAAAGGGAATCAGTCTAAAAATAGAAGTTAGTAAAAGAACTTGGGAACCTTTAGGTGGACAACAATTTGTCAAACTTTTCTCCCTTGCACTCTGGTAAGCAAAATAGAGGGTGGGGACTGCATTGGAGAGACTTGACAGCTTGCTTGCAGTTCCTGAGAGAAGCACCTTCACTGCCAAGGTTTGGGAAAACAGGACAGTGGCCAAAATGTCACTGTGAGCGAGGGAGGTCTCAAATTGGGAAGGATGAGGCAGGCTGGAATGTGCGGCATGCTGCTCAGCCCCAGGTGATTATCCTATCCAAAGGCCACCCCAGAAGCTGAGTCACCCTCCTAAACTTAAACTCAGCCTCCCTAAATCCCACCTACATTCCTACTCCTGTTGTTTCCTACTTGCTGCCTCCACATTTAAACCTTGCTGTGGTTCTCTCTATCCCTGCTGAGATGCCTTCAGAGACACCCTGCTTGGAAGCACTACGCAGGAGGCTGACTCTGTGCTTTATTACCTCATAAAAGCTTCGTTTCTCTCCATAGCTTAGTTTTTATGAGCAAATTAAAATAACTTTTGTTTAAGTTTGCTGCTACCAGAACAACACAGACATGGCTGGGAGAGCAGATTCACAACTAGTGGGAAGTTAGTCCACTGAGCGTTCACCCCATGAAAGCACCCAGGGCAATGCTTAAATAATCTGTATTTACAGGAATAAAAAACAATGCCTCAAATATACCAGAATAGGTGGCATCACTGAAGAAGGATGGAAATTACAGTGGAAAGTAAAAACAAAAGAAAAGTCAATCCTGTAAAAGCCTGTTTCTCCTGCAAAGTTGGGCACACTGTCCTTGAAACGGAAGGGCTGCTTGGAAAACGCAACACAGCCCCACAGCATCTCACATCCCACAGTGCCACACAGTCGTGAAGGGGCTGAAGGTGACACTGTCAAGCCTTGCTGACATCCATCCTATTTATAAAACTGCCAACAGAGCTCAGGTTGGCTTATGACCTCCAGTCCTCCTGTGCTCCCGATGAACCATCCACACAGGAGGGACAGACACACTGGCAGCAGCTCTGCCTGTGTGACAAGGCAGCAAGGCACAGGCCAAACTCGGTGCCGTGTCCATCCGGACGTGTTGTCACAGTGTTAGGCTCTGACTCATTTTCAGAACAGCTTCTTAGTGTGCCCACAACCTGATGGTACTGCATTTTCTGGACAACAAGAAGAGCTGCAGTAGCAGGAGCTTGCTTGACCATATACACCACCTCTGAGCAGCAGCACATCTTGTTTGGGGGTACTACATGAAAAAAATAAGGAGCTGAGTTACAGTCAGTGTTTAAAAATAAACAAATTGCCAATGTCAAAGCCTCTGTAATGCTGCAAGCCCAAGGTAATGTTTTTTGAAAAGGGGAAAACAACATTCAGATTTAAAACACGTTTTAGTTCTAGTAACTTAAGGTGTCATTATTAGCATATGCAAAGAATATGAAACAAACAAACATATTTTCTTATCTTTGAACCATTCCTCTAATAATATAATGTTTCATACACGTGAGGAATAACACATTTAGGTGCTGGCCGCCAGAGTTAATGACATCAGGCACTGATGAAACGTCTCGGCATGCCCCAAAGTTACGCAAAATAAAGAACTACTGATTTGAATTGCATCCAACTCTGCAACTCTCTATCTTCAGGGCAATCCAAGAGTAGATTTTCTTGAATGTTTTTCATTAAATGCCATCGTGCCATACTAGATAAGAGATTCTATTTGGACTAGCAGCTACTTCCAATTTTCGCCCCAAAATAAAAGAGGGTTTATCAATTCCAATCAGTTTTATCCAGAATTAGTTGTCAAGTTTCAATAGCTGGCATGGATCTGAAAACATAAATTCAGCACCAGTGTCAAATGACTAATACAACCTTATAGAAGAAGGCTGAATGTATAGTCCTGCTGGGATTGACCAACTGCATTTAAAATATCAGCACTTTTATGTTATAATAGCTCCTATTAACAACAGTTGGCTGACATTAGATACATTCAGGCTAAGCATCAATTAAAAAATTGCTTATCTGTTTGAAAATCTGGAAAGTGGGTATGGGTTCTCACATGGGCAGAAAGTAATACAAACGAAATAATTGCTGTGGTGTCCTGGGACTGCATCACTTTGACTAACAGACACTGCTATTTTTCTGCCTTCTTTAAGACAAGTTCTTACATATATCTGCATGTCCCTGTCATGCTATGCTGCATTTCTCAACCATCATCTTTCATTTTTAAAACAGCATCATTTAGAGGCCTTACAGAAAGCCAGGGGCACAGAGTATTACACAAACAAAATGTACTAAAATGATCATCCCATGTAGTTCACAGTGCAAGCAAACATGAAAGGTATCCTGCAATTATCATCTTTCTGGGAAACTGAGGCACCACTATATTCAGGGTATTGCCCAAGGTCACAAAACCAGCCATTCACATCTCCTGAACCCAGGACCATAAAGCTGTACTAGTAGTAAATGCCGATATCCAAGAGAACTCATTAAACTCATTAGGGACTCATAAATGAGCTCAAATAAGTGCCAACCAGTTTAAATGTTAAATAGGTCATCGCTAACTCTGATCAAAATGCTTTATTCTTCATTGTATCTGAGAGTGATTTAAATTAGAAATACAGACATATTCCTGGGAGCAAGAACGCATGGTTCCCTACCCAGCTGCTCTAATGACTGCCTGTCTTTACACCCCGCTGGCTATCTGCCCAGCTCTGGCAAAGTTTTGGGCAGCACTTCAGCTTAGAGGGGTGAGAAAGGTGTGGAAAATCTCCTGCTCCCTCCCCACCTGCCCCCCAAAGACAACCTGCAGCCCACCACTGCAGCCACACTCCTAGGGGTGGGCATCCTGGTGGAAAACCACACAAGAAAAAAGACAATCCAAACCCTCAAACATCTCCACGGTCAAATTTTCTGATCAGTCAGCTACACTGAAGAAGTGGAGGTTTTTTTCAGCTGTCTTCTAAAGTTAAAAAAAGCCAGTCCAGGCTAATTTGTCAAAGGATATTGCAGAGGCTTTGAGGAGAGTGCAAAGGGCTCTCTCAAGTGGACCAAGACACTTCCCTGCAATTATTCAGTAAATATTCTGGAATGCAAATTTAAGGAAAGAATTATTCTTCTCTACATCTCTTCTCCCACAGTTGAGACATCAGCCTTCTACAAGTAATACCAAGGAAGCCCATATGCCTGATAGACATCTCTAGATTCAAATTTAGGGCCCTAAGAGTTGGCCACACTGCCTTCTCAACCATCGTCAGCACCACTGTAGTCAATAGCAGCTAAGAGCAACATGGACCTGACAACCCTATCACTTTATCAGCGGTCTCTGGCAACTCTTCAGGCCAGTTCATGTAAAACAAAATACTCTCTGTGTCAGCCACAGACAAGTGTCCAAAAATAGCAGTCAAGCACTAGCCTCAGTTGCACCATTGCCTGTGTGAGGAGCTTAGTTTCTGGTTGTCTGGTCAAATCTCCCATTGTTCACTTCATTGTACACATTTCTCATTCATTAATATAACAACAACAAGCTTCCAGTAATAGCATCTTGCCACTAGAAGATGATTTCTTGCTTTCAAAAATAAATATCTCTGTTTCACCTTCACATTGTTTTTATAATAGAGTAGGCGATCTTCATCCTGTCAAGTTTTATTTTCATCCTACTGACATTATTTCTTAATTAAAAGAAAAGATAAGTAGATGCATTCAACCAGGTGCTATGACTGATATGAAGCACAGTTCCTCAGGAAAATAAAAAGAATCAAGTCAGAGAAGAAGGTAGTGTGCCTGGCAGTCATTTCACGTAGCCAGCTACGAGCAGTGGTAGGTGGCCTTAACTGGCTCTCCTGGTTGTTTGTTCTGCAGTTTTGCGATGTCTTCCAGCTGTCTTTCCATTTTCTTTATTGTTGTATTTATTTTTTAATGATTCTTCGCTGAGGAGTTTCAGCTAAGAGAACAGAGAACCAGCAGCAGCAAAGCATCACTTCCCTCCTCCCCATGTGCGGGGCAAGTGAGGATTTTGCATTTCATACATCATTTACAACTTCTGGATGTGAGGCTGCCACCAAGCCCGTTGTGGCTCAGATAGCATTCCAGCACCAAAAACCACAGTTGGCAGCCAGAATTTCACTGAAAAACACTGTGGGGAGAAGTACACTATAAAGAACTATGGCTTTTGTAACGACTCAGTCACTGCAGAAATAAAACATTTTAGTTTGTATGAATATTCTCTTTCATAACAAATCAGTGTATGTCAAAATGCCCTATGTATTAAAGGAGATGTAAAATGCATAATGCTTTGCTCCCCCAGAAATAACTTATATTTTGAATGTGTTTGAGCTGTACCTCTTCCCCCTGTGGACCAATATAAGCACTGAATAGTACAGTATCATTTCAAGACAACTGAAGAAGTATTAGAAACATGCTGCTTAGTTGGAGAGACAGAGGCCAGCAACAAAACCAACCAAAGAAGAATAAAGTACAAAAGTGAAAAAGTTCTACATTTACAGAGTTTGCTCTAAAGGAGAGACATTAGTGAGCAGCTGAAGACTACAAACAGTACAGAGTGAAATTAACAGGATTTTTTATTTGAATAAAAGAAAGAGCTTCCCTGGTTTCTGGGAGCCAGAGTTTGGGCATAGACTCCTGGGTGCTCACAACAGTAAGCAGTGCAACAGACAACTGAAACTCTCATTGTCTTTGAGTTAGCTGAGCCATATCACCAGGAAACCAGATCGAAGATGCACTCCAGGAAGAATAAAATGTGTCAAATAAGAGGGTTTAGGGGAAAAAATCCACTCAGGTCAAGAAGGTAAAGGACAAAAAAAGCCTGTTCAGGAAGCCACAAACCTTCATGGAGCTGGTGATTATTTTGCTTTAATTCAGGCCACAGAAATGTTTGATCCTCTATATAAATGTAAAGCCTTGAAACGATCTGTCCTGCAAGGCAAATCTACTAAATAATGCAGAGTTCCCAATGGAAAAGAAACCTTCTTCCATCTACAGAGGGATTTTTAAAGAGCCACATCAGAGATCTGAGCTTTTAATTGTATCTTGCATTTAAATTTAACAATAGGCCTATTGTTTTCTTTCAACAGATTAAGAAAAAAGCCACAATGACTTAAAAGCATTCACAGTGAAGGCAGGATAAGAAGGAAAACAAAATTAGAGGCAAAAGCACTTTCAAATTGCATATCCTTAACTCTTCTTATTGTGTAGGCAGGATCTCACCCTTAGATGCTGGGTCACCTATGGTCTTAGAAAGAGCAGGACTGCTTAGCTTTACAGCTGAAAATGGAGCACATCAGTGCCTCTGCAGGAAACACGCTGCTGGATGAGGCCAAGCATGCTAAACACACTTCTTTCAGTACAGCACGAAAGACACAACTCCTCCCGTTTCTTGGGGATAGCAGGAAACAAGGGATGCCATCATTCAGTGACACCACCACTCGGTATGGAGAGCAATGGGTGGGATGCAAACTGGCACTTGTAGGATGAGGGTGGACACCCATGGGGCACCCCTGAGCAGAGAGGCAGGAGGTAGAGCTGCCCCACTGTCACCCCTCTGCACCCTAGGACAATCAAAGCAGGCAGGCTGAGCCCCCGAGTCTGCCCTGCCTGTTAGGGACCCCCAGAGCCTGCACCAGCAAGGGTGGCATTTCTGGCAGCCAGTGGTGCCCACCACTGCTGTCAGTCACACGCTGTGTCCTAGCAGGTGATGCACAAGTACCTCAGCAAGGCAGCAGCACAGACTTCTCCAGGCCCAGCAATTCACCACTCTGTCTCCTCTAACATCTCCTCATGGAAAGGTCAAGAGGGAAGAACCAGGATAAAATTATTTCACTTTTTCTTTCTGCTTTTTTCTTCTATGATATGAATAACAAGGCCATGGTTTGCAAAACTGTATGTTATTTTATCCTCCAGTTAACCTATATACCAGTAAGCACGGGAAATCCATTATGAGAATTAAGGAGTTTAAAGAAATAAAATAAGAAATTTAAAAACAGTGTTGAAAAATGTTTCCCCACACCGAGTTTGTGTTAGTATCTAATAAAATTTAACATATACTTAAATTTAAGCACAAAAGACTTTTCAGGATGAAAGGAACATACTATTCAAATCATTCATTTCATCTGATACTCACAGCTCTTTGATTAACATCACTTCAACTGGAAGAAAAAACTCCCATCTTCCTTTCTTCTTCTTCTCTCTTTTTATAATATTTTGCACTTCTTTTTCATGCAATGAAATCTGCTACCCTTTTATTTACAATCAGATCCACTTCCATGTTCAAAATCCTTTCTGTCTGAAACTGCATGTCTTTTAAGAATATAGGAGAAGCAGGGAGGAGGGACAGCTCTGTTGAAAAACATCCATAAAAGGATGTATTTGGCAGTCAGAGAAAGAGCTGTGGGGAAATCTGTGCTGGGAGATGAGGAGCAAAAGGGGACACAAAGGCACTGGGGGCACTGCTGGGGCAGGGAAGAAGAAATGGACAGAGCTGGAGCCTGGTACATACTGATGGTGGGAGGAACTCTGACAGCTTTTGCTGAGGAACCCCACAGGCTGGGGCCATGTTTTCTCTAAGGCTGTACAGAGAGTCACTGTCCTGGTGCTTGACTGATTTTATATGGGAGTTCAACAATTAATTATAAGAAACAAAATAAGGAGACAGAATATAATTAAGGTTTCAGTTTGCTAGGTGCAGCATAGGCACTAGACACAACAGGCTTCCCAATACTGCTTCTTTCATGTAATTTTCTTCAAGCTGATATTGCTGGACTCAGGGTCCCCATCCAAGCCAGGCCAGCTCAGTCCTGCCCTTCCCAGAAGGCCTGGGAAGAGCTGTGTCCCCAGGCTCTGCCCAGAGAGGAAGGTGCCCATCACTCTGGCCACTGAACCTGGCAGATGCATCAGACACTGCATTGGGATGGCTGCCAGGATTCCAGTGAGCACCTCAGGACTCTGAGCTCCATCAGCGTGGTTTTGACTCCCAGGATCCAGAGGACCCAGGAGGTGACTCACTGGCACCTTCTTCTCCAAACCATGTACAGAGATAGCAGCACAGAAGGAATGTGTTTTAATGAGTGAGTAACAAATTAGTCACAATCAAAAGGCAGCTTTGTATGAGTTTGTGTGTACATAAATATATATGCACATATATACATACATACATACATTTATCTGCAGAGGAACCCTTAATAAGATCAATACTCTTATTGAACATATTTTCCTCAGTATGTGCTTAGCCTTTCCAATAAAATGATTCATATAAAACACATTAAGTAAAACTGCGCACTCAATACACTATTTTGGATATTCAGCACTCCTTCAGACATCCTACTCATACCTGAAAGGTCAGGCTACTGCGTATTTTTTCATTTCAACATCTGAGTCACCAAACGAGAATCACCTCCTGTATGAGGAGATGTACATTTAAGTTTTGTCACCCTGCAGCTTACAGAAAATGGCTCCGTAAACGTAGCTGGCACAAGGCAATCTGTCATGAAATTCTCATGGTATTTCCTTGTTCCTTTTTATCTGCACAAGTGATCAAATGCAAACTAAACTTTCTCTGGTAAATCATATCCTTCCTAGGAATGGAACTCTTTTTCATAGGTTCTTCTTAGATTTGACCTAGGAAAATATCTGGGGTGTTTGTTTATATAATCTTGCTTCTGTCAGGCGAGGCCAGCCTGCCTGTGATGCCAGAGCTCTCGTCTGTCTGCCAGTCTCACTTCTCTTTCACAGACACTTCATCCCATTGGAATCAATAGGTAGGAATCAATAAAATGCAAATGCTGCACTTTATCCTGGCTGCTTCAGACTGCCTTCCTCCAGTCCTGGAAATGCTGTGGCTCTCCCTTCAGCCTACATAAGGCAGTTTAAGGGAAGAGGAAAGAAAGGTCCCAGGTAGCCAATGGGCAAGAAAAACGTCAAGTCTTGCTCAGCTCCCAGCCAGCATCAATGGGCTGGGTATCTTTTTTGCTGATACTCTACTGCTTCAGGAACCACCTGTGCACTGCAATAGCCTCGCAGGGAGTGGCTTTGCCAAACATCAGCAAGAGCAAGGGCACCAGTGTACTTTTAGAAAAGCAAAACCTGGGAACTGCTTCTCTGAGCTCAGCAGACGTCAACCATTGTCCACGCCAGATGGTTTAAACCAGTCATTGTTTCACCACTGCCATGAGGCCAAAAGCTGTACTCATCCATCACCACATTTTTAACCCCAGCTCCCTCCTCAGTCTCTTTCTGACAGCCTGCTGCCTCTGACAGCTTCACCTTCTGCAATTTTCAGACCCCACAAATCACTACTGGCAGAGCAGGAGCTCAGTAAAACAACCCAATTGTACAATTCCCTCTCTAAACTGGCCACCAACTGTACAGACACCTGAATAAGCCAGTCTTTCAGCCTAGGATTTCCAGAGAAATCATCACCCATAAATCATGCACGGGATGAAGGACTGTGGCAGGGGGCTATGGCAAGACTGTGGGCAGCATTTCTTGCCACAAGGCAAATCGAATTGAATACTCCTATTATTCCAGTACTTGTTTAGCCTAACTTATCCTGGTTTATTTCAAACAATAATATAATTTGTATGGGCATGGTGCATTTCACTTCACTGAAAAGTTAAGGTCTCCAGAGACTCCCACTAAAATCATACTGATATTGTCAGCAATGTAATTGCCACATGGTCTCCACAGACTTCTATTGAAATTGCTTTCCTCTCCTAATCTCAAGCAGTAGGAACAACATCCCAGAAGAGACTCCAAAGACTTGCAATGGAGTCATGTTCCATCATAAACGGTCTCATAATGATCCTCTTTAGACATCCTTTGAAACTGCCAAGAGATTGGTGCTGTGCAGTATTTATTTTCCATGACGTTCTGTAAAGGACATTAATGCTCTCTCCCTTGAATCCTGGAACTCACGTCCTATTAAAAAACTTTATGAGCAGTAACTACTGCTTCACTGTAGTCCCCCACAGAGCCTTCAGTACATATATATTATTATTTCACAAACTGCACTATTGAGTTGCAACTGAATTAGGAAACATACCCTTTACCCAACAGACTGGAGCAGATCCCAAGGATTTGTTTTGCTCTATGAGGTAATGACAAGAAGAGGGGAGAAGGAAAATGTATTCTTTCACCCAGAAAACAGACTATCTCCTTAGGAGACACCTTGGCTCATGCAGGACAGCCCTAACAAACGGGTTAGCAGCACACTCAGTGATAAAAGTTGCTGGACTTGTACAGTGGAGGCTGCAAAGGCTATTTCCCCCCTTGTTTCCCCTGGTTATGTATTACAGACAGCAGGCCACATTCACCTCAGCAGTGTCATGCTGAGAAAGGGGATTTAAACCCCCCTAGGTGTAGGAGGAGACTTAAACTGCACAGCAGAAGACAGATCCTAAATCTGGTCCACCTCTCTTTATCTTTGACACCTCTTCAACTCAGAGAATAAGTAATCCAAGTTTTTGAGCTTCTGGATAAAGTTCTTTCTGAACAGGAAAGCTGATCATATGCCCAGGTTGCAGCACAAAGCAAATTCCGAAATAAGTTTTTGAAGTTCTTGGTCTCAACAGGTTTGGAATGGAAGTACTAGCAAGGTTTTCAATCCTCTACTGGAGCTTTTCATATTTTATAGAAAGGGACACACAAAATCATTAGGTTGTCATATAATCATTAAGTTGGAGAAGACCTTTAAGATCAACAGGTCCAACTATTAACCCAGCACTGCCAAGTCTACCACTAATTCATCTCCCTAAATGCTACATCCATATATCTTTTAAATTACCTCCAGGGATGGTGACTCAACCACTTCCCTGGACAGCCTGTTCCAATGCCTGACGACCCTTTCATTGAACATTTTCTCTTAATTTCCAATCTAAACCTCCCCTGGCACAACTTGAGGCTGTTTCTGTCATCCTATCACTTGCTACCTGGCAGTAAGGTGAGACCAACCCTCACCTCACTACAACCTCCTTAGTTCATGGAAAAAGAAGGAACAGAGATGAGCAGAGGCTTAAGGGACAGAACACTTAGATTCCTTTCTTGTCTCTGCTAGATCTAGGATTCCTGTGGTGCTAGTACTTGATGGCTTTCAGAAAGCCATCTCTGGAGCCCATGACTCCCCTTTTACAAAAGGATTCAAGGATAACCACCTGCCACATATGACACAAGAGATGAAGCTTTAATTACATAAAGGAAACTAAGAACACAGAACAAATTATTCTACCTTCTGGAATATCAAAGTACTCCTATGTAGCAGAAAATGGAAGAAAAATCCTTTAGTCAGTTCATACTTACCCCAGCTATTCTACTCCAGCAGTCATGTGCTGGAAGTCTCATATAAATGTCATCTCTAGCCTTTGGCTGCATTTGCCATGATATTAGATGGTACAGAGGCATTTCATACTGCAAAAAAGGATTTCTCCAAGTTTAAAATAAAGGCTGATCAGCTCCTTGTAAAAAAAACCACTGTCATAAAAGTCTATTGCATCCATGACACAGACATGAGATACCCTCTGAGTCAAAGGATCTATTGGGAGAGTAGCAAGGACAGGATTATTTCTTTTGCTTGCTACGTAATATAAGAAACTTATTAATATATAGCTGCATTTAAATGTAAGATGTAATTACTACTAATAACAATTATTCGAGCTCTGGGGAGAAATGGATCAATGGTCTTATCCTGGTCTTGTCAGCACCTGATCTTTACCATGAAAACTTATGAGCCAATCTACATAGTGAATTAACTGAGTCACAGCTTATATTCACTAGAGAAAGAGCCCTGATCTGCTGCCATTTCACAGTGCAGATCTTAAAATCAGCAAGCATTTTAGTTTTATGGCTGAGCAAGATCTACTGCTCAGCACTATATGCTTGTATAATATTGAATATTGTAAACTATACTCTGGCTTACACTGGTCCACTGTAGGGAAAAAAGAAATAGTGGCTACATCTAAAATTCAATAGTCTTAAGGCTTTGGTACAAGCCACTTTGAAGTGTTAGATTTTTTTTATGTCCCAAAAGAGTTCATTGTTTTATTTTTCATTCCTAGTCAAAACTGCATCTTTTCCAGCTGTTAATGAACCCTGCCTAAAGTAGACATTTACATTCAGCCTATTTACCTGATGCATAATGCTTTATGAAAAAAATCAGCTCTAAATGATACAGCCAGAATTTTATTACAGACTTTTGGTGCAAATAATAAAATCTTTCTACAGCTAATGAACTGCCCAACAAAGCAAATTTGTTAGTTAGTAAAAATAAATGCTTTTTAAAACAATCAAGATATTAGAAAAATATGGGTTTCAATAAAGACTTGTTTGTACATTTTATATTAATTGACATTTATTACTTTCAGATTTTCTGCAATTCTAATAGCATGGAAATAAGCAGCAGGAATGGTGACTTTCAGGATAACTAATTTATATCATCAGCATAACATGATCTTCATTTGTATGAGAATAAACAAAGACTTCATTATTTCATCCAGGAGGACAGACAGGTCTGTTAGCAGCTCAAAAGACGGATAAGCACCTAGTGGTGGACCCACCCTGGTAGCAAACACTCTCCTCTTAATGTTTGATCTTTATTTCTTAAGCTTTGAAATACATTAAAAACATAGTCAGAAGGCTCAAACAAAGGCAATGTTTGCCTTCCCAGGTTAAGGGTTTCCACCAGCCATTCATTTTTGTAAATATAGCACAGTTTCTTCTCCTATAATCTCCTGCACTCACTTGAGAAGCTCTCCTGGTCTTTCACTTCCTCCTCTGCCAACAAGGATAATGCCAAGGCGGTGTGCTCACATGCATGTGTGTGTCTATCTATGTATGATACACAAGATTAAGCTTTTGGGGGTCATGGCCTCTCTGTAAGTACTTTAAAAGATTTATGCTTATAGATCGGTTAATAATAACATAGAGAACATGAAGATTTAACTTTCATTATAATTATCTCTAAGAGAATAGCTTACAGTGTTTCTAGACAGAACAGACCATGAGATTATGCCACGCAATTTCTGTTAACCCACAGACTATCATATTTCACGCACATACTCTACATTCTACACAAAAATTTAGTTAAATTACACCAGTTCAGCTCTCAGATGACCAGAGTTAAACATTTGATAAACAGAAACAGAAGCTCAATCAAATACCAAAGACCCTGCAAACAGGAGGAAATCAGGTTAGAGCCTGGCAGCAGAAAAAAAAACTCAGGAAAGGTGACCACACATTCACATCTGTCTGATCTGACAGACTTCTTCCAATCTTCACATGATGATACACAGGACTGTGTCTGTGTCAGTCAAACAAAAACAATGAGGGTCAGCCCTGAGCATTGCTAACCCCTGTTTCAGAACCCCACCTGCAAGTGTGGAATACAGCAGGCTTTAGAGATAAACAGTTATTAAAACATTAACCAAATTAATTGTATGAGGGAGTAAAAAAAGTCCAGCTTCTTGCAGGTGACATGCTGGAGTCCTGATGCACAAGACTTTATTATAACCACTTTCCTGAGGTGGGACTTTAAGGGTGATGGATGTGCTGACAGCAGTGAAGGTGACCCAGTTCTGCCCACAGCATCCAAAGAAAAAGAATAAGAACAGCTCTGAGCACAGAGCTTAAGGGAAACACACTCACACCTTACCGTGGCTCCAAAGGACCATAGGTATTCTACCACAGGAGAAAATAACTTCTTCCAAAAGGACATTCCAACTTTGACTCAAAGAACTCAAGCCATGGAAAGCCCTGCACCTCACAGTAAACTGCCCTCATCCCTCACAACAAATGTGTATTATTCAAGGCTGAATTAGTCAAATTTCAGATTTCAGCCACTGGATTTCTTGGTGTTTCTGCAGCCAGACTGAAAAGTTGCTACCCCTGATTTCCAGCTAGCATTACTTTCCAATGCATGCTTCCCCATTCTTTTTCCAGCTGTACGCAAGCTGTTCCTTATCCTTACTTGGAGATCAATTATATGCACACACCTCGAAGTTATACACAGCTCACCCTGGAGAGACCAGCAGCTTTGCAGTCAAGGACTGCAAGTCCAGATGTGACTTAGATGAGACTAAAGGTGATTTGCAGGGCAAAATCCAGGGGACAACTACCAGTGACTTCTGAAGGGCCAGGACTTATCCAGGCTAGTAGCTTTAATAGAAAATTCTCAGGAATGGTTATTTCAACCAGTGTCTTGGCAAATTTTCAGCTCAGGTAATTATGTTCTGCCCTCTTAAAATTCCTTTGAAGTTTCACTTGGTGAAGTTAAACCTCCATGTCCTTTCCTGGACCTGCAAACACATGAAACTATGAGGGCCTATCCCAAAAGCAGCAGCACTTCAGGGATGCAGTAATGACTTCTCCCTGGGCAGATTATGAGGCACTCAGGTATCAGAGGGTGGAAATCTTAGCTCGCAGACAGGGGAAACAGCAGCGATGCCCTTAAAAAGGAAACTGCAATAAGGTTAAAAAGAGATTTGTGGACATTACAACAAAATATGGACAGGCAAAATCTAAGTTCTTTCCCTGGAAAGACAAGTGTTAGCAGGTTTCCCTTCCCATTAACAAAGCAGAAGCCTACAGATTATATTTGCACAGTAACCTTCAGAAATCTTCACAAAGAGCAGAAGATTAGCACCACTCACACACGCATTGCTCAGCTCTAAGATGGCAGCACCTTATGTACTCGTCTATGAAATTAGAGTGCTCTATATGTACACAATTGATGCCTAAGTGCAGTTCTTTTTCAAGGGCAGTAAAACCTGAGAGTTGCCCGATGAGCAAAATGAGAAATGCAGCAATATAAAAACATCCAAAGGCTTTGCACTGCTTTTCCAGAATTAGTGTGTACAGTATAAATTTATTGATGCTTAGTGCTGTTTTGAACTGATAAAATATTTCTTTAAGAGCTGTATATTTTCATTTTAAGTATCTTTTCTCAGAGTAGTTAAAAGTATTCTGTAAGGAAAGATGCTCTTCAGTGCAAAATCAATCACCTCATTTAATGCAATCATCAAGGAATGTCTCTATTAATTATTATTAATAATACAGAGCAGATTATTATATTGTAATATTCATAAATGCTACAATTTTTGCTGGACCACCATTAAAAAGTTCAAGCAGAAAATGAGACCATTTTTAAAAGTGAGGTATATTTTTATTTTATTCCTGGTGTTAATTTATCTTTACCAAAAGAAAGAAGTCTCTTTAACTAGCCTGTGCTCAGACCATCCTGAAACTGCATCTGCAGAGAAAACTGTTCTTGCAGCACAGCAAAATATCCTGAACATTTCTGGTGATTTTCTCATGTATATCAGTTGTCACGGCCTCAGTTTGGCATCAAAGACTGGTGACAAGTATGTCCTGAAGACACCCCTCTCTCCTTCCCCAATGACATACTGCCTAAATAGTTGGCTTATCATAAACAGCTGTCTCATAGATGGTTAAAGGCATGTGAAGTTAATGCTATCCTAAAAACTAATCTCTCTTCCCATGCTATGATTCTGCAAGAATAAACACTTTTTACTATTTAATGTTTATTACCTAGGGAAGCCCGCCATAGTTTGTTTAAATTAAAAAAAAACAAAACCAACACACAAACCACATAATTTGCAAATGAAGATTCCTTCAATTTCAACAACTTTGGTCTGCAAGTTCCCTAAAGGTGTTTTTTTCCTGAAGCAGTAAAATGTACCCTTATGCCAGTAAATGGTCCACTGCCTATCTGGGGAGAGAGATTTCAGGCAGGTTTGGGGCTGCAGCAGAATCAGATCCAAATTAAATGCTAACTTGGGCAGAACCCCCACATTCACTTACTCACTTATAAGCTGCTGCTCTATCATCATTTTCATCCTCTGCAGCTGGTTGAGTGTTCTGGGCTGAGATGAGAGTAGGAACCCTGAATTCAGAGGGAGAGACAGGAATCATTTTTGGCATTCTATCCCTTTCCTCACCCCTTCTGCTGGCAAGGAAAAAAAAGAAAAAGCAAGTTGATACGAGAGTGAATTCTACTTTTGTAGCCAAGATTCAGAATTCATATTTGTCTCTGGAGCTTGATTCAAGAGGAAGTATCTTGAAGCAAGAAGCCTCCAGTGTACAAGCGTTTTAAAAGATGTGCTCAGTAGTTTTATATATATATTTTTTACTGCTGCCTTAGAAGAAACTCCTGCCAAGATAGTACACTTTTTAAGAAAATGCAATAGCTTCCCTTAGTAACTCTCACTCCAGTGATGTCTTCTGTTCTCACACCCAACCTCATCCTCCCAAAACACCAAAAAAGAGCATACAAGACATACTTAAATAACAAAGATCATAAGCAACTCACAGTTTAAGTCCCATAGGGAAAATCTAGGTGGCATAAACATGGGCATAAGTCATAAATTTTGGCCCTCACATACACTGCAGGGCCAGGAAGGAAAGCAATTCACTTGAGGGACTGTCAAGTGCACAGGAACGCACCACATCCATGATAGGAACTCGCACACCCTGCTCCTTGCTGCACCTGCAGGCACTGCCTGAAGACAGCACGTCAGCCCTGCTCTAGGAGATGGTCAAGAGAAAGGTCAGCAGCACTTCTGAGCCTCACCTGTGGCCTGACCTTGACAGCCCAGTGCTGCCCACACCTCCCCTGCTCTTCACTTCGCCTGCCATTCCCACAGCCCCTCTGATCTGGGGCAAGGGCAGGATCCCGTTCTCTCACCCTGCACTAAGGGCCCCACTGCCCCTTACCACCACGTAAGGAATGGTCAGTAGTAATAAATCTTCCATCAGAGATGAGACTGCCATTACCAATGAGCCATACCTCTAACCAGATCCTCAAAAATTAAACTTATAATCCCCTTCAGTTCTTTTTACGTGACTGAGCCATCTTCCTGGTTAGCAAACAAAGATAAAAAGCATTCAGTTCTGCAGGGGTATGCACCAGGAGAAATAAATATGTTGCCACTAGAGAAACTCTGACCCTTTTTGAATACTAGAGCACTATTAGGCTTATTGCTAGCATCCATAATAAATACAGTGCTCCTAAATTTAAAAGGCCCATTTAAAATATTCCTAGACACAGTGACCATTTAACAAGTTTATACTGAAGAGCGTAAAAGAAAACAGAACAATCTGGTTTTCAAACACCCAGCACTGATACTATTGACATTTAGCTCCCCCCCAGCCTTAACCTTATCTTCTTTGTCCTTGTCTCTCCCATTATTCTTCCTTTCTTTGTTTACTTGATCTTACTTTTCTCATCCTGTCATTTACACAGTAACATTATTTTAACGAGTACATTTGAACAGGAACTACACCAATTACTACATCATCCATTTTTGCTTAGCCTTTATAAAGAAAGGGAGAAGAAGGAAAGTAAAAAGATTAAACCAAATGCAATAGTTTCGAGTTCCTTGCAAAGTGCCACTGCATCTCAAGTTAAGCCTGCTCTGCAGTGAATGTATAAAATATATTCGGTGCTGTATAAGTAATGACATATCAATTAACTGTGTCACAAGGTCTAAAAATATGCAAATTACTGTACTTCAATTAGAAAAATCTACATCCTTGGAGAATATTGTAAATCAGGAAATTTGGGAGACATTAAGAGTAATCAGTGAAGGAAAGCATGCACTTTCCCCCATATCCTATTTTTATACATACATAATGAAATAATTATAGCTACACTGTATTTATGCCTCTGCAAAAATATTAAAATCTTAAGATCTTTACAATGATAAATTTAATCCACATTACGTTTGCAGACAACATTAATTATATGAAAAAGAAATCTATTATCATTCAATATAACTAAGTTGAAACTAATTTGGACATGTAAATTAGACATACGACTTTTCCATAGTAGCAGTATATTAGAAAACACACTTTGAAAAGAGATAGATTAATTAAAGAGGTCACATATGTGAAAAAGGCAAATATGTTTCATCTCATTCTACAACAAAAATTAATATTGAGAAAAAAATATATATACTCATTTTGAGAAAAAGAAGATTTTTATGTTTTAACAGCAGCTCTTCTATGATTATTTTTCTGTTAGGAATGCTACATCATACCCAAAGCCTATCAGTCCAGGCTGTACACCTGCAAATGTGTATGGCAGTGTCAGTTTTCAAAGAATGGGTCATTCACCACTGTAGCAGCTGTGGTGATATCTTTTGTTTGAAATTCAATTTGCATCTGTTTCAGAGATGCCATAAGAATGCATATAAGGAGCAAGCACATGACTCAGATCTGCAGTGGCTCCGTTCCCCACAAACCACTGTAGCCTTCAAAGGACTGTACAGACCAGCAGGAGACAATTCCCAGGACTGCTGCAGAAGAGAAGGAAAGGGCTGTCCTTGCCTACGTGCTGGAGAGCCTATTGGGAAGGATGTTTGTTCTCTCTTGTTCACCATGGAGTTTCTCCATCTCCCAAAAGTGCTGATGGTGACTACCATGTGATGAGGACCCTCTGAGGCATTCAGTGTCTTTTGGGGCAACGCTGAGCTCCACCGTGCCTGGGTCACCTCCCAGAGAAGCCCCCACGGCCTGCTCCCCAGATGGCAAGTGTTAGGAGAGCAGGCTGGGAGCCTCCAGAGACAGCTGGGACACATGGAAGGTGCAGCTACCCAAGCACATGGACTCCCTTGCAGACACAATCGTACAGGAAACAGGCACATGAAGACAGCCAAAGTCATGCATGTATCAATTGCAAAGATGAAGCAGTCCAATATTCCAACATTAAAAGTGTGGAGTTTTAAATACCACAATTATGGTCTTACACTTATCTGAGGAATAGGATTACCCAGCCACCAGTGCAATCACAGATAAACAGGCAAGATCAGGAAAGACACAAGAACAGAACCGAGTCCTGTAAAAACCTCTGACTTGGCAGCTGAGGCCACCAAACCCTGACAAAAGGTGCTCAGAGTACTCCAGTTTGTAAATATCAGAGGACTACAGAGCTCTAGAAGGCTCAAGGCTATGTGGGCTTATTCCTGGGGTTCTCCACAACTCACTCAGGACTCAGTTCTGCTCTTAATGAAGGTGACATATTTCCTCATTGACTTTGAGGAAAACAGGGACCAGCCCTTCAAGAAACCCATCTTAAACAGCTGCCACTGACCTGTGCACACTGCCACTATTAAAATAGTATCAGACACATCTGTCTCTCATCAAAATCAGACCTATAAATGGATTTTAAAAATGTATATAGGCCAGTTTTACTTAAGCAAAGGAGATTTCCGATAAACATGCAAATAGGAGTTTAAACAGCAATTTAAAGACCACGAATTCAATTCTCATTACTTATGCAAACTATCATGGTCTTGTCATGCTTTATTTCTCTGCCTTATCATTTTATCTATGGTATTTCCCCTCTGTTGCTGTATTTTCTTTTTTTCCTGTCATCTACATTTTCTGGATGCATTTTTAATGTCCTCACCTCCGCATTTTAACCTTTCAGGTAATATGGGATTTACAGCAGCAGACAGGATACAGCATTCATATGTAAGGAAAGGCACCTCCTGTAATTCCTGATACATAATTGCAAGAAACAGAAAACTTAAAGATATAATCGGACAAGTAGTTTATCATTTGAACCTAAGGGCATTTATAAGCTGCAAGCAGAAAACAGATAGACAGATTTACAATTGCATTTCTACATCTTAAAAAACTGTAAGGGGTTATTTATAGGAAATAGCTGTACCTCCTTTTAAAAATATATATTTTATTTAGTTCAATCTGTGTTAGATATATTTGCTGTATTTCTATTTGTCATTATAGTTGAGGAAAATACCAGAATATCCATCCTTCCTGAACTGTAGGACAGCTATCAGATAAGGATCAGAACAAATTCTAAAAAAAACCCTCACGAGTTATGATTAACTCTATGTAAAAAGAGGACAGGCAAGGGGAAAAAAATACAAGGAAGAGAAAACCATAATCACCAACTACCATTCCTATAGGAAGGGAAGGGGAGGAAAAAACCCAAAGAAAAAAAAGCAGAACGAAAGAGAGACAGAAGTGTATGCTGTAAATATAGCAAACATTTTATTACCGCCTATGTGCTGCTACATCCCAAGACCTTGCAATTTAGTTGCCTATTATTTGCCTTTAAACATTAGCAAAAGACATCTACCATTTTTGAAAGGTAATTATACTGTAATGCAGATGGCAGTAAAACAATTACACAAGATAAGCCCTTGCAATGATCTTTACAAAGCAAACCAAAAGTAGTACTGAATCATAAAAGACCCAACGTGGAGAAGGCTGCATTGCAGCACTACCGCTCTGCCACGAGCTCCCCTGCAAAAGTGGCAGCACAATATTGCAAACAGCATAAGAAGCAGACACAGTGAAGGTTAAGCACTTCGTAAGTTTAAAGGATTCTTAATCCCAGACTAATCCTTTACAGTCTCTATTTGGTGTAGATCCTAAAATACTCCAAGTGCTACAGAAACGCTTGTTTGGGTGGTTTTTTTCCTCCAGTATAGAGTTTAACTTTTACACCCTCCTGCTATCTACGAGCTCTGTTGGCACACTGTCTTTTTAACAGGATTTTTCCTGCCTTCTGAAAGTTGTTGAGACACAGTGAATGCAACTGCTGAAGAATCATTAATTACTATTAATAGATGTCTCTGGAGATGAAATGAACTATAACAAGTAGTTTGTTTGACTGTCACATCAATGCACCTGGTATTTTTATGACTCGTTAGTGACTCAGTGGAGATTTCAGATGGCAAAAGGTGCATTATCAACCCATGTTGATTGAGATTGCCTGCCAGTTCCAAACAGATCCTTCTTCTTTTAAACTTTGACCAGCCATTCAACAAATCAGGGCACTCTCCAGTGATACATTACAGATAGGAGCTAGCATCAGACATGCACAGAAAAGAGGACACAGACGAGATAAGATCTGATCTTTGCTATTTTCCAGTGCATAAAATAACAGCCTGTCATCTACCTTTTGCAGGTCATTTTTATCAAGTTGCAGGCCAAAATGAAATTTGACCTCCATTTTCCAGCTAGCCCAGAGATGATAAATTTAATGCAGACATTGTAAATGAATGGGTCTCTACTAGGGAAAAGTTGCAGTGGTGAGAATTATTAGTGGTGAAGTTTCTGCCCCTGTATCTTTCATTTCATTTTTCTCCTTCAGTTTTTGTCATCCTTTTCCTGTACTTTTCTTCCTCTTTCACCGCAGTCTGACCCCTTTTCCACCAGGAAGGATAACATTTACTGCAGCCATGCTCTGGTCACTACAAGCATTCTTCTCCTTCTAGATAATTAAGAATGCAGGGCAGCAGGGGGCCAAGTCTGCAACCTCACCCAAAGGTGTCAAAGGGACTACTTGTACGTTCCAAGAGAGGCTAAGCCAGGGTAAAGCCAGCAGATACTTATACAGAGCTTTATAGCACCACACTTGTATTACTTCTGTATTTCTCAAGGAAAAACACCAAAACAAAATGTATGCAGTTATGCCCACTGAGGACAACCTCGTAAGCCCACATGTGTCTTTACTCACACACAGCATTAGGGCTTGGGCTATAACCTCTTCAGAGCAAACTACTTTCCATTACAGGTTAGTAGAGAAAAGGTCCCTGGCCAGCAGTGTTGACTACAACCATGGCTACAAAATAAAAATTTCGTCAGTTTGCAATAGATTGTTTTAAACCTTGACTAGCCTTCCAACAAAGGCTGTTCCACTTTGCCAGCAGTGTGAGTCTTTAGGCTGACAGTCCTCTCCCATTAACTGCTTTGATGAAGGAAAGAAATGAAGACTAATAGCAGACCTGGTGGACCCCTCCACCTGGCTGCAGCTTCCATGCACAGTCAGCTGTCCTAGAAAATCTTACCAATATCTTGGATATCTCTCTCCATGCTATTTGGAAATAGTGACTTACTGCCAATGTAAATCTGATATTCCCTTGCTTAAGAAAATGTGGTTTTATTATTAAAGCAAGATGCCTCACTGGAGAAAATTTAGCACCACAGAGAACAGCAATGGATATATTTCATTATTATTATTGTATACAGGGTGCACTGGTTGTAAGAGGAACATCTGTGCTTCTAATTTTATTATAACTTCCAGTATTTACGATATCCAGTGAGGCAAGCAGCACACACCATGTGTGCATCTAAAAGACAGGGACAAGAATGGATACATGACAAACTCCCAAAGCTCTGCATATCTCCACCTTTTTCTCTGTGACAGACAAGGAGTCACTACACACAATGGGGCCATAAAAACCTGATGGAAACCACAGCTGAATTCACTGGGCCAAAGACCTTGCATTTCCAATGGTCTCTCTCTCTGGAATTCACCCTCAGTGAGGAGATGAGATTGAGCACAAATACTAAAACTATCAGACTGCAATTCAAAGCTGGCAGTGGATCTTCTACATCACTAAGTGCTGAACAGTAGAATGGCCCCAGGAGTGTAATCCTGAATTAAACTACACAAATTCAAGTACCCATAAGCAAAAGATGTATAACTGAAGCAGAGGGAATTAGAACTAGTTCCTTCTCTTGAAGGAACCAGATGCTTTACAGGCATATTGTAGTACCTCTCTACCATGGTGACAGATGCCTTAGTGATTCCTACAACTGGTGACAATGACAGTGATAAAGGTATGCTACTTTTATCCCACTGGACTGACAAACATTATCTTTGAATCTCAAAGTCTGGAAATAGGGAAGGAAGTTCGATACCAGTTCTGTGACAAGCAAACATATAAAGGGAAATGCCATCCATGGAAAAAGAACAACATTTTAAAAATTCCATTCACACTACCACAGAAAAATGAGGAGTTATTGTGGGAGGGAGGGAGGGAAAAATCCTGTAAATACTGTTTTAACAAGTCCTTGAGGTTGGCCTGTTTCTCCATGTCCTGTCCCAGCAATGTATCATACAGCTGTTTGCACACTCACTGATCTGAAGCAATTCCTCTCCTCTAATATCCCAAAGGAGGCAAGGCAGGTCAGAAAATTTTACATTTTGAACAGCAGTTGGAAAATATTTTCCCACAAGTATACACTCCATTTATCTGCCAATGAATCCCACAGCCTGTGTGCTTCCCAGGCACATTCCTGGCTCCCTAATACTCATCCAAAAGATGCCCAGAAGCTGGGCTGGATAGAGAGGAGAGGAATGGTTGGCCAGGCTCCTATCCAAATCCTTGCAGCATCTCCTTTAGCCACTGTCAGAGGCAGTCTACTGGGCTAGGCAGCCCACATATCTGACCTGTAGAGCATTTCTTGTGCTCTTATGTAGTACACAAACCTCCCCAGGGAAATTCCCACTGGGTCTTCTAACACAAACACTACACTCACAGGAATATCTTGCAGTCACATACTCAAGCATGCAACCTGATTTTCAAAATGTAATTGTTTGCCTGAGAGCTCCTATACTGCAATCATTCAGATAAAACAGCAGGCAAAGAAAAAGTGGAGCCATTATTAAAATATAACATTAACTGAGCAAGTGGAGTTAAACTCCGCCTAGGTAAAGGCATCAGGACTGCTGAAAAGAGGGAGGAGGGCATCCAGGCAAGGATCAAGGCTAAGCCCTTGTCTGCTGCTGCACTGACACCTCTGTGGTAAGGTCCATGGGGTTATCCCCACTGCAGTTAAGAGGGCAACTCTGACAGCAACTGCTCATTCCTTTGGAAATAAAAAGGGTAAGAACACTGTATACTGGAAAAGAAAAAGGGGAAAATCAAGAAATTAAGAGGCAATGTATATGAAAGGAGACAAGAGTCTGTAATACAGTTGGGTGGCTCAAACTGTGCTCTGACTGTGCCTTTGCTGCCAGTGAAGGTCCCGCGGTGCTGAGGATGAAGTGGGAACAAGGTGCCCCTGAGGCACAGGGGGTCTCTATGAAGTGAATGATCCCTGACCAGCAGGGCTGTGCAGGTAAGGGCAGTGGCACAGAGCAGTCGTGCTGCCAGAGCTGTGCTTCTGCTGCTGCTGCTCCTTCTGCAGGGACAGGCAGGCACTGCTGTAATAAGCGATCTTGTCAAAAAGTGCTGTTTTGCCAGGACAAGCTATTTCCAGCAGTCCACCCAGGACTGCTCTGCTGTTGCAGTGTGTGGGTATAGCTGTATCAGCAGCCTGCTCCTAATGGAGACAGAGCTTCAAGGCTGCTTTCCACATGGAAAAGGGCAGAATGCAGGGCAGCCGTCTTGCCACTTCACCTCCTCCTAGTCCCAGACCCCATAATGCAAAGGAACCAGTTTCCCAGTCATTTTCTGATGTTTTTGGCAGAAACAGGTCATACTAGGCATATGGCTGTGCAGACATACGGATCAGGATTTCAGGCATTCTCTGACACACAAAGAGAGAGCAAAAAGTGTCAGTACAACATTTAATACATTCGTGGAACTGCATGGTGCAGGATATTGCTCAGGGAAAAAAAATAACAGTAAGATGGAAAGCTGATGTCTTTCAATACAGATTGATTTGAGGAGAATCACAGAGGGCACAGCAAAACTGCAGAGTTGTTTTACAGCTGCAAAGAAGAAAGACTGGAGAATTACAACGCTGCTGGCCTTGACCATTGCTGGTTAAAATCTACCATTGCAGAGGAGGCAAGGGACTGTTCTTCTGTTTCCATTTGTCTCTATTTTTTGATTTCTCTTTTAAAATGCATTCTAGATATGTGCTGTACTGCAAGCTTTACTAAGAGCAGCTCCACAGATCTAAAAAGCTGCGTTCAACAGGTGGAAGTACGGTATATGCAACACCTTTTCTCATGCAGACTTGCCCCATCATCTGCCTTATACAGCCCTACAATCCAACTGCAACAAACAATATGAAGATAAAATTAGTCATGATCTCCGTATTGTATGATCCATCAGAAGTCTGCTATCATCACAGAACAGCTGGAACAATTTGAGGCTAAGCACTTCAACAACAGCCTACAGCCTTGCTTATATCAGGATTTTCCAATGCAGACTAGATCAAAAACTTCTGATCTGGGTATTTTTAAAATACTTCCGAACAGAGAACTTGCAAACTTAGCTTTCTGTACCCATGAAAAAAGGGAATAAATACATTATTCCATGTCCTTTACCTTCTGTGGTCTTTATGAAGAAACTTCTTTAACAAGTTGAGACATGTTCATGTACAGAAGGAGTATTTTGAGATAGAAATGAAAGAAAAGCAGGTTAACACCTCTTTTTGAATTTTTACAGATCATGCAGATGCTAATACCATACTTACAAGTTCCAAGCATTTCTAGTATTAAAAATATACTATTTTTTTCACCTGGCAGTATTTTGCAGGTTACAAAAGGCATCAGTTGAACCACTGCAAAACACTGCCCGACTGGTACTGAGCAGACTGAGCTGTTCCCCTTCAGGCTCAGACTGGCACTGCCCCAGAGCAGCTGTGGTGCAGGGGCTGCTGCTGGCCTCCCAGATAGCTCCCACAGATGTTTGCCGTCCAGAACTGGTGAGTGTTAAAAAAGACTCATAGGGTCAGGCAAAATCCCCAGGAAATCGTGAGGCTGGCTCCAAGAACGGCAATAAGACAACTTAGTAAGTGTAGAATCGAGTAAGATCAAGACTTAGAGAGCAACAGCAGGAAACAAGTGACTGATCCTGCTGGGGGCTAAAGTGCCCTCTAAACTTAACAACTTCCAGAGGATCGGCACCTTGCGAGGAGGGCATCACTTCACAAGATCAACCTCCTCGGCAGGATTTGTGGGTGCTACTATTCTTGGCACTCTCATGGCTTCACGTATAATTTTGTGTAAGTACATTAACCTTGTTGTGGCTGAATTCACCCTCTGTGCTTTTCCCTCCCTCTCCCTCAAAGAGCTTTCTGATCTTTGGAAAAGTCAATATGGGTTGTAAGATATCTCATTATCACTGGATGAAAAATGGAGGGCACGATTCTGCCATCCTTCCTCGTTCAAGCATCCCCAGTGCTTTCAGCTGTGTTAGTAAATGCTACTGGCCCTGAATAAAATGCTACAAGGTAGGACCTTTAGCAGAGGGAAAAAAGGATACTAAATGTCAATGCTAGAAACTTCCCACATCTTAAAGAAGTGAGAAATATTTAAAAATGGAATTATGCATTGAGTACACAATTCTTAAAAATATCTAGAAGTCACATTCCCATTAAAATACTGCAACACACACAGAGAGACAAAAAAAATCGCTCTCTGTTAGAAAGAATGCTCTTCAGGCAATAAAATCAAGGCTCCAACATTAGGCAATGAAAGAATTATGGTTGCTGATGCAAACTTAATTTGCTATCCTTTGCGTATACATTATCATACACTCTAATTTTGTTAACATTTTTTTAAGTGCACTTCTCCTTCACAGCACAGGATGGATGGTGTTGAATTAATAAAGCAAGTATTCAATATTTTGTCTTATCATTGTTCAGGGTATGGCCTTATGGCTTGTTTCCTGCTAACTATTCAAATAGTGCTCTGAAGACAAAATTATTAATTTCCTTATGGGCTTTTCTATAGCACTCATCACTAAAATAAGTGAGGGTTTCACAGCCACTTCACTAATCTTCACCAAATCCCTGAGAGTTGAGGGAACTATTATTCTGCTTTATACATGGGGAGCTTAGGCACAGATAAATTAAAACCAGACGTACCCACTAATTTAGGAAAGTCTGCCTTAAGATGTCCAGGCCACAATTTTTCAGAATCTTTAACATTATGCAGTGCTTTGTATCTTCAAAGTGTGAGTCTCACTGCTTTCAGTCACAGCTATGCTCTTCTGCAAAACAGGCCCTAGGGCTGAGATTGGGTTTCCAGAAAAATGTGGAACATGCAATTAGTGATCGTCTTTAAAAGCCTGATTCAAGGGGTTTAGCATCTCTGAGAAAGCTGTGATAGAAGGAGGGACAGCACCCAGTTCCACTAGAACCCAGTTCCAGAGGCCCAGTAACTAAACAGTAGGCTAACCAGCCCCCTGCTATCACTGCCAGTCACCACAACCTCTTGTACCTTTTGCAAAGGACAACAGTCCTGTTCACAGCAATCCTGGCCTGTCCACCTACCTCTATCTCCCCTGCACAATTAATGATGCTTAAACTGTGGGGAAACAAGACTATGGGCACAAGACTATTACAATGTGTAAGGGGATAATGAGTATGGCATTAGTAACTTTGATTCCCGTATTTCTTAGTAGTTCTAAAGCTTATTGTTTGATTGCAGATTGTACATGCATTCTTATTTTGTCCCCCAAAAAGCAGAGAACACCAGAACTGTAGCATCATGTGGCTTTCCTCCCACTTACTCAATACAGGTTTCAAGTGTTAAGTCCTACCACTTAGATTTGTGCAGCTTCTAGAGTAACTGACAGCAAGAATATATTATCCTCACTGATGTGGACAAACACTTGAAAATGGATGACAAATACTCTTACAAGGAGAATTTAGAGGTATTTGGGAACAGCAAAAGACAGATGAGTATGACCTTCCCAGTTTACATTCCTTATGATTCTCAAAGGGATCCCAGTCTCCTTGACAGCACTAACCACCCTCTTTGTCCTCGCTCACCAGCCCCTAATCTTTTTGCATCCAGTTAACTCTCTTTTCCCTTTCCCCCGTTACTCATCCTTTTTTTACCTCACCAGACCCTGTTATGTCCTCCCAAGCCACTGCATGATCTCCCTCCTCTCTCTCTTTTAACCCTTATCCCAGTCACACAATCTCCCTGCTCCAGCCTCTCACACGTTCCTCTCCCATGCTTTTAAACACGTTAACAGAACCTCCTTCCTCGCATCAGGCCCTAGTCCAAACAATCTCTTTACCTTCTCCCGCTTCCTTTTCCAGCCAGTTCCAGTCTTGCACAATCCTCCTATAGAAAAGGTAGTTCCCCATTTATCCACACAGCCCTACTAGACTATAAATTAGAGTTTCAGATGTAACTTTTTCTTTAGATACAGGATTTCCCATTCTTGCCCAACACCCCCAACTATTAGTCTTACTCCTCCAATTGTTTTTAAGGCTCTTCCTGAAGTCAGTCCCAGCACCCTCCTCTAACACCGTCTTATAACATTTCTCTCTTTTTCATTCCATTCCCATTCTGCCCAATTCCCTGACCAATTACCCTGTCTTCCCATCTTTTCCTCCACCCATTTACTGAGGTCTAGCATTCCCCTCTTTTGCATTTCCAGTTTTATTTTCTGCATTACCTCACATAGTCAAGTCGTCTTTTTTCAGCATTGAAACATAGCGGTCAGCCAGGATTTGTGCAGCCCTAACAGGTAAGGTCCACCTTAGACCCATTTATCCTCCACCAGTTCCACATTCACAACACCTCATGCAGACACTATGGCTTTTACCAAGCCCAAGCACAGGCAGAGAGATTCAGCTGTAACATAAAAAAACCCCTAACAGAATCTTCAAAGGATATATTTCAGTCTTTTTCTCCTTTAGGATTCAAAAAACTGATTAAAAATGGACTTGATTTCATGAGCACTAAAGGAATATCCTTGATAAAGGAGACTACTTCCCTGCCTGTTATCAAACCACTGCTCTGAAGCACAAGCTGTTTGGGAAGTCCAAAGTGTTTCTTAAAAAGAGTGGAAAAGCATGGTTTTCAGCACTTCAAAAAGTTGTTCACTTTATATAGTATTTGCAAGGAAATTTTGCCAGAAAGTGTTTTGGTAAAATGGTTGAAGTTCTAAGCAGTGGAAAAAGGGATCCTTTAGGACACAGTACCCAGCCTTAAAAACCACCTGTCCTGTCACACTCCTGCCCTCCTTAGAATAAATCCAATAACTTCTCATTTCAACCAAGAGAAGCAAAGCTGGGAAAGAAGCCAGAGACATACTTTGATGCAAATAGGGTCAGGAGACCTTATTGGACAAAATCCTCTTTCTTCCATTTTCCTGAAGATGTCCTGAAAGTCACCAATGCTAATTCTACTCATTCTACCTACAGATGCAAGATGAAAGGCATCAGCATTTGTTGCTTTGACTAAAGCAATTAACTAATACTCAGGATCCGGCTGCAGCTTCCATTCAAAAATATATTGCTTAGGGAATTGTGTTTGGCTTGAAGGCAATCCTGTTTCATCAAGGGTAGTGTACAAGATACTCCTTAGTAACAACAAACAAGAATTAAACGTTTTCCTACTTCTGTAGCCGAACACCTTCCTTTGGGCCTTCGATCACGTTAACAAGTGTTTTGTTTCTGTGGGCTGGAGTTTTTTTAAGCTTCCCATCATAATTACATTCTAAATGCTACTCCTGTTGCCCTGCCTTGTCACCACTGCCTTGCTATGCCCCAGCTGCTTTTGCTCATGTCAGCTCATGCACTTGTGAGCACACACATACATGCGCCCGCTTCTGTCACACCAGACCAGCAAAACAACACACAGCCAATTTCATTTGCACTTGGCTGCAAACACTATGTATTTTTAAGGACGTTTTGACTCAGACTACAATAAGAACCTTCTGAAAACTTTCTCCTCTTTGGCTGAAAAAAGGGTCACCACATCCACCAGCTCCCTCCCTCCAGGTTTTATCACAAGCCTGGCATAAAATAACATCAGACTGGGCCATTTTTAGTCATACAGAACACAGGTAATTCCAAACAGGCAACAGGCAATGATGTGACTTACCCAAAACGGCCCAAATTTGTCATCTGATCCTCTACCCCAAAGATACCCATGTTGTACTTACAGACATTTATAACAAAGATATGCTGCTATGCGCTTCTTTAAGAGACAGTTACACCAAAGACAAGCACTCCAAGAAAAAAAAAATCTATTTAGTAACTCTTTCCAGTGTTTTTTAAAGAGTCTTTAAAAAAAAAAAAAAACAAAGGGAAAAGCAAAAGGGAAAAGCTTTTAGTTCTATTTAAACATGTAGATGACAAATATGTTAAATAAAGAAATAAGGCCATGCTCTGAACAGACTCCCAGCCATTTGGCTGCAGTGATCTGTCTTTGGGTGCCAGCAGCACTCCGCCAGCCCCAGGCAGGAACCTCAACTTTGCTGCAACCCCCAGCCTGGTGTGAGCTGCTGTGGCTTGCGTGACTCCAGCCTGCTTAAAACAAAAGCTACCAAGGATCAGAGGTGCAGGAGAAACTGCCGTGACATCGTGGCCTTTTTCTTGATTGCCAGAAGCACAAAAAGGGTCACATTTTCTCAGGCTGTGGTACGGAGTTGGGAGGTTGACAAAAGAAGCAGGGGAGAGGGAGAGTGTGGGCACAGGTGGGCGTGTGGAATGGCGCCGGTTGCTTCGGAGCTTCCTTAACTTAGCACCTCGCAGGGAATTTTCATTTGAACAATTCAGTAAATGAGAAACACATCTTTCTTCAGAGTTGGTCTATGCTTCTGAGTATCGAGTAGCAGGGTGGAGAAAACCCTGACATACAGCCTAGAAACTTCCTTTTAGTGGGTTTGATACCAAGAAAATACAAAATACAGACCTGCAGAGCTATGTGACTGAACATAAAAAGGAGCAGCTCACTGAGCACTGTAGCTATCTAGAAAACACACATAAAAATTCAGAGAAGAACCGAATGAGAAGCAATAGCACAATTTACTTACAATCTGGAATATCAGCAGGATTTTAGTTTGTTGTTTGTGGGTTGCTGGGGTATATGGTACATTACAGTAGAGCATCAGCACTAATTCTACATGGCAGCTCCTCAGAATACCATCTGCTTCCCCGGTAACTGTTAATATAGTTGTAATTATCTACTTCTAAGCACTTTATTGGGAATATCATTTGCAAATTAATCAACTACAGACCGGTAAAACAAATGACATGCTTGTCTGAAAACAACAGCATTATTTCAAATTATTTTCCTGAGGGTTGGGAAACACCAGCCATAGCCAAAGCTGGAAACAGGGCAAGGAAAGGTCTGTGTTCAGCTTAAAAACACTGATTCTAGCTACATTCACCAGGAATTTGTGGGTACATGAACGGATGACTGGTCATCGGGAGCACCCCCACTACTGAGTCTCTTTCTCATTGCTCCATACAATCCAAGTTCTTTCAGGACTTTGCTCTCTCTGCCTTGGCATCTTTCCTTGATTCAGGCTAATCCAGCCTCTCTGCCCATGGTCTCTTCCCTTCCTATAGTAGTTCCGCCACTTTTGCACAGCTCATACATCTTACCACTGCCTTCTGTGTCATTACTTGCTTTCTTCAGCAAGGAATTTTTAGCTCTGAGTACCCCATCATCCTAAGATGATGTCCAGTCGCAGATCTATGATACAAAGTCAGCGCAGGATTCATTCCTCCAAATCCCAGTTACGTGCTCATCATCCTGCAAAACTGAAGGCTGCCAAATGCCAGTAAATACCAGGTGGAGCCGCATCTTCCGACAGAATGAAGTAACTTTAATTATTTGAAAGATTTTTGTATAAGGAATTATGAGAACCACACAGAAGCACTGTCCCCACCCAAGTTTCCAATAAGCTATTAGGAAAATGAATTTAGGCAAGCACAATAAGCAACCATGCTGCTATCAGTTTACTCATGCAGATACCATAAATAGCCATTTCATGATAATGCTGTTGAGCGAGAGATTTTTAAAATCACTTAACTTGTAATTCTTGAAATATTAGAAGCCTTGCAAAGTTAATACAATATTCTAGCTCAATGAACAAGCAATACGTAAGGCATGTTTTCTGTGGCATCTGTTTGCAGTGTCCTTTGTTTGACAGTAGGTCTAAGTGAAGCACTGTCAAGTGCCAGACAGTGGGGTAAGCTGATCGATAACTGTGGAGTGCCATTTCTACATTCATGGTTGAAAGCTCACAAATAAAAGCAAACAGGTTATCTGCTCTGTGATATAAGTGTCCTCAGATCACTGTATTTCAGCATCTCAGCACTTTTCTTATGCTTTTCCCATCAGTGCCTCTATCATCTATTAATGCAACGATCAAGGTTAAAAGCAAAAAGAAAGTACATTGTTTGGGGAGAAAAATTAAATTAATTTCTTCGCAGTGATAACTTCTGTGTATTGCTTCAGTATGCATAGAACCAGCTCCTCAAGCAAAAATCCTGGTTTTTGACTTTAGAAATATGGATCTATTTTATGTTTCTTCAGCTGTACACTATTCAAGGACCCAAATGCAACTTTATTAAATAACGGTTCAAAGTAATAAGAGTTTATGTTCTTTAAAAAATTGAAGTCCTTGAACAGAAACCCACTCAAGAATTGAAGCAGCAGACAAACAACTCAGCTGGTAAAACTCAGCAACTGAAAGGGTTTCTCTTCCTTCTCACTGCTGTTCAAGTGAGCAAGAGAGTTGTCACTGATCATCAAGGCTGAATAGCTACTAACTGCTACTTTTGTGCATGATGAACCTTTTCTTAAGGGTTACAGATACTTGACTCCAACAGTAGGCATTTCATAGTCTCTGTAATAAAATGGTATTCTACCTGTGGCAGTCCCTTCATAATGAACTGGAACTTTGTGTATGATTCATCACCTCTGCGTTTAATATTTCATTAAACTTCATAAAATAGTCTGGAAAATTGGTGTGAAACTCCATCCGAACCTTTCAAATTTTTACATTGTTTTACAGACATACTTATAAAATATATGTGTTTGATTTTATTCATAGAAGTTTACGTTCCTTAACAGTATGATAAACACCTTGAGATAATCTAATTGTTTTTTAACAAATCATGCAGCCTCTCTTGTAGATAGCAAGTTTCTGTGAATGTCAGCTAAAGCAAAATTTTTGCCAGATCCATGAATAAATGGCTCAAAAGTAACCATCTGCAAAGAGCAGAGTATAGATTTTTTTCTTTAGCAAAAATGGGTATTTAGAGTATGTGTTCATTATAGTATATAAAATTTGACATTCTAGGGGGAACTCACTGCACTCTATAGAATAAAACATAACGAAGTTAGATCCTTATTGTTTTCAAGGGCCTATGTCAGTAGACATCAATTAATTATCTGGCCCATGAACTGTTTTTCTCATGTTGCTGAGACTGAAGCTGTAGGTCTTGAGCACAGACTGCTGGAGAATAACATTTGTAAGTTAAAGACCTCTGTGCAGAAGTCTAAATCACATCTTATGTCCCACTTACATATGAAATCTTCAGCTCATTACATGAGAACTAGCAACCTCGGTGATATCCCTATTTCTTGCACTAAATATGTCTTTCCAACTACTGTGCATCACAACCTTCTTTTCTCTCATCCTAAATGAACTTTACTACTTATTACATCCTCACTTATCCTCTACCTAGTGCTGTGCTGAGGCATTGAACAGCACTGCATGCCAGCAAGCAATTCTTGACCTTCTTTCTCTTACCCAAAGTAGCACAACGGTTAGGAAAACACCTCCCTAGGGAGTCAAAATTTCATACAAACTTAGCAATTCTTTTGCTGATGTATTTATTCATAGGAAACAGGTCATTTAATAATCTAAATGTGGTTCTCAAGCAACCCAACTTCTAAAATTCTAATTAAAATTTTCAATATAAATGGGCATTGGAAATTAAGGAAAGGGTGGCCCCATCTTCTTGTTGTTTCCAAAGCATCAATGAAAATAAACAAGCACAAGAAATTGGAAGAAATGTGAGAACACTGGAGATCTGACACCAGCCCAGCAGTACAATTCAGAGCGAAGATAAATGCTCTAACCTTAATGCACCTTCACGGTGCCTAGTCATCTGCAGAGATCTTTGAACAATGAGTGCTTCTGCATAACAAGTGAACAGAAATACCTTGAGTGGATGTAATAAGGCAAATTAAAGTTGCAAGGACAGCTTGAGCTCAGAGTGCTTGGGGTTTTGTCCACTGAACATGTGTCTTTTGGATCCCTTTCCTGTACAGGGTTAATTTTGCAGGGGAATGTAATGGTGTCCTGTGGGAACATCCCAGGGCACAGCCCACAGAAGGAGCTGAGAGGATGGCAGATTGTATAGACTGCCTTGGCCAATCCACCTTGTGCCATTTCCATACCTTCTGCTTGTGAGAAGCACCATTGTGAATTGGGATTTGCCACACTGAGCACACAGGAGTTCAGGTGGCAGAAAGAGGCACATCATTTCCAAGCTTAACTTGAATCAGTTCTGAAAAATCCTCCTACTAGTTTTTTCTAGTATTTCTTTGCTAGTAGCAGGGTTTTTCTGCTGCATAGGACATCTCTTCTGTTCTCTTGAGCTTCTGCTCACTTTATAGCAATCCCTTGAAGGCTCCCCGAGGTTGCTCTTTGTGAAACAAGACATATTCTGAGTGGGCACAGACATCTTTGCTAGCTCTCACACTGCATCTTACTCATTTCCTTGCTCCACTGTGGTTCTAACCTTCTTTCAGATTAAGTGCAATTTACATCTCTTTAACTAGACATATTGGTGTTATTACCATTGCAGTCCTATTGATTGCAATGCTGCACTTAGCATCACTGTTCCAATTTTATCATCCTTAGTCATTCTTGCATGACTGTGTATTTATGTACGAGTTCTATTATTTAAATTAGCATATAACATTAGAAAGGAAGCATGACAGAATTAAAACAAACTGAAAAGCACAAAAGAATGATACCAACATGCTGAAAATAATGCCCTCCTTTTCTTGGATATATCAGCACTCAGTTATTTGTATTTCTCTTACAGGGAATGCTGTTATTGGTCACTTAAGACATTATAGCCATAAAGCAATGTAATCAACCTTGAAAACAGGGGAGTGCTTTTTTTTAAGTTTCATATTCTGCTCTACAGTACAATACAAAAAGGCAAAGAAAACGTTCTGAGCAGATGTATCTGTGAAGTACTACAAAGACTTGTGACAGTGTTTACCAGTGACAGGCAGAGTAAAACAAACACTGCTAGAAACAAAAACTAGTTGTTTCTGCCATTAACTAAGAAATCATGAACTTATAGTCTGGAAAAATAGTCTAGAACTTCTGTGGACTCTGCAAAGACAGCAATAATGTATCACAACATCAATCAGACTCCATCACCCCATTAGGTATTTCATGTACAACAAAGGGGAGCAAAGACAAACCTTACTCTGAGCCAGAGGCTAGAGGTTTCATCAAATACCAAAAGTACAACAAAACAGATTTTTCAAAATTTGTGATGTGTCAGCTAAGCCCGCTCCCACCTTTGCCTCAACTCTTTCTGTATACACCATTCTCATTCTTTCTTTTACAATAGAATTCCAAAACTATGTGTCACAGAACAGACTGAACATTTCCAGGCGCCTAGCTCTTAGATGGTTGCTACTACTTTTTAATTGCCCTGCAAAGCTGAAAAAAAGCTTATGATAGTCCTAAATACCCACAGGTTTACTGACCATCTTGAATTACAGTACCTGTGTTCCTCACAGAATTCTCTCAGTAGAGCTCATGATGAACTAAGCAGAGACTACTCCCATTTGTGTAACCTAGTACACTCGTAACTCCTTGACTCCATTGAAAATTCATACCCAGCTTTCCCAAGGCCCACAGTGACTTATCGTAAAACAGTGTCAGTCATTCAAAGAAGAAGCAGAAATATTTTGCCTTTTGGAAAAAAAATGTAATTTTTTGATCATTGGTCAATAAGTATTTGGTCACTGAATATTTGATAATTCAAATAAGAACATGCAGATATGGCACACAAACATTCAGTAACTGCTGTAATCAATAAGCAGGTCATTCAGCAAATCCACTCTCATTAATTAAGAGAAGGAAATGTTATTTCTTAAGACAGATGCAATATGACAGTCACATGTCCTTACTTCCTGTTGACATCTTGATCCAAGCTGGGTAAAAACAGTATGTCTCATCACTTTTAAACAAACAAAAACCCCACTTATGATCAGTAGGTGGTCTGACAGCATTTTAATTTTAATGAAAAATGTGCTTTCACAGCCAACAAGGCCAACCAAAGTCAGTCCATGAGTGGTCTCAAGACTGGCTTTTGCTTTAATGCCCTGCCATTTATTTCAGTGTGAATGGTTACAAAGCTCATGCACATTATTGCTTAATGCTCACAGCGGGGCTGGGGCCTGACAAGTGCTTGGGCTTTCCATTTACAGCCAGAAGGGAGACAACAGATCAGCCTAACCTGTAATATGGGGTCTTATAAGCCACCAATATATGAGAACTGGAAAGAGAAACTGAGATGTCGAGAAGGTTAATTATCAGTTCCCCATATACTCAGAAGCTGTTACCCGCCAAGACCTGACAGTTAACATTTGAAACACCACAAAAAGGAATAATGAATAGATGTATAACTACTGAAGTATAAGAGATCAGACCCTCCTCCTCATGCTGTCTATCACTCCACTCATTCTCTCTTTTCCAAAGCACGTGTTTTTCACAGAACCATAAGGAACTACCACTTCAAAGCGTCTTCACCAAGCTACAATGGAAAGCCTAAATGATCATCCAGTGATTTACTAAGCCTCTCCTAGCATCTACCACATCCTTGTAGTGCTCTTCCCCTGCATGGGGGCTAGCAGTGGCTTGGGACATTTGGCATCAAGCTCGTCCCAGACGAGGCGTACACCTCTGGAGAGGCAGTTCACATCTGCCTCTTGGCATGAAGAGTTACGAGCTGCTCACACCCATGCACGTCCCATCAACCCTGCCCAAGCTTGCCAGGAGCGTGTGTAGGACTGTGGGGAGCAAAGTGGGCCAGCTGCAACCAGTGGAAAAGACAATACAACACCTTATTCCACCACTGTCAGCTTTGGAGAGAATGGCTTTTTCTGACAAAGAGACAAAATATCCTCGGAGACATTTTCAGCCCTTGCTCATATCTATGAACTTACCCTTTCAATTCCCTTCAGGCAAAACAAAACAAAACAAAGTCACTCCTAACTCCCCCATGAAGAAAGGGAGTCATAATCCCATTTTTTACATTTTTTAACTTTTTTGCTTGTTTGTTCTTTTGTTTTTTAATCAAACAGCTCAACAGGGAGAGCCTTTCAAAATGGAGGGGACACACTCAGGAGTAGAATTCAAACAGATCTAACCTGGATGCTCATGACAGACCAAAATCCAGCCTGACATAGGAATGATGGAGATTCAGCATTTAATAGTTTGGTAAATCAGAAAGACAGGAAAGAGCTGATCCATATAATCCAATGAATGTCAGGATCAGGATTTAAAACTCAGTCTAGCACATAACTAAAAGACAGTGTAATGACAGGAGCAGCAGAGGAGTATGTTCTGCACAAAGCTAGTACAGGTTAGCACCTTACCTGTGGAATTTTCCTCTAAGCTATTCATACTCTGAGAGATTCATCAAAAATAAAGCACACGAGAACTATAGAGGGTGTTCAGTAGTTTATGACATAAGCAGAAAAAGCATCTGCAGACACAATGCAGGACAAGCTGTCCAGGTCTCACCTTGATTTTGAAAAGACATTCATGTCTGTGCAACGGACAGCAAGGTTAGTTAATAAAAGTGTATCTCATCATACAGCAGGTCAAAGTGACTGATGTATGACAAAACAGATTTGATAAACTGAGTTAGTAATCTTCACAAAGTTAATTTGGCATTCGTAACAACTCAGAATTTATATTTGCACTACCTGATGGAGGGCAGCTCGTATTATTATTATTAACAAAATACCAACAACTGATTCAGCCTCCAAGTCAATTCTATTTACAGTTTGTCATTCCATTATAGCAAAGCAGCACTGGCAGAGACACAAGAAAAAGACTTCATCTTCATAAAGATGATTTTTTACATACAAGCACAGACAGGCAAACACAAACACATTTTTAAATAACGGAAGGAGGTACTACAAATTAAAGAAAGATTGGACAGCTAAAATGGAGAGTTATATAATTTTACACTAATTCAAACTGGACATCAAAGTGTGCACTGTGGAAGTTACAGTCTAGATAGACATTGAGGAAAAGGGACTCCATGCCATCATATCCTCATCCAACGCACCAGAGGGTCCCCATGAGGTTGTTTTCTGGGATAGCTGCAGACATCTAACAGCAGAGTAAGAGGTATTTTCCTGTAAAGGTAAGACACTGGATTTTCTATCCACCACCTTTTAACATGTGAATAAGACAGCAGGTATTAAAGTAGGAGAAAATGCGCAGTGGATCCAATTCCATAACCTTTCACTAGTTAGTCATATTGCATGCCATCCAGAATCTTCCCAGAAGAAGGTTAGCACTCCAAGACTCCAATTTGTTAGGGAAATATGCTTAAGTTCTGTGTTGCCACTGAAACACAGCTACTTTCATTGCACAGACAGTAGCTAGAAGGGTAGCACTTTTATGCCACATGCATAGCATATGCATCTGTTAAGATTCGGTGAAGCACTTGGGTTTTTTTTTTTAAAGAATCACAAACCAAAATCCACTAATAAAAGAGTAAAATTTAAAATTTAATATTAATCTTATTCACAACTGTAACTTGGAGGCTCTAACAACTCTTCTTCAGCAGGGAATCAATTCAGGATTTACGCAAGCAATGGTTTTGGCAAACCCTGACAGAGTACAGTGTACTGAAGGTACTCTTCACAGACTATCAGGAGATCATGATGCCCTTGGGAGTCTCTCTAATTAACAATAAACTGCTTTTACAATTGAAAATGCACCCTCAAAGCCTGGTGACACTATGGATACGTCAATTCCTGATCCACATGCTTCATTGTACGCAATGTCTTTGGAAATCAAGGGCAACAACAACCTGGAAAATATTTTTCAACATTTGGACTGTTGCCACCAAATCAATAATGGTGGAACAAAATGAATTACAAGATTCCACAGCTTCAATCACAGAAGAAGTAGAGACTAAGCCAAAAAGAGAAACCACAACTTGCATTGAGAGACTAGTTGGACAGAATTGTATGTACACTTGGATCTAATTAAATGAGACTAAGGACAAAAGGGAGGCAAAATCATTTGATAGCTTCCATGGAATTGGTCAACACAAAAGAGTACTCAGCTCCTGAAATATTTACGTAATTTCTCTTGATCGGGCCAGAGGATTTAGACAACTTCCATGCCTAAAGGACAGGCAATGAATGACACAAGGAAGGGAGAATACTTAACTCTCAAGATTATTTCCATTTTCTTGAAAAGCTTTTCCACAGAACTCAGGTTTTTAACAATTCAAGAACACATGTTCAAAATTATTCAGTGAAGATTCAAACTGAAGAAGGCTGTGAAATACATATGTGAAACACAGCAGTTTTCTCAAAAAAGATATGATGTGCACTGCTTTGATATGTCTGCACTAAACATTTCTGCCTTGTCAAGCCTCAGCTTCATCAGCAGCCAGCTTCTCTTACTTGCTCTCCACTAGCTTCCCCCTTCAGCAACAACAAACATGGAATAAAAAAGAACACCATATTGGACAGCAGCATGTTTGGCTCAGGTCAGAGGGGAGCAGCCCACATGCTGGAGATCCCCTGGGGAGCAAGAAACTTGTACAGATCACAGTGTTGTCTAGTAGAGAACTAGATAGCTTCCTCTTTTCACAAACACAGCCTCAAAAGAGATCAGTCCAGCAAAATGGATTTTAAAAATGGCTGAATTTGTCCTCCAAGTATCTTTAACCCATCCATAGAACTACATACGCTGTCTTAGATTCTATGGTCACCTTTAGCATCAGCTACAGCTTTAAAATACTGCATTTTTCTAGTGCTCTCTAGAATTTTTCAAGTGGTGGTGTTGAGGATAGAGTGCTCATTTTACTGGTGATGCTGCTACTGTAACCAAACCTATGTCTGGAATAAGGAAGTCCAGCATCACTACTGACCTGATCCTTGTGGGAATGATGACTTGTGCTTACACCTGTATGACTACTGGGTACACTAGAGAACATTACATTAAACTTCCGTGGCTGGTGCTTAGGTCAAAGAAATTGCAGCAAGCTACAATACAATCTGCTGCTTTTTCTTAAATGCACAGGGAGCCAGGCAAGCTCATTACCACTTACAAACACAGACTCAAAATGCATGTAAGTGATGTTGAGCATTTGAAACACACTTCCAACGACAATGGACAGGGACAGTAATTTTAACCTTGCATTACTGAGTCGTGATTTCCAAACAGGATTTGCCACCTTCTGCTTCCATCTTTTCCCTACAAAAAGAATAAGCTGTCCAAATGAGATTGATAGCTTTAAAATCAAAAGTAACAAGCAAAATAGTACCTAGTAGACTAAACTAAGTAACTCTCCAAATATCCTTTACTCTTTCCAGCTGCATTCATTAAAGGATACGGCTAGCTCTAATACAGGAAATTATATACCTCCTGTACGAAATGTATGTCAGGTGCCAAAAGCATTTAAATTCTGTCTTTTTACAATTCATGAAGCTCACTGTAGCATTGTATTGTTGCAATATTAGATTTATGCATTTAGCAAGCAAGCATATTATAAGAGTGGCTGTAAGTAATTACTCTTTTCTAACAGCAGGAAACACAGTATTGTCCATGCTATGTCATTTTTATGAGGAAAATAGTCTGTTTTTTAAAAGAGACTTCAATGTTTATAAAAACCTACAAATATCTCATTTATTAATAAATCATAGTCCTAACTTGTGGGAAGAGCGAGGCAGACAGTCACTGAAGGTAAGTGACATCATTCATTCATTACAGCATATTGATTATCAGATGTCATCCACGAAAGCTTATTTATGTACTGACATCACATTCATTTGGGGATTATGACTTGTAGGACACATTTTTAAATGAGATTTTGAAAAATAGGAAATTCAAAGATAAGTTTCTTATTCTTTGTAACTTTTTGGTTTGTCCTCTTGAAATGGTCACCGTATGTATGGTATGTTCTGTCAGGATATTACAGTGATGGAACATTTGATTAGTCTAATTGCTTAATGGTTGTACCAGTATGCTAAACTTTCCATGTCAAGTTTTGCAGAGAACATTCTCAACCCCAAAATCCTTCTTTCAGGACATCTACCAAATGCTTCCTGTTGGAAGTGTCTCTGCACTGGGAATGCTGGCACTCACTATACAGAGCTCTGAACTTAGTAGGTGGCCCTAGTCTTTCTTCAGACAGTTTCCTACAGATCAGCAAGAGCGTTGCATATGAAAGATCTCTGGGATAGTGCCTTACATGTACTATACGAACCTCAGTACCTAATCCATCTGCTTCTCACATTCATGACTCTCTGCAAACACTTTGAAGACGGCACCATCAATCTACGATGATCTTTTTACTCACTGTACAAACAAAGCTAAACAAACTTTGAGTTACCTGTATTTGGCATGATGTAACTAGATCCCAGGGAAATTTTTATCAATTTCCTAGTTTAATTATGAAGTTTAAACCCAATGGCACTTGTGGTATTTGAATCACAGGAAGGGACTTCCTTCAAGCATAGACAAAAAAATGTCTGTGTCAATTTAAATACTCAAACCCTTGCTCACATTTCTCAAAGAAGAACCTCAGTGGATGTAAGGAGGTTATGCAAGTATGTCAGGACTGAGTGTACCAGGCTTGCCTCTCCAGGACATTGCACTTTATCAGCACCATAGAACATCAGCGTAACACAAAATGATGCAGAACTGCAGCCACGTGGCGCTTATCCCTCAGTGCTACAAATTCTGAACTCTGCAGAAACCCTGCTGTGATTCCAACCAGCTGATCACAGAATTCAATGAGCAGATCCTAAAGTCTGTGAAGTCTACTGTGGTCTGCTGGAAGGGAAGTCACCACCAACATATGGCATGATTATTAGCGTTTTACACAGAAAAATTCCTCAAGAGAAAACTGAGTAAATGTTTCTTTTTTCATTTAATTATCTGATTCTCATTTGATTCACTCTCCTGTCACCAGTGAAGAGCAGCATGCAAACAAGACACCCCAGAAATAACCCTGTAGGCAAGGCTAAAGAGCAGCAAAAAGAAGGTAAAACGTTGTGTGTTATGACACTCTGCTTTTACAGATGCTGCTGAAATGCTATTGCTAAATACCTGGGCAGTTTATAAATAAACCCTTCCAAAAGCCTATTTTACACAATCACAAAATAAATTAAACTACCCAAAATTCATGCTGCTAATTAAAATAGTCCCTGTAGGAGGGCAAAGTAGCTACAAGGCTGAGGTAAACATGATGCTTTTTTATTGAACAGCAGCTGATTCATTTTATACCCTATTTACATATATTTGCTAGTATCATCAAAACCTGGTGAAACCCACAATTTTGTACTCATCAGTTAAAGACTCCAAACGGATACTAGTCCATCTCTTTTAGGACACCCGCAAGCTCTCTTGCTTTTATAGAAAGCCAGTAGCACTACACTTCCATTGTAAAAACAAAAATCTGCCAGCATAGGAAACTAGGAGTAAGACATATGCAGTCCTTTATATATCTGGACCAGAACATTTTATGCCAGTCGTAAAACTGGAATTATAAGAATTATGAGACAGCAAGAAGGGCCTATAAAGGGTTAAATGGACTTTATATTACATGGTGTCCTAATAGAAAAGTGGTGTTCATGAGAGAAATAAACTGAGCACTTACCATGGTGCCAGGAGCAAGTCACTTAAAAGTCACTTTTATTCAGAAATGATCATTTAAATTTTAATAGATGATACAGTTTCATTTTAACCAGCTGTTCAAGATAATTTTTTCTCCTGACAATACGACTCAGAAAAAACTCAATACTTAACATCCAAGTCACCTAAAAAGTCAATCTAAATACACCTCATGACAAGTGACAACCTTGTCATGGTTGGTTACACAACTTGTACCACAGCCTTATGAGTTTATGGAAGCCCATGAACTGATTAAGTTTACCTGGCCTAAAAAATGAGCTACGGATACAGAGAGCTTTCTTTTTTGTGCATTTATAACAAGAATCAAAGTGAAAAATTAAAATCTGGACTGTGCAGACCTCCCTACCTTGCACTGGCAGTCAGCATGCAAGGCACTGGTGCATTTCAAGGTCTTGCAAGTACAAGGTCTCATTAGATACAACATTCTTAATAATGTAGCAGCAAGCCACTCTCAAGATTGTCTTTTACCCTATATTCCAAATAGCAATTGAGAGCAGTCACAATGCCCTTGTTTCCTCTTGGGTGCACAAAATGAATTGGACCCAGGGAAGGTTTCTTCAGTGTAGACCTGACCACGAAATTTTTTTACTGATACTTTTTACTGTAACCTATGGCTCAGCTTTTCAACAATAACTTAATTATTTCATTTCCCATTCTACTCTGGATGGAAGTATTTATCAGACTGACATCTGGCAGGAAGGCTGCAGTCTGCTCACTGGTCTTTATTTTTTTAAGAGATGAATGAAGTGCACCAACCCTTGGAGCAGTGGTGGCTGCTTAGTAAACCATAAAATCATTGTGCAGAAGAATCTCCATTACCTTTTCATACCTGCAATGTGCTGCAAGGACTTCACCATCCAACCACTGACTGGCTTATTTGCAGAAGTCAATGGTTTCCTGTCCCTCCCTCTGGGCTGCCCCTTCTCTTGGATCCAACTGTCTGACAGAGGACCTGAGGATGCACCTGGCCTAATTTTATGGATAGTTAGCTGCTGGAATGATTACCCCAGTCTCTGGTATACTGTTTGTCATGGTAAGTTTCTGTATCCAACATTTTCCTTAAGAAAGGAAAATTTTTGTGCTCTGGCATAACGATGAATTGATTCTGGTGAGCTCATGTAGTATGTTTATGTTACGGATCAAACCAGATGGCCAACAGTGGTCCTTCCAGGCATTACATCACTGACCTACATGCAAATTTTCCTCCGAACCTAACTCCCATGTTCTCACACACTTCAAGGAAAGCAAGAGCCAAACCTTCAGCAAAGAGATGACAGTCCCAGAAACCTATGGCATTTTATCAACAAAGATTTTGCCCTTATCCTTTGCTGAACTCCTTTAACAAGCATTAATTCCTGTGGATGAGCAGTGGAGGTGCAATGACTCCTAACAAGAGGTCTGACAATGGGTCTTGTCCACTAAACCAAGCACCAGGAACACTAAGTGCTCCAGTAACGCTGAGCCAGCCCTCTCCACATCTCCAACTTTCCACAGCCAGGCTCAGACTGCACCTCACTTCCTGATATTCAGTTACATCCCGTCAGCTCTGGAGTGAGGCCAAGATTCTTCTAAAGAATAAAGACCACTTGAAAGCTCGGAATAGAAAATTTATGAAGTTCAGCAGCTGTATGACGTTACACAGGAGGCTGTGGACAAGGACAATTCAAGTCAGCTTCCAATGGTCAGCTCACTCAGGTAAAGGTTTTTACTCCATCGAGGAGCAGGTAGTGAATACACACCAAGGTGATCAAATGATGTTCCACTCTATGCTGCGATGGTGGCGCAATCCTCATGAATAAAGAAGCAGCTCTCTTACTTCAGGATAGATCACATAAAAAGGACTTGCATCATGTGTACAGAGATTGTAGTGTTGCGTGACATGGAGACTAATAATTTCAGGACCTTTTGGAATGTGACATTTCCCTACAGTACAATGAGTCCACATCCTCCCAACGCCACATGATCCAACATCCTTTAGCTTTGCATCTCCATGGTTCAGCTGCCACAGTGGAAACACATAGTAGGGCTGGATTTCAAATTATGTGAAGGCGGTCCTCTATGTAAAAATTTCTGTGCATGTTCACAAACTCTGTTTTACACCCAAGTTTTAACTGTGACCATCTATTCCAGTGGTGGGAACAGCACCAGCCACGGCACCGTGTGAGACGAGGGCACACTGCTGCCCACACCACTTGCACTGCTCAGCTCGTGCAGGCCAGCCATGAGGCATCTGGAGAAACCTATACAGCCAACTTCAGGGCACCAAAAGGTACTTGACCAAACACAGGAAGAGATGTTTTAGGGGCAATGCTTTTCAACCTGAACCTGAACCGCATGCCCGGCCAGCAGGCCACAGGTGGTCAGCAGTTCACCACAAGGATCCTCCAGGCACACAGGTAGGTGGAAGTGTGGCTGGGTCTCAGTCCTGCATGCTATAAACTAGCCAACAGAACCTACCTCTAATCAAAACACATGGTTACAGCAAATCTGAAAGGGACAGAAGCTATAGTTTCCACCAATGTGATCACAGATTTTGCCTACGAAAGTGTGGTTCAAGTCTTGTGTGTCTTTTCTCAGTCAAAATCCCTCTAAAATCTTTGGCCAGAAGGTACGTGGTGAAGGTATGCCGAGTTACAGACAGGCTTTTGGACAAGGAGAGAGCACACGTGGAAGGCATGTGTTGCCCGTCTTTCATTTCAGACTGCACTGCACTTGCAGCAAACCATTTTAAAGGGGTGTCACTTTACTAGAAATCTATGGGATGGTGATTGCCCCAATTAATCTTCCTGACTCTAGCATAGATTAACTTTTAAGATCAGTTCTCAATATAGGCAATTACAGTTCACCAATTAGGCAGTAACACACAACAGTGCATTTCTGAGCAGTTAGAGCACAGACCAGTACTACAAAGCACAGTCCTTAAGGACAACCAATTGCAACTGAACTATGAGCACAATTATCTTTTGCTTAATACTTATTATTGCTCCTATTAAACAGAGTTTTTAAATACAAATAAAGAAGCCAACTATACCTGTACCTTGATCAGACTTTGTGACTCATTCAGAGAAAAAGCTATCATAGCCTTATCCATAACTGCAATATTGCAAAGATTAAATTACAGAACCAGTGTTTTGCCTGAAAAAAGAGCTATGACAAGAAGCATATTATTGGTAGACATATACTATCACTGACAGCCAAAAGGAAAGCTCAAACAAATTTTGTAAATCCACTTCATAAAGACACCAAAAATGCCCAGCTCATGCTCCCATACATGAAATCCATTTAGCTTTACCTCTACAGACTTTCACAGCACTAATTCTAAGCCCAGGTACAAAATTTGCTTCCCAAAATACATCCCAATAGTGATGACTAGGATTTAAGTGACCTTTGAGGAATTCAGAGGACAGGGTAACAGCCACAGTTTCATGCTTCAGATCTGACAGGGGGCAATCAGACAACCTTTCATTCTACATCCCCACCAAACCACACCAGCAGGACACAGCCATGCCACTTACACATTTTCTAATCCATCCTAAGACTTGGCATTTCTGACACTGAACTTTGGAAAGCAACAGCTCAAAAAACATGTTAGGAGGATCTCCCAAATAAGAAGATGGGGCGGAGGGAGGGGGGGGGGAAGTATACAGAGATGTAAATTGCACTGCCTTCTTTACTTTTCTTTTTTTTTTCTTCAGTTGGTGCAGGAGTCTGCATAAACAGGAGCCAGTATACCACAGTGCTCTAGCAGCCTGATTATCATTACAAAACCTTCTCTCCTCTTTAGCACTGCATCCTCATATTAAAAATAATGTTCCTATGCTTAGCCTTCTTATTTTTAGTGTACTAGAAACACATAATCTGTGAGCTGTATGTATATTCAATAGCACTGTCAAATAAATTATTATGGCATGTGTACTTTTCCCTCCTTTTCTGATTTATAATGGATTTTAGCATTGTTAAAACTGCAGTTAGTCTGTCTATAGTCTCATAATTCTTCTCTCAGTCAAATGAAACTACAGTCTTGCAATTTTTAAACCAAATTACTACTAAAATGTGTAGAAATAGGAATTTCAATGAGACTTCTATGTTACAAACATTTTAGCTCAGAAATATTTGGACTCAGTCTCTGAATAGGATTAGCTGCTGCATATTTTCTTTTAATTTTACATATAAATGAAATACAGGATCTCTCATCATAATTAAATTTGAACTATTCAAGATTATGACTGTGAAAGTACTCTACACGCACATCTACACAGATTACTCAAAAGTCACTAGATTCTGTAGCCTACAAACAGAACATGCCAACCTCAAAGTCTACAGTTCTTCAAACCCTGACTTTCAGAAAAGCTAAAATACAAGCAAGGCAACTGATGGGCTAGGGAGAAACTCAGAACACAAACTTTTGCTTGAAGGCTCAGGATTATGCACGTTGTGTGTCAGCAGGTAAACTAAAAGTATGCTGTGTTTTGATGGATTTTCAGATCATTAAATTAATGATGATGATCTGACTGATTAGGATAAGCAAGACTTGGGATTTTTCCTGCATCACTAAGGTCAGTAATAGATCTGCCATTGATTTTAATGAGATAAGGACTACAGCACTGATGAACTGCAATAAATGAAGGCAAGCCGGAGTGGAAAGACACAAGAGCAGAAGCTTGAGTGGAACAAAAGGATTGAAAGATAAATTGAGAACAAAATCAGAAGCAACATTACTTGTCACCAATTTGCCCTGCAGATAACCAAAACAGTTCTTTATCTCAACCCAGAACTTCATGTTTGCCTTTATGTTCATATGGTTAAACACAAAAAGACACAGATTTTCATCATGATGGTACATACCTGATTACTTGGACACTCTATTACAGTTTAGATGGCTTCATTTCATTCCTCCTGAATCTAATTCCTAGTCTCTCTCTTTTTCATTATGTATGTATCTTATACACAACAACCCCAAACAACCTAAAAGCCAGGTAATTCCTTCTGTCCTCAAACATTGAAACTCCAAAACTGATTCATGCATTCAGGTTCTAGAAGCTTCAAGGACTGCACCTCCGTGATTACCTGTCATGATAACATTGCCCAGCACTGGATCCAGATGTTTTTCTGCTACTGTTTGCAGCTAACAAACCAGTCTTGTATGATGCAGAATTTCATACAAATGATTGTCCAAATGGAAATACGGCAATAAAACTAGGATTACTGCTCCTGTCTCACATGGACAGTACTCACCTGAATAGAGACTGTTGTATCTAAGTTTAAGTGTCCGTCTCTGCAGTTCTAATTATTCAAGTCTCTGCTGTCATCAGCAATGGGAAATCAGATTCTAAGAAAATTTCCACCCCTGAAAAAGTTACTCATTAGCTTGAATTTAAGCTTCCAGCAGGTTCTGGGCTTAGCAAAAGACAGATGGCACCAATCCAAACAAACAGCAGTGGGAGAAATAAGGTTTGTTTTAGCAAAGCAAAACATGGTTGTAAGATACTTCCTCGTCCAAAAGGTGCATCTTAGGCAACCTCCTACAAAACTTCCACTCTCTGCAGCAAACCATTTTCACCCAGACTGGGAAGTGCCCCTGTAGGAGAATCTTGCCTAGTACATGGTATGTTTGCATCTAATAATAGTTACAGTGCCAAACTATGAGCTTCAACCACAGCAACTTCCACATTGTGACAAGGAAATAAAGTTCCCTATTATGGAAATCCTATATTGTATTTAATTATGTAATTATATTTTATTGTATTAGTGAGTGGTTGGGCACAGTAGCAACTGCTGGGATTTCTGCAAATGAGGAGCACAAAATTCATTCTTTCCAACAGCTGCTTATTTTTTATGATGCTATGGGTTTTTTTCCTAAGCTATAGAAATTACTCTATTTTTGCCTTATTTCTCTTAAACACTCTCCAGCAACAGTGATCCCCTGTCTTGACACCAAAATTCACAGGCACACGAAGAATTTCATCTTAGCAGAGTCACCAGGCCAAATTAATCCCTAGCATACAGTCTAATAATTTATGCAAATGCAGGGTGGTGATGTTTACATCTAAATTCAATCCAGACCAAACTACCACACCCGAGCTTTTGTTTCATTTTTTGGGCCAAGTCAAGTGTCCACTGCACTGCAGAGTGCTTGAATTCAGTGCCTGCACTCAGCAGGAATTTTTAAGTGTCAAACACAAACTCCTACTGAACCAACTGGTACTACATCTCCATGCCCTAATGGCTGGCAAGTAGTATATGCCACTGTCCTCCCTTTTACCCTGAGGCAGGCTTTTCCTGAAAGTCGCTGACTTGAGCTCACACCTAGCAGTGAGATGGTGAAGAAATGCAGGCAGAAATGAGCAGTACCTCCTTGTTACCCTACCTGCTGCATGCACAGACACACTGCTTTCTCCTCTGGCCAGCACTGACATGGCAGAAGTGGGAAATTCATTTCAGCCAGGAACTTTTCAGTAGCAAGGCACATGGGAACACAGAGGTATTAGGGCTGCTTACAACCAGCAAGGAAAATGGGAACTAGATCTGTGATGCACAACCTACAGTAAACATACACAGCCCCATTTTATTCCACTTACAGAAAATCTTCCTCTGAAATCAGGGACAAGCACATGCTTCAGGGCTACGGGACAGCTACAGAAATATAATCTTATAATAAACATGAATACATTTATATACATACAAAACAAAATACTGACTTGGTAAAACAAAATTCAAACTCTTTTTTCATGCCTTAGCATATAGTCTGTGTTATTGTGAACTCTAAAAACAAAAAATGAAATGCAAAATTGTTTTCAAGATATAACATGCAGAGTCCTTCCTTTTCCTGAAATTCCTCATGAATGTGAACAGAAGTAAAGGGATGTAGTGAAATAGGGCTTCATAGAAAAAGTCTATCTTCACAATGAGAGATACTGACCAGCTAGAGAAGATCGTGACCAACATTTTCAGCATGGACACTCTTAATGCTCAGAAGCTGTGAAATCCTGGCAGCTAGTTATGTGCTTCAGTGTGGCTACACCAGCTTATTTCAGTCACCCACCATCTTTACCTTGGAGACCTTCCAAACACACTGTGTTTGGCCCTGTGCTCATTTGCTACATATATTTTTTAGTTCTCCTGGTGAAAAAATGGGCAAGATTCAAATGCTCAGTATAGTAATAATAAACACTACTTGCCTGTCAAATAATTTCCACAAGAAATATAATGATATTAATTATACTGCTTCTCTCTCTCACCTCCTTTGTTCTGGAGTGAGCCTTACAATGAAATTTGTGACCTCTGTTCACCTTTTCACCACAGGCTGAATCACATTTACACTGATTAAAAAACTCATGTTAATCTGAACACACTCTGCCTATCAGATGGGTGTGCTTTTCATTTTAACAGCCTAACAATCACTCAAAATAACAAAAATAGGACCTTCACTTCACCTACCCTAATACAGATTTCATATAGCCATAACACGTTCAGCTAGCATTTGACTTCAGCCTAGCATTCAGCAAGCAATTCACCTGCTGACTTTTTTTTTGTTAAGCAATCTAGCAGTGGGTGCCTGGAGTTGCTTTTCTTTATCTACATGACATGATAGCATAGACAGAAATTACTGGATTAGGAAATATTTCATTCCTGAAATGAAGTTAGAGGGTCAGTGTCTAAAATGAGTCATTACAGATCTCTACTAAGAGATTAAATATTATCAACCAACTGAAAACCAGCGATATAAAATATGTAATTATTCTGCAGTATGTGATTAGAGTATATTCTTCACATCACTTATTTCCACTCTGTAAGTGCTACCAACCTTCTTAAAAACTAAAAACTAGCAGGAGAGGTACCTAAACTAGAAAATATGCTACAAGAAGCAAACTCACAATGGGATTACACTGGGGATTTTCCATCTAGAGGTTTCTGCTGTCAAAAAGGGGGAGCATGAAAGGATCTGATTTAAAACTCTATGATTAAAATAAACAGGGAAAAAAAAAAGGAGAAGTAATCAAGATCTCCGTTCTCCTTCAAAGCAAAGCAGAAAAGCAGTTTCTCTATATTAAAAAAATCAAAATTAATATGCATTACCAGGAGGAGGAAAAAATACTAAAGGACATGTGACAAGCCTTGTTATAAACCTGTTTTGACATCATCATTTCAATTAAACAGTCCCAATAACTCTAAAAAGCATCTTAAAATGTAGTAAGGCACATTATTTAATGTCAAGGAGATGAGAAACCTAACGGGAATGACATGGAGCCTGACTACCTCTTAAAATACACTGACTGTGGACAGGCACTACTGATATTATTGCAGTGTTCAAAGCTGGAATGGCTTATATTTTGTTTTGTAATTACTAACGTATGACAGACATGCAAAGGAAGATGTAAGATCAGCTGGTTTTATCTCATGTCTCAGGCACTTCACTCATATCTCTGAACAGATTTATTATTTACTTGCCTGTTAATAAAACTAGCTGCTCTACCAGTCAGTACTTTTTTTCCCCTAAGCTTTTGAACTCCACTGAGATTTGGAGGCAATTAACATTCACCAGTAACAGAGCAATCAACACAGGGATATCTAATGGGACTGGACAGAATCCAAAAACAGGTATTAGGATAATAGTGAGTCACTGACATAAGGTTATGATGTTAATTTTGGAGGGGAGAGCAACAGTGAGTTTTCAATAGCAGTGTCTGTGATTGCTGTCACATTAACATAACATTCTTTTCTATATGGCTGTCTTCTGAATCTGAAACGTGTTTAAAACTGAAAGCAGCTGACAACACCGAGAATTAACTCTCTATTGCCTATTGCTAAAAAGCTTGCTCAACTAAATTACACAACGGTTTCCAGACGCTTTTCTTCAATGAACAAATAAAAATAATAATTTGAAAATGCCAAGAACTATCAGGGGCTGTGCATGGTTCATTTATGACTGGTACATTCAGAGAGAGATCTAGCTAATCCAAGCATCTTTAGCTAAAAAGCCAGGGATACTCCTGGAAGCAGCATTCATTCGACGTATGGCTGCTACCTAATCAGTTCTCTAACTAAGCAGGTTGAAGAAGCAGCTTGGATCCCATAAAGGGCTTGGGCACCTACAATTAGGCTTTGCAAGGCATACAGTTTTAGGAAGTTGGTCCCAAAAGGGAACCTGAAACACAGCTGAAGATACACTGACCCCAAGGGCATGCAGGAGCCAACCTCAAGAGAGCACTGGAGTGTGAGAAACCTCAGAAGACTCGTATCAAGCACATAACCGAAGAGAAAAGCCTACTGCTGAGTATATTCAAAGCCTTATTCCCTTCCAAAACTACCTGAAAAGAGGTACCAGGTTACCTCCATCCACAGTCCAGAACCTTCTCCTAAGTGTATGGACCTGCTCCTGTCCTCTGAGCACAACAGCAGCAGCAGCTTCCACACAGGACCATCTAGCAGAGATGATGTCAGTAGCTGTGTTATGTCATAAACTGATGGTAATGGCAACAGAAAGGTGGGGCACCTGGATCCAAATCTTTTCCCAGACTGAGAGCCCAAATTCAAGCATATGTCTGCTGTGACAGCATCACTGCCAGCAGGCCACAAGTGACATTGGTGATGGATGAGCACTTTCCTTTGGCAGCTGTGTCACCGGGGAGCTAGGCACCCAGGATTTGGAGTGTCAGGAACCACAATATAAAGGACAATCTAATTTTGTAGCACCACGATTAGAGTAAGGGGCATTTCAGATGGATACTGTTAGGACTAAGTGGCCTTGAAGAGGAGGGAGTGCAGACCTATGTGTCCAGATTCATTCTGACTGCATATATTTCACAGAAGTTAAAGGACAAAACCAAGAGGCCAAAACCAGCAGTATTAAACAGAATTGTTATTTTTCACAGATTAGCAGGTCTGAGAAAAAGGCACTGTGCAAATGTAGCCTCTTCTACAAACATATGGCATTTGCTATCAGCACCATATGTAGCTTCTGTACTTAGTGAAAGAGCATCCATTCTCGTAACATCTATGCTGTATTTATTAAGATATGCTTTGCTTTCCATAAACATCCACTGTTTTTGCAATGTTATGTTCTCTATACAAAAGCCACTAGAAATTGCCAAGTAAAAGCTAATAAAAGAACGGAAAGGAACTCAGTGTTTGGCTTCTAGGGTTCATTTCACTTCATCCTGCATCCAAATGCAGACATCGGGGTGGGACACATCAGACATTTCACTCAGCCAGCAAACTGAGAGCAGCATATATAAACTAACTAAAATGACAAAAATATTTAGCTTCTCACCATGAAAGGCTGGCACAATAGATATAAAACATACGGATTGCACAGCTTTACTCTCCTAGTCTGAAGAATCATTTGAAAATTAAGGACGTCTACATGGCATTAGACACACTTTCAACTGAAGTTGTCCAGATTTTTCCAAAGGCTGAATGTGCAGCCAGTTCACTGAAGGACCAGACTGCTAATGCTAAATGATAATGGGAATTAAGACAACTTCTGGTTTTGGGAGTTGTGCTTTTATGGTGGCCTAAGCACCAAAGACAACAGCAACGTGACCTTCCTGCCTGTTTGAACCTGGTAGAGATTTCATTCCCATTCCCAAAACAGGTGAATGCCACTGCTTCTTCTCCAGCCCTGCCACCCCAGCTCAAGCTGGACAGGAGGTAAAGCTTTTGCTCTTGATGAAGCCCAAGAAACTGCTGGCCAGAAGGGTTCTGTATGTGGAGCCACTTGCTATTAATAAATACCCAACCTTCCACGCAGGTTTTAAAGACCTCCTCAGTCTCACAGCAACCCTCAACTTCTTGCTTGGGAAACTGGGAGTAGTCTGATGTAAAAACACCAGAATTATTTAGGTACATAAAGATGAAATTGTGTGGAGGACCCTCACATACTTGTTCAGGTCCCACAGCATCCTGTATCCCACTGGTCACACCTCCTACGACAATTTTCACCACCTCACCCATATCTTATGTTCTTTACTAAATGTATCCTTTCTTGATTGAGACTTGAGCAAGAGAAATTGCTCAGATTCCCATTTATTATCCACTGTTATTCCTATCTCTTTACTGACCTGCATATAATCCAAAACTGGGGGTTAGTATTTCATGCTTCTGTGTTCCTCCTTTCTCTAAAAGGGCATTTCTATACTTGGAATTGTTTTTGAATAGCTCTGTTTGCAGCCTCTCTTATGCACAAAACAGAGCATTTAAACATAAATTATTCAAGAAGTGTCCAGAAAATACTGACTATTGTCAGCCTTGAGGGAAAAAAGTCACTTTAAATATACTCTGTCTTAATACCCTTCCACTGGCATCTGCTGCTGGTCTGAGACATGGTACTAGGTTTCAGAGACCTTTGATTTGCAGTATTGGCTATTATGTGCTTACATTAATCTCAACCACCACTTTACCCATTACTGTGTTTTGAGCAGGGGCTCAGGCTGCTCCAAGTCAGGCAATTGCAGACAGGCTGCTTCCACAACTCTGGAGGGGAGAATGTGCCATTTTTATTTTCTTCACACAGTAAAAGGTAAAATAACCACTCACTACCTATTTCTCTCTCTGCTGCAACAGTTAAATATTTTTCTGCGACAGCCACAGGACCAGAAGATTAAAGAGCTAAGTGCAGTCATCCGATTCTTCAGCATGGTCCCGCCACACGTCTCAATCACTGGCTTCCCCCAAAGCCACAGTGGTGGAGATTAAAGTGCTTCTGGTCCATGGTAATCCAATCAGAGCTAGAAGGGCTTTAATCTCTGCCATTCTGTAGACAAACATTTTGGCAAAATGCCTTCCTTACAGTAGTCTGAATTCCACCTGGGTTGCACTCCTGCTTTGACAGGGATTGGGCTCTGTAGGATTATCACCCCTACCCAGAAGGGTGACAATTCCTGCCTTTCCCCTTGGATTAAAAAAGAAGACACCCAGCCACATATCCTCCTACACAGACAATAAAGAGTTCCCAAGTTTTATACTAGGAAGCAATGAAAATTCTCTGGACAAAAGAAGATTGAGAGAATGTACTTTCTAATATAAACTGGGGACAAAGGGGGTTTTATTGTTCACAGTCCCAAAGGATTCAATGATTAGTTCAATTGTCCCCTCCTGATATAAGGAAGGAAACCACTATAACCCAGCTGTGTGGAGTGAGTCCATTTTTTAAAAATGAGGTGACAACCAATTGAAATTCTGGAGCAAAACCAAGTCTCTCCAGTCCAGGGAATTTGCATTATGCCCACAGGCTAGCACAAGACTGTTCAAATTCTGCCCTGTCATATAGATAGGATATGGCATGATCTTCCTTGAAATGTTAGATTTATGTACATCTGTTTGTGTCAACCACATTACTTATAAGCAGTGAAGGAAATTTTAGCCAGAAAGGCTGACAGAGTCATCCTAGAAAAAAAACTGTTAAAAAAAAAAAAGGTATTTTTTTCTCTGGGAGAGGCTTCTGCAGTATTGACTGTTTCACACTTTTTTTTCGGGGGTGGAAATCACTGATGAGATAAAGGATTTTCACTACAACCTTAATACTCACATATTACCACTACCTTCCCATATCACTCCCTTGGACTTATGCCTGTTCAGTGAGTAGGAAGGGATCATCATGCCTGTTTCTCACTACAGAAAGAGAGGCACAGAATTAGTCTGTCGTTTTCTTTAAAGAGCAAGGGGGGAAATCTGGGGAGGAATCAGTAGGGGGCAAGAAAAAGAGGGAAAAAAAGAGAGAAAAGGAGAGATGAAGCAATATTATTCTAAAGTCAATGTATAAATCTTTAGCTGTACAACTCCCACTTGCATTAAAGGGATTTTCACAGCTAAAACCTCATGCATCAAGTTGACAATATAGCCATAAAGATGTGAAATCTGAAGGCGGGGTTTGTTATGGTTTAGCATTTCTTAAATTTATTTATTTGGAAAATAGGTTTTTAAATTTTTACAACAAAAAGTGAAAGGAGAAACAACAAGATGATTCCAGTAAGTCCAAACAGTTGGGCTTGGACACCTAAAGGGATTTTTTCCATCTGACAACTAAGTATGTGTCCCACCTGCTCTCTAACAATGAGCTACTTGCAACATTTGGGCTAAATCTGTAGGATTAATCATGGGTTAAAATGCCCTCATCATCCCAAACCAACCCTTTCACAAGGAACCTTGATGGCAGGGAGCCTGAGAGAAATAATCTAGGATGCCTTTGCCTTTTCCACTGATACTTCCCAGTCAGGGTGCAACAGCTGGAAACCTTCCATGCAGTCAACATTCTTTACACAAGTTGGGCATCCTCCTCACACCAACTGTCTAAATTTGAGAAGATAAATTTACATCCCCCAAGCCCAGCCCTGGTGGTAGGCAGGGCCTATAAAGACAGGAAGACTATGCTGTTGTGCCTATGGGCAAGTGGAGCTATAGCTGGGCTATAGAAATCTGAACTGGGAAGCTCAGTGTGGCTCCAGAAAAGTGTGACAGCTGGGATGGCTGTTCCCACTTTCCATCTGGCTGACAGTTGGCCCCCTGAACCTTCAGTCACACTGCTGGCTACTGGCAGAGTGATACCATGGCAGCAGCAATTATTGAGTAAGACTGGGCAGAACTGGGTGTCATGTCCAACTACAGCACTGCTGCTTTGCAAGGTGCAGAGGAACACACTGTGCATAGTCCCCCTCCTTTAGCGACCTTTTTTTCTCTGCAGAAGCAGAACAGGAGATCTAGCTCAACACATTTACTGGGAGCACTGCTACACCACAGGGTTAATACTAGCAACAGGTTGGAAGAAAAGAACCAAAGTGAGCTTTGTACTCTCTGAGAAAGTGGGGCCAACCAAGAGTTTCTAGAAAGATTTTTAAACTGTGGCAGGTTATAATCATTTTCTCCTTTCAAGTCACTAAGTCAAGTTTTTTTAAGTACCAAAAAGGCAGAAATATTGGTCAGCATTATGCTGGTAAGATCACGTTAATGACCCACATACCATTTGCACTCTTCTCAAATGCTGTCTGCTTCTTGATTATCACTGCCATTAACCATCCCAAGAAGTGCATCAATGAACACGTTTTCCCAATATGACTCAAGTGACAGGCAGTATTTTCCTCACATCTAAGATCAGCAGATTTAAAAGTGAACAGGCCATGTCTCAATCCCACTGAAGCTGATGGAGTTACACAGTTTTGAACAACAGTGTCTTGCCTTAAGTACTCAGACTACAGTGTAAGTTCCCAAAGCATAAAAGTCCTCCTGTACAATTTTCCTGTTGTTGTCCAATGTCCTGATACAAGTCTTTCACTATGGCATAAAAAGCCACCAATCACTGAACCAATATCGCTTGCCAAACTTTCAGCAATAATTTGCTGTAATCAATAATTTTCATGTAACATTAATTGATACTCTCTTTGCTACTTTTATCTCCACAACTTACATTATGCAATTTGGCCTATCAATTTACTTAAAAAAGAATGGTAACATTTACTATCATGATGAAGGGCTTATTGACAATGCGGATTTTTCACCCAAGTCAATAAAATACAGATTACTGTTTAAAAATTAAAAGTTCAAAGGAATTGCTTAAGAAGCCAAAATTGTAATAGAAATTTATCAGAGCTAAATGAGCAATAAATAAGACAGTATGAAAACTGTCAGAGCAACTTAGCATCCCCATTCTATTTGTGCTTCATTTTATTAGCTAATCAAAGTGTCATATTATTTCTACTGGCATCTATTTACTGCCATGTAATTTTGATAAGGGCACCATCTGTATTTATAAAAGCATTATCTTAATAGCTGTCTAGCAATCTACAAACATAGGTGATATTTAACTTTTCTAAGGGGATCAATTTTAAACCAGGCAAAAGGACTGATATAAGTCAATATGCCTCTGCTAACACATGAAGGGTCCTATCTGGATCTCCTGCTGCCACGTGCCATTATAGCAGCCTTACACTTACACTAAGGAGGTGAATTTGTTTGACACGCTGTGCACTCTTCTTTGCTTTATTAAGATGTACAGCCATGAATTTTGTTTAGCAGGGCTTAGAGCTGCCCAGATTTTAAATCCCTGGCAAAAAAAGGAATTGTCACAGAGAACTATTTTGCCACAAAGAAAGTTTGTTTAAGTGATAGTGCTAATTTAGATTATCTGTGAATAAGGATTTTTTCCCCCTCCTTTAGCATTCCCTATATAATTTAGGGATATAATTTTTTTTATGTTAATATGTTTATTTGTTTCCACCTTTTGCATTGCAGTGGGCCTATCAGCAGAGTGAGGACCTCCCAAATGCACCCCAGGTCAAGTGTCTCCCATCCCAGAAGTGCCACAACCCCTCAGATGCCTGCTTTCTCCTGGCCCCCAACTCCCACACTTGGCAGCAGAGCAGTCCAGCTTCACAAAGAAGTAAAGTAACTTGTAACTAGAACTTGCACTGGAGTTATTCCCAGGGGACGGAAGATTCCGCTCTGATTCCCTCCTTCCAGATGAGGACCCAAACCTCACTTTCTAGTCAAGTTTTCACACAACGGTACCAATACAGTTTTAAAGATGCAATATATAGTACTTTGTGCTTTGGGTGGTCTCAGAGGAACGTAAGAGTCACCCAGTGGATTGCTGTACACAGCTTTGGTACCCTCTTCACCCTGACTCTTTCTGCCATCACACAGGGGCAACCCCCTGGCAGCTCAGCTCTGCACAGCAACGGGTGATGCCAGCTGCAGGCCCATGGCTCCTTCAGCTCCCTTCTGCTAAGGCACTGCCAGCCTTACAGCTCAAAATGCTCTCCAAACATCTCTCTTAAAAGAATTTGAGCTATGGGCAGCAGAAGAACTTAAATCTCTCATTTTTAAGCAGTCATTGAAGTAGGGACTTTCTGAAATGTTTATGTAGAAAAAGGCACCTAAACTCTGAAACCTCACACAAGATTTAGCTACAGAAAATTCTGGATATTGCTCATTAGTTCTAGCTCTAAACTATTGGTCAATGGGATGGTGAAATAGGAATTTCTACAGGATTAAATCCTGTGGGATGTCAAATAAACACATCGTCTAAAAGCATGGTTGGGGGGAAAAGAGGAGGAAATTGCAGTCCATGCACTACATGACGAGTACGTGTCAAATATTCTTAGACTGATTTTAGTACATTCATTTCTAATATATTTCAGTGTTAATTTCCATCTCCTATTTGACATAATAATTATACATAACTGAATAACTATAAAATTGCTGCCTTATATTGCAAATTAGTAATTATAGTAGTAAACATTAACAGCATACCATATATAAAATAGTGATTTGTATATTGAAATGAATTAGAAATAATTGCAATATGTGATAATTAAAATTATGCAAACATTAGCTATCTAATTGTTAGATCAATTTTTTTTTTCATTTAGATTCCCCTTTTAGAGGTTGATATCATTATCCAAAAAAAAATTTTAATGTGTAACTCAAAGGCTTTTTTTAAAATCCAAGGGGCAATGAAGAAATGAAATATGTCCTCTTTGAGCACAAATGTGGATTTGAAGCAACACTCATGCATATAGCTATCCATGCAGGGCTAAGAGAAAACCAAACAAAGAGGAATCCTTTTCTTGTCCAATATCTGCAGAATGTGTCAGAACCCTTGTAGCTCAGAAACTTGTAACCAGAATCAGTCATCACGATTAATAGCAACAGCAACCTCAAAGACATCTTCTTGCCAATGTGACCTCTTAGGATTTTTGTGGAGAAAACTATGTGAAAGCAGCTGTGCAATATCCACCTCAGGCTGCAGCTGGCTTCTTGTGGGCCTGTCGTATCCTTTTCCTGTAGGAAGTACCTAGGTGAGCACTGATGCGTATCCATCTCATGGCCTCTCTTTACTACAGAGGTTCTGCACATCTTTTTCTCCTGTTCCATGGTATATGTGTCCCTTGCTAAGGCAAAGACCTCCTCTCTGTTGATCATCACAACTTTTACAACTACAGGCTTAACTTCAGAGACAGGGCTTTGAAAACTCTTACCTTAGATTTCAGTTTAGGTGTTTGTTTGGTAAAATGGTACCAACTGCAAACTGGAAAGGAACATACAGAAGTTGGGCTGAAGTGAAAAATTAATAACTAGCACAACTTTCAAATGAAAATGGTAATGTCCAGTACTGATAGGTACTGAACAGCTGCAATACCTATCACCCACACTGGGAGTTTTAAGGACTATTTAGATTCAAGCTTTGTCAGAAAGAAAATAAGAGGAACTTCAAAAACTTCCAGCTACTTTCAAATTCTTCCATCATATTTTTGTATCCTGTATCTTTGTCCTCTTCTCCTCTAATGCTCACCTCCCTCCTAGCTTCATTTTTGCAGTGCTGTAGAAGCCCTAATGGAGAGGAGGGGTTTGAGACATGAAAGTTGCTGTAGTGTGCAAACAAGGAACAAATTAGGTTGCTAAAATGATGTGATAACCCTACATTTATCTGCTAAAGAACATCTTCAATATTAGTGTAAGACTGGAGAACTAATCAGAAAACAGTCCAGATGCATTATCAGCAACAGAGCGGTGAGAGGAGACAGCCCCTTTATGAAATTGTTTTCTCTGATAAAGGGAGTTTCTTAGTGCTGTAAATCTAACTCACATGAGTGATCATATAGCCACAGGTACAACGTTCATTATTAACTAAGTAAAGAGTATGCACCAAATCAATTAAAAACAATCTTTAAAAGAAGGTACATAATTTAATTGTACCCAGGTACAGCTCTGCTCTAATTTATCTTCTGGTCACTTGCAAGGGATTTTACTTAGATGTTTAATCTAACATTCACTGCAAAGAGTTATTCTCATGAAATTGCTGTGGCATCTCCTGTATCACTTAATGCAAATGCTTCAGTACCTCGGCAATGGAGAGGAGCTTTTTCAATAAGGACACACATCACAGTGCAGTATGAAGGGCTCTCTTTGTTCAAGTTGTTTTAAAAGCAGCAAAATGTTTCACAGTAACGAGACATTCAGACTCTAACACCAGCTACATTTAGATGACAAATCACATTCCAAATAGTGGATGTACATCACATGTCCATCATGCAGCAAGGAATATGGGCTCCAGACATGTTTTGCATATAAAAGCATGCCCAGATTCATGAACTTCCACAGAAATGCTAGACACTATCAACTGATGCTCAGCATTAAAATATGCTTGTGACATTAAAAAACCAACCAAACAAAAAAACAGAAACAACAAAAAAACCAAACCTGAAACACTTATTAGTGGCTCCTGAATCCAGATTTAAGACACCTAAATAAGCAGCCCAGTCATTAAGGGTCATGTAGCTGTCAGCACCCATTAACCACACTATTTTTTTATGTGTACAGAGTGAATTTCAACAGGTACCAAAGCAAAGAAACACCACATGTACCACATGTGTGCAGGAGCTAAGCTTTTTCAACCATCTATAAAATGGTGGTGGTCAGCCAATGGGAGGGGAATTGCTTCCTGGGAAGGAAGATTTACCCCAAAAGGCAAGATGAGAGGAAAAGGCCTTCAAAGACTGGGGTACCTGTAGGAGCCAACAAGGCATCCACATTTCAGGGCAGTGGGCAGATGGAAATGTGAAGGACTTGTATAGTAAAATGTCAATCCTGAGCATGGTCGCATTCCTTTTCTTCAAAAATCCTTAAGTGCTTTGACATCAGAATTACTTCCAATTTAGACTGGTTTTGATGTTTGGGACCAGGTGCCCAGTTTGGGAATGCAGTGAGCTGGGGCTGATAGCTCCCAAGGCTATGGGAGGTACACACACAACTACAGCTGGGGACAAAAGACATGCAGCTCCATTACCAACTCCTCTTCCTGGGGAAGACCACAGTATTTTGCAGGAAACCAAGATCTAACTATCATCATATGCTGTTCAAACATATTTTTGAATATGTTCAAAAGAAGAAGAGGGAAGAGGTTTGCTGAATAACATCTCACTTGATATGGACTTTGTTGTGGGCTGTTTAGCAGGGGTTGGGAGGAGGCAAAAGAGAAGAGAGAATGGACACAAACACAACCTTCAGCCCTGGGTAGTGCTTTGCCTCACCACAGCCCTGATGAAATAGCACCTCAGTGACAGGCAGCAGAAGGGGTTTCAAGGCAATCTTGCTGATACCTGCACATACATTTTCTCCATCTGCCGATTTTCTCTAGAGAAGGAGATAGTCTGTTCCCTTACTCCAGTACTCCTCATTATTAAAAAGAACCAGGCTGGGTTTTGTTTGGTTTGATTTTAATTAAGACCCCTACCAATAATGCTGTCCATCATCTCAGAAAATGGTTCAGGATGACATCTACTTCCTTTCACAGTTATTTTTCACCTTTACTCTTTCGCTGAATGTACAAAACACCACAGTGGGTACAGATTCCCATATTTAAAGAATACCGATGTAAGCAACTATAAATCTTTTTACTTAGAAGCTCTCTCTTCAGATTACCATTACAATCCATCTGACTAATAAATGTATTTATAAATGTGCATGTTTTCACACCTCTCTCACTAATATGGTGTCACTATGCTTGCTAATCATGACACAATTATTCAAGACCAGCTATGTAAGTCTGTGCTTTTTTCCTTGATACAGAGAGCTCTGCACCTGTTAGCCAGCATGGGGCTTTTTATCTAAAAATGCTCTTAAATTTTTTCATTCTCCTGACATAAGGGAAATGGTTATATTACCTGGAAGATTAAAATACGTTACTCTGTTAAAAAATAAACCCCACACAAAAACTCAAAATATAAATACTGCCCTACTAGGGAAAAGACATTTATGGTCATGTTTGCATAGTCCAAACACCAACTCATCAGTAATTTGAAATCATTACCAACCTTTAGTTTGCACAATACAGTAAGTAAAAATGTTAATTTAAATATCTTTCCACACAGAAAAACTCTACTGACATCAGCATATTACCAAAACCAATTTTCTTACATCAACTCACATCTTCCCCTAATTCTGTAGCACAGCTCTTGGGAGTTGCTACAAGGTCTGTGTAAACTGAAAATCTAAATAACATTATGACGGCTGTTACAGAACTAATTTATAATCTAATACCCTAGTTGAATTTAATATCCTACTTATTTATTCAAGCAAAATATCTGGAAAAGATATGTCACATCATAATGCAGTTTTTATGAAAATGGAAAAAATAAAGAGAAACTTTAAGCATGCGTAATAATAATCAGTAGGGACAGGTACAAGCAAGAACTGTTGTCTGCCCATCACATGAACAAAAGCTACAGTGCCTTAGTAATTGGACTGTTTGTTTCAGAATTCAATTATTACCAAATCTAGTATTTTACATTAGATGTGCAAGCTGAAAATGCTTCTTGTATTAATGCTATTAGTTCCACAGTACAGCAGCATGTAACTGGTGGACAAACTGCTGCCTCCTCATCAGCCACCTTTAACAGCTCCTTTTTTTAACTGAATTGAATACTTGAGCTTTGTAGCAGTATTTCTAAACATGCCATTTTAATATAAACACAGTCATACATGCATCATAACTTTCAACTTAATGAAAACAGACATCAGTGAATATAAAATTTACCTCCTAATTTGCCTTTTCCAAGACCTTCCAAGTGAATACCTCTCTCAAATACAGTTTCGTAAAAATATTTAGGATGACAGCAGGAGAGAAAACAAATAGGCTAAAATCATTCACAAAACATTCTGCTATTGAAATGTCATTGCTGGATAAGCCCTGTTAGCTATTCTGGCAGAAACAGCAGTTTATAAAAACTTAGTAGACCTGAATAGCATATTTATATGGCAGAGCTGAATGCCCAGGAAAAGGACAGTGTCCATTCTTAGTCAACTTAATACCCACTGTGGAGGCCTGAATAAATGATACTACAGCAAATGCATAACCTTGTTGCTTAACTTGAGCTGTGCTGCAGTCCAGGCTTTCAGCCTCCACCTGGCATTTAGCAGACCAGAGAGAGTCACTGCCCATCATGCTCTGGTGATTGCCAGGGGGCATCAGTAGCACACAGCACAAGAACAAACAAATAAATAAATAAATAAATATGTGTAGAAGAAACTATATATATGTTGATTTAACCCTCCTGAGTAGTTAAATTTCTTCATTTAGATACACAGTTCGCTCTAGGTGGAAAGTTATACTGAGGCTGCTATGAAAATGTCATTACCTCATTCACACCATTTGTTTCTGTGTGCTTAGGTGCACCCAGCCATAGAGCAGGTGAAATTCACCTATTTGGAAATCCAGAACACAGAGAAACTGGTCAACTCTGCTACCCTTGATGGTGTCACTGTGTTGGAGGGCACAGGATATGTCTGGTTGAGTTTGACAATCACACCTCTCTTACAATAGTATTTACTCTTGAGTAAAAATTAGCAAAAGAAGATGAAAGGCTGCTGTCCAAGACAAGTCACAGAGTGACAAATAGATAATTCCTCTTCACTTTTCTCTGAAAACCTGCAGTTCCTTAGCAGAAAACACATAGTCCACAGAATCACTGATTAGAGAGATGCTACCTCCTGCTCCCTAAGAAAATGTTCCTAAGATTTCTCTTAAAAACGAGTTTATCGTTATCTTCCATCAGGAGGTCAAAGGCTTGTCAAGTACTTGCCTTCCTGTGATGTTCCCTCACATCCTCCACCAGCCCCTAAAGGCCGCAGGACTGGCAGGCCCGTGCTGCTGCCTCCCTGAAGCCACACAGTAGCCAGCCCCAATGGCAGCAGGAGCTCCCCTCTGCCACTCCTGTGCTCACATACCCTGCGGCAGGTTTTGCTGGAGCCAAGAAAAGAAACAGGAGGCCAAAGAGCCTGGTCTCCAGGATCACAGCACTCACGCAATGGAAGCATGGGCAAGGGCGCAAAGAAATGCAACAGCCACCAGGACTGCTCTTCTCCAATTCATTTCCCCAGAGGACTCTTCCCTGCGAACAGCTGGACTCTGACAGCCCCCTCCTCTTCCCACATCTTCTGTACTGCTTCAGAGACAGCAAGGCAAGAAAGAAAAGTTTGTCTACATACAGCCAGGAAAGTGGCAGAGCACTGACAAGGACAGGCTTTGCACTCCCGTCTCTCGGCAAGGTACGGTTGCAGCAGGAGCCATTACAAGTGGACTACCCAAAAATGTTTCTAGACATCTTGATTATTTTATGTGCTTTACTTAGTCTAAAAATACATATCTGAGGGGGAAAAAAACTGTAATATGAGATTAACTTCCCTTATACTTACTAAAAATAAACATTATGCATGGACTCCATTTGAGTACAGCTAGCCATAACAGATTTGATGTAAAATTTTCTTCCATCAGCTTTATAAAAATAATGCTAAGGTTATTAATTACTTGACATCCTAGAGAAGTGCCAAACACATCTGGGGAAGTGGGGGTAAAAGTGGAAGGTGGTGGGAGTATTTTTTTGTTTGTTTTGTGTTTCTTTACCATCTTTTTGCTGTTTGCATTTCTGAAGTCTACCAGGGCAGAAGGAGTCCCCAGAACACATTAAATAATTATATGGGGAATCCCCATAAGCTGTCTTTAGGCAACTTTAACCTCTTTTTCTCACCAAGGGTACAACGTAAAATGGAAGATCCTCAGCTCTTGGTCCTTCAGGCAAGCAATAAACTTCCCCCAGCCTGACACAGCATGAAGGCTCCTCTTCTTTCTTTCAACAAAAGGCTAAAAAACCTGTCTGCATTTTTCTTCACTGATCCTTCACTAGGGGAAATTATTTTGGACAGCAGCATGGCCAGCTGCTCTTGATTATAAATCAGGTCTCCAGCATATGTGCACAGTACATGGGGCCACTCTTACAGTCAGGGAGATAAAGGTGTACAGGCGAGCCAGCCCTCCCAGGAGCAAACACTGGCCCGAGTTGAAGGGGTGCAGCTCTGAACCCACAAAGCCAGCCCTCAATCAGTTCAGCTCCTGCACCTTCATCAGCCCTTCTCACAGGAAATGCTCCCATATTTATTGCTGCTGGAGGAGAGCAGGGCTCAGAACTTTCACTGCCCTACCATTTCCTTGCCAACTTTTTCTCATTTGATTTTAAGACATTCCTTAATAGCCAGAGTTACTGGGGGTTTTCTTTTAAGTAAAAAAAACCAGGCAAATATGGCCCAAGGACCAAATGCATCCCATGAAGTTCTACACCATACCCTGAGGCCACTCTCTCCTATTCTCTCTCAACTCTTTCAAATATTTAAGGATTGCAGAAAGGCAGAGACCTCAGGAGAACATCTTGCCCAACATACCAATCACAGCATTATTTCAGCAGAGAAATATCTGGTAATAACAGAGTCCAGGGTTTTCAATGGGTGCCTCAAGCACTAATACTCATGGTTCAGACTCGAATCAATCAGACTGATTTACAGTAAGTGGTGCTGAGGGCCAAGGAACTCCCACCGAAGCGAACGGATTGCCTCAAAATCCTACCACATCTTTAGATTTTTAGATATGGACTTACAAAAGAATTTAGTCAATGAGTCAATGGTTTCACAGCTTAAATCACGTACTTCTGTTTTACTGGCTTTATGAATGTTTTCATTCCTTTTACTTTTCTTTTTCCCCAAAGACTGCTAAGTTTAAAAGAGGAAGATTTTGATGCTGTCTACTACACTCTGGTACACCTGCGTCCAGCTTCCAAATATTAGCAGGTACGCTTGTTATCCTTTTTATATCATGGGAGTTTCTTTCATCCTTTAGCCTTAGAAGCAGACATGAATGAAAACTTGAGTCACACTCCTTTTTGTTAGCAACATGGCACCACGCAATCCCTGCAGTCAAAAAATAAGCATCCATTTAGTTGAGGAACAAAATAGAGGGAACTGCAGCAAAGAAACAAGTGTAAGACAGAGGAGGAAAGAGCCAAAGGGAAAAGGGCATTGAACAACACAGCATGGAGAAAGGATGCAATATTCTTAATAAGTAATAAGCATTCACAGCTAAATGGCAAGCAGAAAGCACTGGCTACTGCAGCTGAGGTTCTAGCTTGGTAAGCAGTGTGTTTGCTCCATATGTTCAGCAAGCACCAACCTAAGCCATCTGCTTCTTGTGTCTGTGGTAAAGGGAGCCAAAACATACCTGATTTCTCACACCTGCTCCAAATGGAAAACACCTATAAAGAAAATAAAGCACTCCTCCTTGCTGGACACAAACCTCTGGAGAGTGTGTGTCTGTGCTTGTGTCTTGGGTGGGGAACAAGAGTTTATCCCCCTGCACTGCATAATATGCCAGAAAAATGTATGACATCTTCTAATAACTACAGGGCAGATTTTTCAACTCAGGCATGTGCAACTGGGCTAGCCTAACTTAGGCATGCAAATAGCAGATGTGCATGCACAGATATCTGACCTGCACATGCACACACAGATAATTAGTGTTTCACAGCTCTGATGATACTGGGGCATGGGTTTATCTTCAAAAGTTGACTCTTACTTGTGGAATTTGGCATCCTGATAGCAAGGAAAATATGTTCATTTATGTTATTCAGCTATTATTCTGGTATTTAGATGGAATTCAAAGCAGTTACTTAGAGCAAAAATGACCCAATGTTTCAGAAGTAGGAGCAATGTATGGTAAGGAAAAGATTTAAATCAATCTCTAGCCACTGTATGAGCAGCACTGCTGTTTATATAACATCCTACCTAAAAACAGGCTCAAGAATTATTATTTTTAGTATTTGACAATTAGATCACGATAGAGGGCAATTGAAGTAGCACATTTACTGTTTTATGAACATGGAGTGACAAGTAAAATTGCTGCACATGGGCAAATAGGAAAAGTGAAATGAAATAGCCAGGAAATAACAGAACTGAGAGGCACAGTTGTACACGGGGTAGATGGATCCTTACATCTTTTGTCCTCTGATGGTCTGGCTGCCATTGGCTGATCTCACCAGAAACTGAGGAAAGCAAATGATGAAAAAAAAAAATGAAAGGATCCTCAAAGCTGCTGAGAAAGGAATAACAGATTTGGGCTCTGACCTGACAAAGTCATGGAGGCAAGGTCCTTTTGAAAATCCTTATATAGAAATCTAAAGATGTGACCTGATTTCAAAAAGTACTGAGCACTCAGAAGATCCCATTGACTTCAGTATAAGTAACTGCAAGAGCACAGCATATCCTTTTAATTGAGAGTAATTCCATGAAGCATGTTTGTCACCTACAAGATCAATGGGATGGGTAGGTGCTAAGTATCTCACAAGATCAATCTTATCTGCCTAGGAAATAAACCAATTGCTACATGCTATACCCTTTGTTTCTCAAATGTAGGTTCAAAACAAAACCAAAATTACAAGTTCTGCTCAATGAATGGTACTGACTTGTGAAGCCTTAACAACACTTAATATATGAGTAATCAATACATTTACACATATAAAATGCATCCCTTAAGCTCTCCACAGTAATTCATGCACTTTCATTGTTTGAACATTTTCCAAGATTTTTCCTTCATTAATACTGTAGGCTGTTCCTGTTCTGAATCTCAGGACTGCACAGCTCAGGTCGAGTTTTGGAACAGATAAACGAATGAGCAAATCCAATTTGATTTTAAAAAGGAAGTTATTTTTTCCCTAAAGAAGAACAAATGTGGGCTTTTCTCAGAGTGACAAACGTTTCCTATAAGGATCCATAAAGATCCATAAATATCCATAAAGATATATAAAGATTTTACTCTTTTTTTGAATTTGTGTATCTATATCATTTAAAGCAAACATGCTGGTATATTCACAAGTGGTTGTTGTTCTCAAGGAGAAGAAATCCATTGTCAAAGCACTAACAATATATTGTTATACCAAAATGCACATCAGCTTTGAATGCTTAAATGGCCTGATACCACCTGACCACTATGGAATCAGCCTTTTGTATTAACTTGACACCAGAGTGTTACTGAACTGCCCTGTTCTATAAAACATTTTTCATTTCACAGCACTGATTTGCTACATAAAAGACTCCTGTTTCTGTCTTAACAAAGCCTTCTGGTGCTGGGCTTCAATTAAAATTTCATAATAAACATACCACTTATTTTCAATGCTGTAAATACTTCATCAAACAAAAATTAACAGCATTATACTATAATCTGGAACACTGTTCTTCATAGTTCTGCATTTAACAGTGCAATAGTGTACATTGCTACATGTACAGAAACACGTACTCATACACAGTAGAATAAGTCAAAATTGAAAGATAATCCCAAAAGTTGTTCTGTGCAATCAAACCTCAATATATCTCAGCTTATTTTTTTTCCTAATATGGGTTCTGAAAACTGAATATGTTTCTGGGTTTGACTTTATTTTTTCACTGGGGGAAAAAAAAGAGCAAACAGTAACTTCTGATTTAAAAACACCGCTCTTTACCTATGCCTTAACAAAATGTACAGTTAAGAGGATCAGAAGAAATAGATTTACAACCGAAGCTGCTGAAAATTAGAGATGTTACATCAGCCATTGATCCTTCTCTCACCACCAGACCAGTTATATCAGTTTCCTATAAGCTATTCTTACTGGCTATACACCTGTGGAACTACCTGAAGAGTGCATAAGTAACCAAAGACAGGACCAAAGAGCATAGGCAGCATCTGACCACCCTACTGGTGCCTGACCTCCACTGCAGTTCTGGCTTTCAGACCCCTACACTTTGGAGAAAGACAGGGATGCAGCAAGGGCTGAAATGAGGGAGTCGATGGAAACTGATGGTCAGGTACTACCTATAGAGGACCAAGGCAGACTGGGAGCAGAGACACTACACTGCTGATAGAAATATAGTTCAGCTGCCTGTCAACAGGCTTTTTTCTTTCTCTGCCTGTCTCCCTAGATAAAAAGAGCAGTTATCACATCACAAATAACACTCTGGTACTGCAGTTAATCTGAAGCTGGAAGGGCTGCATCCCATTCATCAGCACACAGAAGCCAGAGAAAGCAAACAGATGAATCTGAAGCTCCTAGACACTGACCCTTGCCAGACTAATTTCTAATAGTCATACAAATTCAATTTTACTCACTGAGAAAATCCTACAGGGCTGCTAACAATGATTTTACAACCACCTGGGAGCAATATGACTGAGTGTCCATTTTACATTGATCTCAAACAACCACGGCTAGAATTGTTGCTTCAGCCGGGAATATTGGATAGGCGACCCTTGCACCTGGTGACACGTGGATGTAAAGGCAGATGAGGAGCTCCCTGGTGGCCACCACCACCCATCCTGCATTACCAGGCTTCACTCCAGCCACAACGACCAACATGGTCACTTTAAGATTACTGACCACTCCACTACTTTCAAAAGAACAATTCAGTTCTAATAACCTCTTATTTATTCTTTCAAATGGCAACTTTTATAAATTTTAATGCCTCTCCCTTATTTTTGGTCTGTTCCTAGATCCCTTTATAGACAAACATTTTAACCTTAAGATAATTCTTACTGGAAAGAGTATTTACCATTCTTTTACCATCTGTTCTAATCTACCACATAGGATATGTATTATTCAATGATGTATTTGCCGGCACAATAATCTCCGTAATTTGTAAGAATTTGAGAAACATGAGATCTGGAGACCAAATATTTAACCATTTCTTAATATCAAGTCTTGAAGTACAGACACAAATACTGGATTTGTCAGTACAAAGCTTTTTTTCATGCAAACAAATGCAAATTTCTGTCAAATTTCACTGTTACTAATGTTTAGGAGTAACTCCCATATTTTCAGAGAAACTTAATTCAGTTACGGTAGTTCTGTTTGCCAGCATCAAACTGTGACACAGGTACTTATTTGAGAGCTGCCTCCTGTATGCTAATAAATGAAATCCCTTTCACCATTTTGTTTTGCTGCTATGTGTTTTCAAACAACAGATGCATTTGTAGCCAAATACTTGTCCTCAGCTCTTTGATACAAGCTACCCTCACATAAAGGTTGGCAAACTGACATATCTCCTGCAATTTTAAGACTCTGCTGTCACTTGCAGAAAAGCAATTGAAAATTGTTCCTTTTACACACTTTAAAAAGCAGTTGGTGAATGACATGCAGTGTACTCTCTCCTGCTATATGGAAACACAGAATTATGAGCATTGCAATTGGCTGGAAGAGTATATTCATTCTCATCTTCCATTATTCTGTAAGCAGAATAGTGTCTCCAAATTTTTCATTAGCATTATCAGCTGCAAATGATGGTACACTGTTAAAGTTTAAATCACATTATTCTAGTATGCTTTTTCTTTTTCCCAGTATTCTTTTCTTGCTTGTATTCCTGTACTGAAAAATAACTATATTGAATTATAGAGTAAAAAAAGCTATCAGAAATGTTTTGCCATTTCCACGGTTTCAGGCACCAGCAGTCTCAAACAAAAATACATGCCTTCATCCAAATCTTTGCTTTTCCAACTGAAAGCAAAGTGATTGCTGGCGATACTTACAGCTTTTGTCCTACCAAAAGTTACGTCACTGTAACTATAGGTGAGGTTTGGCAAACAACATCACATGCTGTTACAATGAGAAGTTTTACATACCTAAACTAACTTCCCTGCACTTTAATTATCAGAGTCCCTCCTGGGATCATAACACATGCAGGCATGAAATTTGAAAATAAATATATCATCCTTTAAACATAAAAATTATTCGACTCAGACACTGCCCCTCCTCTACTGAACTCTGCTGGGCCAATAAACTCCATGTTGTGCCTTGTATAGTGTCAAGCTTACAGAAAGTAAACTCTTATACAAGGAATCTGAAATATGTATCAATCCTAGATGGAGTTTTTAGCAGTTTAAAACTATTAAAGAAACACCCCCGAAAATACATGATTTGGGATTTCAGTAGAAAATTAAGGACATTTTAGTACGTATGTTTGATAAGGGAATTGGTAAATGAAATATTTCAAAAGCACTGCAGCCATGTAAAATAGGGCTTATATTCAGATTGAATACATATGATTTGTTTTTTAAACCATGAGAAAGTTCACTGAAAGAAAAGGCACTAAAAAAACAGTTTGAAAGCAGAAACTTAGAATTCCATGCAATTACATTATTACCCCTAACACTTCCCCACATTTATTTCCATTCCTCCAAACAGATTTTCTAGTCTTCCAAGCTGTCTAGCTGGAGTATTCACAGTGATGTTCTCAACAAGCGTTTTCTTTGTTTGTGGTTTGTGTTGTGGGGCTTTTTTTAAAGGAGTCTTCCATTCCCTAGTTCCTCCTTTCTACTCTGAAACTTGCTGATCTGGATCCAACACTTGGGGAGCAGCAGTTTTGCTTTCCAGTCTAAGCACAGTTGAGTGAAGTCTCCCTCTAGAAACCTCTTTGTACCTCAGCACAGCACATCAGAACTGGAGCTGGAATCCACCAGTACTTTTATGCTGCTGAGCTTATAATAAAAATTTCAGAGAACAATAGTAATGCATGTAGAAACTTCAGGCCCTGTCAGAAGACGGCTTACTACTGTTTCAAAGCATACCTGCTCACAGTGTTCACTGAAACCTCTGCAAAAAAATGCATTTATATGTACAAGCACTTAATACTAACAATATGTGTAGTGAACCTTTCCATAAATTTTCCTGCATTTCATGCACATCCTCATGTACCTTAAAAATGGAAGGGCAGAGGTTTTTACCAGGCAAGATCTCAGACAGGAATCCCTATCACCCATTTTTTTCAGTGTGTAAGCTAAGGCACTTCTAGGACAACATAAAAGCACAACTTTTGGATGACTGCATGTTTATACAGATAGTTTGACTCAACTCCCCTGTAATGAGCAGATACATCTTCAACTAGACCAGGCTGCTCGGAGCCCCCTCCAACCTGACCTGGAATGTTTCCAGAATTGGGACTATCCGTCTCGGCAAACTGCTCCAATGTTTCACCACCCTCACTGTAAAAAAAGTCTTCCTTACATTTAATCTACCCTCTTTTAATTCAACATCATTACCCCCTGCCCTTTTGCAGGAAAGATGAGGGAAGCTGGGAGGACAGCAGCCCCCTCTGTGGTAGACAGGAATAGAATGGGAAGGAGACAGCAAATCCATTCCAACCTCTGAGTCTTTCCCCCTCTGCTTCAGTTTCAGTTCACCCCACGTGATGTGTGAGATGGGGCAGGAGGGAGAAATAACAGAGGAGACAGACAAACAAGAGGACGAGAAGAGCTGAAGCCTCCCCCAGCCAAACTGGGATGTATCCCTGGACTGGGGGCTTGGCATCATCTCACATGAGCTCATCTGCAGCCCAGTTCATCTGACTCCTAACAACACTATCACTGACAAAGCTGTTTATGGTAAAGAGGACAAAAGTGAAAGGAATGGATATTTTAACTGGTGGGCCACATCTGCCTCTGCATCAGGAGTACATGTCTAAAATGCAGCAGACTCCACGTATCTGCTAGAAGAAATAATACACACAAGTCACATCAATTGCTTAGTCAAAAGGAGTCCTTCCACCTCTGATTTTACAGCCTATTCACAAGACTAAGCACAAAAATCCTGCTAATGGACATCCTGTGGATCTGCACCATCTCTGAGGACAACATGTCCACAGACCAGTGAACAGATTAAGTTCATCCATATGTAGGTTTTTTCCCACTATGGTAGATACACTATAGATAACAGTCTCAATTTAATATGTAAACCAGATATAGTTCAAAACTTTATTAATGTCATTCAGCCCATGTCACTGATTGAGCCACTTTCACCATGATTACTTCCCTGGAAACTCAGCACACAAGAGAACACCCAGCAGAGAGCCATGAACATGTGCAACAAAAGGAGCTCAGCACTCTCCAGGAAGATCTTGAGCCACAACAGGTTTCCAGTGCTATCCATCCTACTGCAAGAACTCCTCAAAGATGTCTGTGTACACACATACCCTTCTCTCCAGCTAAGCAGCAATAGCCAGGGAAACAAAGGCCTATACCTTCATTGCTTGAGGTGCAAATACACAAGCGTATGTGCTAACTTTAGCTGTTTTATATTTATTAAATTTTACTTGAAATGGATACGTCTCAGAATAAAACCGTACCAGCAGTGAGCAAGTGGATTCAGGAACAGGCTTCTGATGTCCTGCACAAGAGACTGCCCTTTAAAATGGCAATAATTACACTTCCCTCCTTGACAACTGCAATATGAAAATAAAACTATTAACACACTGACAAGTCAAATTGTACAGTGATGAATAAATACCTAGATAAATATGTTAATTCCAGTAGGATGCTTCCCTCCTCTCACCATTCTGAGACGATGAAGAAAGAGGTAAGTAAGGAATCTCCCCAGGCTTTTCTTGTACCATTATTTCCTATGGCTTTTACCATTAATCTCCGCTCAAAACTAAGTGATTCCAGCCTCTTATTCCTCTCTATTGGAAGTTTTCCCACAGATCTAGTTCCTTTTAAGACATATTTTCATTTCTGCTACACAGCTATTTTGAAGCACACATTTAGGCCTAACACTTCTGTTTTACACAATTATCAACAGAGATCACTGCAGTTCCTGCAGGAATGTACCAATTAAATATAAACAACTGACAAAACAGCATTTAGACACCCTCTATTTCCTTCTCACATAGGGTATCACTCTGTATTTCACACACAAAATTTTCCACATAAAGCCTACTCAAATGCCACCTGACCAGTAAAAGATTGCTTATTTCACAAAATGTTCTGTAAATTACTTTGATTTATGTTTCAGCTATTAACAAAATCAGTAGAAATTCTCTTCCATACTGGATAATTAGAATATGGCATGTAGGAGAGGTCAATAAAGGTCAGCATACAGTTATAACTTGGGGTTAAAAAAAGAACAAACATGGAAAAACCTTGCTGCCACAGACTGCTGAGTATCTGCAGATCTGGAGAGGAAAGAAGTGACAGCCCTCTAAACCTTCAAAGTTTACAAATTCCATAGTACATTAAGTTCAATGTTTTCAGTACAGAACAGTACTGAACATAAAGCTTTTGTGTGTGTGAAAAAGCTCTGTCACCCATACAGCAGCCACACTATACCACTGAAAATATGTGCGCTCATGAGTTGATTATCATCTGTACTTGATAAGTAATGTCATAACAGACTCCCTGATTTAGGCATGCATACATCTGTATACACACCTCTATATAGACACATACATATGTGTATCCCTGTATGCATACACGTATTTTTGCATATGTAAAGAAGTATGCATGGAAATAGCCACTGAAATCTCCACTCTCATTAAAATGTCTTGAAATATTTAGCCATTACAGGCTTGGATATCTATCACTTCTGATTGCATATTTACACATTAAATAGTACAATTACAAATGGTTTATTAAGTAATTGTTAATTAGTAAGTCTTTATCCAGGGGAAGTCTGAAATTACAACTATTTTAAGCCAACCAATGGACAAGGATGAAATCTGTGGTTTATGAGTACTGCAGAGCAGCTCAAGGCTGCTCTGAAAATATGACACATTTCATGCTTCTTATTGAAATACTTTTTGTTCATATTCAATGCAGCACGTCCTATGCTGAGATTAATTTGGTTTTTGTCAATTTAGGCTATCTTATCCACTGTTGTTATTTATGATTTCATCTATTTATTGAATAAATAAACTCAAGTTCTACGAAGCTCATATCAGAAATCACTGAGGTTTTAATGAAGTACACTTTGAAAATATGCTTTTGTTTGAATTAAAACTTAAAAACCTAAAGGCAGGAGCTGTAGAAGATACTGCTTCTCTATTTTCAGGAACTATTTTTGGATTTTCAAAAAACTGTATCCATTTTCCGTGGCTTTCATGCACACAATCCCTTAAAATAATCCAAATGAAACAATCGTTCTTGATAGCACGTTACTGATACATAGAAGCTCTACTCAGTTTCCATTTTAGAAACCACAGAACCACGTTTCTATTTTCTGTTCCTGAATCAACTTAAGACTCAAGACTCATAAAAACCTGACATCTTAATTTATTCATCAGCTCTAAGAAAAAAAGCTGGTGGTAAAATAATTAATAGTTGTTATATCGGATACACTATAAAAAGCTTGAATTCATGGGCACATAACACTTGAATATACCAAAAATATGATCTGAATCATACCCCTTCCCAAATGCTGTAATAGGACAGTGCACAGCTACTGTTTTAAAACTAAAGTTTAAAATAGTGTACCAAAACTGGCAGTGGAAGCTCATAAACCAATGTGAGTGGTTAGTGTTCTGCTTCTGCCCCATCTGGAAAGCAGGTTGGGTGAATGGAGGCTGTGCTGTGACAGCCACCTTCTTCTCTTGAAGAAGCACCACCTTGTATCATCTGAGAAGAACACTTCATCTTGACTGCTCTTCTGCACTTAAGAGAAAACAAGCTCCTCCACAATGTTTGGTCCTGCTACATAACACTCACCTCAGATTCTTTCATAAATGCAGTAACAACTATGCAAGTTACAAGGCAAGTAAATGGTGACCAGGCCTTGACAGCAAAGGTTTCATCATGACAAAGGAAAGATAGGTAACTGCCTCTCCAAAAAAAGTTTCTCCTTCAGTGCCACCAGACTTGGGAGAACCAGTAGGAATGGCTAGATGTTCACTTCAACGGGAAATAGCTTCCTTTGTGTGAAGAAGCTGCCTAATTATTTAGGGGTAAGCGGAACTCTGAATAAAAAGCAGCAGGGAAATTGCAGCATTAGGCATGTAATAATGTAAGAACCAAGTTGTCACCTACTACTTTTAACATTAAAGCTGAATCAGTGGCTTTCATGATTAAGGTTGGAAAAGACCACTGAGCCTGTTAGCCCAGCACCACCATGTTCACCCCTATACCATACCCCAAGTGTCACATCCACACACCTTTAGAATACTTCCAGAGATAGCGATTCCACCACTTCCTTGGACATCCTGTTCCAATGCCTGACCACCCTTTCAGAGAGGAAATTTTTCTTAATATCCAATCTTGGCCCCCTCAGGTGCAACTTCAGGGGTTTTCTTCTTGTCCTAATTCTTGTTACCTGGGAGAAAAGACTGACCCCTCTCCTCACTACCACCTCCTTTCAGGTCATCCTAGAGAGCAATAAGGTCCCTCCTGAACTTCCTTTTCTCCAGGCTAAACAATGCCAGCTCCCTCAGCTGCTTCTTGTAGGACTTGTGCTCTGGACCCTTCACCAGGTTTGTTTCCCTTCTCTGGACTCACTCCAGCACCTCAGTGTTTTTCGTGCTGTGAGAGGCCCAGAACTGAATACAGGATTCGAGGTATTTCCTCACCAGTGCCAAGTACACGGGGACGATCATCACACAAAACCAGCATTGTGTTAGGCCATCGTGCTCCCATCGTTTCAATCAGAACCAGAACAAACTCAGATTAACTCGCCACCACTCTGGGCCCAGCCAGCCAGCCAGTTTTCTACCAGCAAACAGTGCACCCATCTAAGCAGCTAATTTCCCCAGGAGAATGCAGTGCAAAATGATGTCAAGACTTTACTGAAGTCCAGCTAGACAACACCCACAGCCTTTCCCTCACCCATGAAGGGGGTCACTCTTTAACAGAATGAGACCAGGTTGGTCAAGCAGGACTTGCCTTTCATGAACTCATGCTGGCCAGGCCTGATCCTGGGGCTGTCCTCCAGGTGTTGAGGGACAGCATTTACCATACAAAGTGAGCAAGATACATATCATGAAAATAAATTGCAAAACAAACATATGAAGACTATAATTGTAATATTATGGCTAGGAACAGTGTGCTGGCTGAAAGGTAAAAAAGTTATTTTGAGGTGGGCAAGAAAAAGGAGGCATAGCTCATCGAAATTAGCTGCAGCAGAGGTCCTAAATGGAAGAATTATCAATCCAGATCATGATGTGGCAGTTTCTAATGAGAAAGGCAGGATGCAAAAATAACATCTCAGTGCAACTATTAAGCTGGAATAGATGCTGTTTACTGTATTAATGTTGCCTTTACTGGTGTAAAAAAACAAAACCAGAATTGTAATAGGCCATCGTGCTCCCATCTTTTCAATTACAGAGATAGAACAATCTCAGATTCCAAAGCTAACTACAAATCAAAATTGTGTTATGTTATCTACTGAGACACAAATGGAAAATAAATACTGTTAACTGTCACTTTCCATTAGGTAACAGAAATTCAATTACATTTCAAACAAGCCTCCATGTCAACAGAATAAATCTGTTTCATAAATGAGCAGGTAACCATTTTTTATTCTAACTTCCCAAAGGGAAAAAATCAATTTTAATCACAATTGTTCATTTTTTCCCATATTAATGTTTTGAAGCAAAGTACATCATCTGACCTAATAAATACCATTGTATAGCACTAAGGTTTAGGAAAAAGGGGCGAGAAAAGGTGTTCTGAAGAATTACAAAATTCATCTGCTGATACATTGCTGTTTTGGCAGTGAAGGTTCATGCTGCCCAACTGACCTATGGATCCCCAGCTTTCCCAGCCTTCTGATTGCCTCAGAAGATCAGAAACCCAAGTAAGCATCACTAACTACTGCAACAATCAAGAGTTTGTAACAACATACCAGCCACCATAAAAAGCAACGTATTTTATTAGGATGATTACACTTCAAGAAATTGAGGCAAGGAGTAAAGAAGCTTCTTTGAAAGAAAGGGCCCCACTTTGAACAAAACTACATGTAGGTGGAATGAAATGTTCTTCGGAAATACAGGAGTTTTGTGGATTCAAGAGTACCTTCTCATCTGAGACACCACCAGGGTAGGGACAGGAAAATGAAGAAATCTGAAATTGGCAGCTATATTTGAAATCCCTTTGTAAATCTTCATACCAGATCTTGGAAATACCCTGTTTTAGTTGCACGAGAGCCTCAGCTTAACAGAAGCCTGCCCTGAAGCAGAGCCAGGAGGAAGATTCATCATCGGAGTCTTGAGCACCAGACCTTCCCTCTTTTCTAAACACAAGCAGCTAAAGAAACTGGCTTGATATAAAGAGCAAGAACACTCTGACTTCAAATTCACATCTTGACCTCCACATGTAGACAAGAACAAAGCCCTCATTGCTTGATGTGGGAAAATACTGGCCCTGCACTTCCCTTTGATTGGGAGGGGAAGCCAGAACTGCAATTCAAATGTGTTTGGCAGCCGTGGGTGCCCACGAACAGTATCACTTGCAACAGGGACAAAGAACATCCCCAGCTACACGACTACCAGCTGGCTAAGCGTCACATTAGGTTAAAGAGCAAAGAAAAATACTCTCAATGCCATAAACTTATTTCTTTCTATGGAAACCCATTGTGGAGCACACAGAAGTCACAAAATATGTGTTTCTTGTAACACAGTGGAAGGAACTAGTTCGGGAAGTAAGATTTAGCCATTAAGTAGCAGTGGTCAGAATGTAATTAAATTGGATCCCTATCAGAGTCATCACATCAAGAGACGGTGCATTAAACTTAAAGTATGAGAGGGGCTTTTTTTCCTAAATGAGAAAATTAGGTAAAGCCTAGAGGGGAGAGTTAGGGAATTAAAATCCATAGAAATCTACTAAAAAGTACCTTATTAGAGTCACAAGAGGCTTTTATATATACTTTTTCTAAAATTTCATATATATTTTAAATATATACTTTTTTAAAATATGTATAATACATATACATACACACACACACACANATAAACTTATTTCTTTCTATGGAAACCCATTGTGGAGCACACAGAAGTCACAAAATATGTGTTTCTTGTAACACAGTGGAAGGAACTAGTTCGGGAAGTAAGATTTAGCCATTAAGTAGCAGTGGTCAGAATGTAATTAAATTGGATCCCTATCAGAGTCATCACATCAAGAGACGGTACATTAAACTTTGAGAGGGGCTTTTTTCCTAAATGAGAAAATTAGGTAAAGCCTAGAGGGGAGAGTTAGGGAATTAAAATCCATAGAAATCTACTAAAAAGTACCTTATTAGAGTCACAAGAGGCTTTTATAAATACTTTTTCTAAAATTTAATATATATTTTAAATATATACTTTTTTAAAATATGTATAATACATATACATACACACACACACACACACACACATATATATATATAAAGGTCAAGAACAAAATAATATGGCTAAATAATAAAGCACAAAACGACAAAAGAAAAAAAAACTAATGAGAAAAAAGGCAACAGAAAAACCCAAACTTCACCATATTGAGTGTAAAAACAGATTTCAAGGGTAAACAAAGTCCCCAAAACAGTCAACTACATCATATAAGTAAGGTTCTGGAAGTACAGTTTCCAGCAGGACCTCTGTGCCTATTAAGCCATGTGAGTATCAACAGCTGGGTTAAACAAAGCAATTGGCCAGGAAGCCAAAATTTTTCTTGGAATCACTATCCATCACAATTAATAATACCTGGAACGGACAACTCTCCATCATATTGGTGTTGTCAGAGACAGGATGATTAAAGAGGCTGAAATTTGACAAATTCAACTGTCTACTCCATTCAGGACGAAGAGCCTTCCTCAGTTTCAAAACCTTTTGCAAATTTGACCCCACTTATAGCCCATCTGTCATCATATGACTCTCACAGCAGAAATAGACAGTATTTCAAGGTCAAGCAGAAGAAAAAGATCCTATTTTGAATGTTCCGATATCATGTGCTCCATAAACTGCATGAAGTTTGGATTAATATTTTTATAATTTCTAAGAATTTAAGAGCAGCTGGGCTGATACAGAACCAGGCTGAGCTCTCACCAGTTTTCGACTGTGTCCTCAGTATCCAATCTCTAAAGAATACAGAACTGGGCATGAATATATGACACCACCTCCTTTCAAAGTCCTCGCCTCACCTTGGCTATTTCCAGTTGATAGAATATTCTGTTCTTGATGCTATTTGCCTGTTACTCTCAACAGATCTCTCTTCCAATTACTTGCTCAGTATAACCTTGAACCATCGTAAACCTTTTGTGCCCAAGAACTCGCCAGGTTTTCACAATACATGTTCCCTGAACAGTATCTTAAGCTTAGCAGTTTCCAACCCCAAAGGCGGGCTGTGAAACACTGCACGAGTTCTGAAATAAGCAAGGATCAAGAGAGTAGAGCTGTAACACAGCTGCGGTATCGTATTTCCAGCCTCAAGGATAAAGTTGCACTCGGTCCACACAATTAGAGGTAGGCAATTTTTACTCTTTAACCAGAAAGAGCATTGGTTATTATCTACAACAGAAGCGAAGAGTCACAAAACATACGGAGTGTAACAGAATTCCTTATCCCACCAGGAGTGCCCTGAGAACCCATCCATAGCAGTCTGAGTGAAGAAGAGAGTGAGCAAAGGAAGATTAAACAGACTCTCTAGAAGCTTCTTTGTATTAATTTACTTAGAAAACTTGGACATGCAGTCTTGGAAGTCAAATATTCTGGAGGGGTGGGGAAGATCTCCAAGGGAATTCAGTCCACCTAGGATTAACTTACTTCACTGAGGACACCTTGGAGACAAGCCCTGGTAGCTACTACGAGTCTCTTAATATTATTCACAGTGTGACCCAGTCATTTACAGGTGCATTCCTGCCACGGACTGAAAGACTAACTAAATGATTGGAAACAGGAACAAGGAGGAAAAAATAACCAGTGTATGAAGAAAGCATGTCCAAACAATCAATACTATGAAAGGTGCAGTTATTCATATTTACTAATAACTGAAAGCTGACATCCTCTAAGTAATAAGAATGTGAAATCTGCTGACTACAGAGAACTATTTAAGGTAGTCAAGACTACAAAGGATTGTGAGGAACTCCAGAAGGACCTTTAAAAAACTAGGTAATTGGACAACCTGACAGCAGATGAAATTCACTGTGAAAAAAGTGCAGAGTAGGGTACACCAGAAGGAACAAATTTAAAGCCACTTGTACATACTGATGGGTTCTGAATTAGTTATAACCTCTCAGGAAAAAAGATGCAAGATTCATCACAGGCACTTCAATGAAGACATTTGCTCAATACACATGAGGGGTCAAAAAAAGTGAACAGGATGCCATGATGTATTGAGAAGGGAATACAGAATATGAAAAATATTAATATACTGCCATTTATATTGCCATCACTGCAAATTAATGACATATACTCCCCTTGAATACATTACCTCTGTCAAGAAGGACATTAAAAAATAGTCCAAAGGACATCAAGGATAAACACCCTCCTGAATCACAGGAAAAGAGGGTTTCTGAAACACTTGAAAAAGAAAGTTTCCTCGCTAACAGATTATTCCACTGTCATTCACGTCAGCCTGGATCTTCTGAAGATATGTAGAATACCCAACAAAAGAAACAAGATGCCAGGTCAGGAAGACCTTGACCTTTGTTCACAGAACACTGCCCATGCTTTGATCTAGAATGTTGAAAAATAATTACCTTGTTTGCAGAGAACACAGCAAGAGAGGCAGGTGACTTAGTGACCATGCACACAGGTAGGGCTGAGGTACTCCATGCCTTCTTTGCCCCAGTCTTCACCAAAAAGGTCCTCCAGGCCTCAGCACAGAGAGGCAGCATTGGAGCAGCGGATGAGGATTGACTCAGGAGAACTCAGCCCACAGGCGTCCATGGGGCCTGGCAGGCTGCATCCAATGCCCCTCACTTGCAAGGGGCACCTTTGAAAGGAGCAGGACAGGCCCCCAAGAACTGGAAGAAGGCAAATCTTGTACCTGTCTTCAGACAGACGAAGTAGGAACCTCCTGAAATTCAACAGGAACAAAAGCCTTGTCCTGCAGTTGGGAGGGAATACACAAGACAGGCTGGGCCTCACTGGGAAGCAGGCCAGTGGAAAGTCCTGGTGTGTATGGAGCCGAATGTGAGCCAGCAGTGTGCACTGGCAGCAAAGGCCAGCAGTTTCCTCGGCTCTGTGAGCAGGACTAGGGCCAGCAGAGGGAAGGGACAATTGCCCTGCTCAGTACTCATCGAACCACATCCAGAATACCACAACCCCCACCCATAAATACAAGAAACACATCAATGAACCGAGGCAAACCTCAGCAGAGGGTTTCAAGACTGTTTGGGGTCTGGAGCACCAGATCTGTGGGGAAACACTGAAGGAACAAAGCATGTTTTGCCTGGAAAACAGATGGCTTTGAGGGCACCTACCAACACTCCCCTAGCACCTGTGAGGAGGATCACTGAAGAGATGAAGTCAGGGTCTTTATGGAGGAGCATGACAGTACAGAAGACAATAGGCCTAAGGTAAAATAAGAGAGGTTCAGACAGGATATACAGTAAAAACCTTTCCCTGTAAGGACAGCCTACCAGTGGAATGAGCTGCCCTAAAACATTGTTTAATTTATTCAGAGACTTTGAAGATTCAACTGGGTCAGACCTGAGCAGCCTGGTCTGACCTGACCACACTGTGTGAGGTTGGACAAGAGGTTTCCTGAAGACTCTTTCAGGCCACTTTATCCTATGATTCTGTAAATAACACCACCTCCGGAAGTGCTTGGAAAGCATGTAGATGTGGCATTTGGGGCCTTGGTTTAGTGGTGAATATGGCAGTGCTGGGTTAATGGTTTGACTCAATGATGTTAGAGGTCTTTTCCAACCTTAAGTATTTAATGATTCTAAACAGTTTTTTTCTGTCATAATTACAACATGGTGAAGGAGCTCATTTATAGTATCCAAGTACCTGGAAACTGAAGGAAATTACATTTATACACAGCCCCAAACCGTATGAATTTCAAACGACAGCAGCAAGCAGATCTCTGGACAGGCTGTTTCTCCTCAAGTTTCCATCTGTTCTCTTCCATCTACTTCGGTTTTATATGGCCCCCATTAACCACAGCATCTCAACATCATCTTTTTTCACTGCATTTCAGAACCATGATTATCTTTGTGATGAAGAAATTAGTAAATTCACTTCCATGTGTTATTGTTTGCTTTTCCTCACTTTTCTTGCTGTGGATCATTAAGTTTTGCATTGTCAAAAGCTTGTACCTTGTATATGTTCACAACAAAGGCTTGTTCATAAACTGGAAATTTTGATATATAGTCAAATAACACTCTAAATTACAAGACACAGATTAGTAAAATCATGGAATCCAGAAAACTCAAAATTTCATTCACACATTCCCCTAATTTCACTCTGATGCACTACTTTGTATTAGTGAGAGCTTAAAGATGAAATGTCATCTTTAATTTTTAATTTCTTTAGCACTTTAGTCTAATGGTTTTCAAGTTTCATCATACACATCATGACATTGAAAAATAATGGTTTTTTAACACATTCTCTTTTTTAAAAAACCTAGTATTACTAGAAATGAAACACTGTTCTACAGAGTATCTCAGCAGGAAACATTTTGCCCCTATTTTACCTTCATTCTTATAATTTATCTACATTCAAAATTCTGAACTTCCCACCTATATTAAACACAATTAAAATTTATGATGGAGTGTAAAAATGTGGATTTGCTCTGACCTGCAGAAGTAGTGACCCAGCAACAATGAAGCGGGGCAAATGCTGCTTCCTAGAAAACAACAACTCTATTGGCACAGAGCTGGCTTTGCTCACCCACTTTCTTCTCTGCCTTTCCTCTCCTATCAGAGCAATTCATAAATGAAGGAATACATTTGGCTTATACACCTATGCAAGCCCAGTTTGAGATGGGGTCCCAAATCTAGGCACAAGCCTTATTTTCAAAAATATTTAGAACTGTTCAGTTTTTATTCTTGAACACTTCTGTTGCCTGTGCTTTACTCAACAGTACTTGAGGATCTGCCTGAATACAAGGGATGTCCTGCACAACCTGTCCTGTCCTCACCCCCATTTCTGCTGCAACACTTCCTAAGAAAATGTGCTCTGTTTTGAAAGGCTGAAATAATTACTTACTCCCTTCTCTTTATTCATTTTGTTCATTTTCTTTGCTATGTTTCATTGCTCACTCTTTCTTCAATTTGATTTTTAATTCACAATTCTCATATTAAATACTTTTCCAACCTCTATTTCCTAAAAACATAGGCAATAAATAATGTAATTAGCACTGACACACAAAGAAGTACCACTCTTTTTTTTCTAGAATTAATGTGCCAGGTATCCTGGCAGGTAAAATTCCACTACATTGCAATTAGTTTATTTAATAAAGGTTTTCTCAACTGGCATGAGATCTAAGAAATTTGTATTTGTTCTCAGGGTTGGGTTTTTTAAAAAGAATTTAGATATTGAAAAATATTGCAAGGGCCAGAGGGTTCACTCTGCAGATCAATCTAGCTTGGGAACCAAAATCTGACAGTAATTATGTAAAATTTCTAAATGTAAGAGGACATACTGGGGGGAGAGACATTTTCAGCTGACAGTCAGTAAAATGATAACACTACTGACAATACGAGAGCAAGAAAGACCAAAAGCAGTACAAAGATGGGAACCAGTGTAATCTAACAGGTATCATCAAAGACTTAGAGGAGCAAGACTTTGAATCTGACAGCATTAAAAAAGTCACTTGAATTTTACTTTATTTGTCGATCTACTACTCCTTTTGAATCTGTCCCCCAATATACAATACCACTTTGCAATGATGAGCACAGTGATTCCTCAAGGATTTGATTACTCTGATATGTATAACCCCAGGCTAATTTTCTATATGGGTGATACTATTCTTTTCCCAATGGAAATCCAGAGCTAATTTAAAACAAGGAATAATTTATGTTAAGATTGCTGAACCCATAGAATACCAAGCTTGAAGTTCTTAACAATCCTAGTACAAATTGAAGTGCTGCTGAATAAATCAATTAAATGCACAAGCACACAAATATGCTAGATATACACATACATTCACCTTTATGCATACTGATCATGAGAATGACACACCAAAACCGATTTGAAATTATTAAATCTAGAGTTCATGAAAGATCAAATTCAGATCTGTTTATATCTTTATTAATGAATAGATAGTTCCCACAAATTTTTAAGTATGACAAATTTAAACAACTGAGGTAGGCTAGTAACAGATTTTCATTATGGTAACAACAAATATTAGTAAAAAAGAGTATCTTCTTCAGCCATAAATTGTTTTTAGGTTAAATACGAAATATTATCCAAAAAATTCTGAGAACGAAGAAGTCAAAAAATAACCTTCAAACCTGAGGATGATACAGTCTGTTTGCCCTCAAACACTACACCTCTATTTTAAGCAATTGTCAAAAAGCCTGTAAGTGATCCAAACCAAGAAAATACTCCAGCACCGAAAAATTTGAGATACTTTTTTTGGAAATCTTCTAAGCTAAACATTTCCTTAACTCTTCTGGAACTCTAGATGGGTAATAAAACCCTAGTGGATGGCTTGGCCTTTCTGTGTCACGTAGTCAATCTCTTGATTAGAAGAAAAGTTGCATCAAAAGAGTCAGAGAGGGTTGATCAACAATCTAGTGGGATTTACTCATATAAAAATATATTGACCTTTCTCTTGTTACAGCTGAGAAAAACAGAAATTCAAATCACAATTACCTTTGTGCATTGGGCTTAGTTAAGATTTCTTGTTTCGACACTAAAACTAGTGGACACAGAGCTGATAATAGCATTAACAGGGGGTTTTCTACTGCTGAGTTCGTATGGCTTGCTTAGGTTTGTACAGTTCTCTATTTTCAGACCTGGACTCATTTCAGTTCTACATAACCAAGCAGACAGAGTAAAAGAAGAAACATAATCCATTTAAGCACCCACACACTGCCTTTGGTTAAGTCCTGCAAATACAACATATAGCAATGGTTTTGCATAGTGCTAACACCACAAAAGTAATATATTTTCCTCCAGTTAAAGTGGGGGAGAAAATTAATTATAAAACACTTCAAGATACTGAAGCCTAACTGATATAGTTATGACAAGTAGACCTGAAATAGTCAAATCTCCCATCTTAAGGAAGCTGCTGATTAATTTGGGAAGATGAACACTCACTCATGTTTCTTCCAAGTGATTTTTGCCATACTCATCAGTTACTTTTCTTTATTACATCTTAAAGATAAATATTCTGTGCATTTCTATCAACTACCATGATTCTGAAAGTTTTACTCTTTTTGATACATTAATTGGCTATCATGAAAAATGGACCAGAAAATATTATTCATAGAAGTGTTACTCTGCTGTGCATCGCAACTTCAAAGCACTTCACAGGCTTTCCTTACCCTCCACAGCATTCCTGTCAAGCAGATAAATACTGGTTGCCCCATTCTCAGGCAGAAGAGGAGAAACAAATCTAATAAAGACCTGAACTGCCAAAGGGTTTCATTAAATGAGCTGTTCCAGTGACCAGTTAACACAGGACCTTGCAGACAGAGGTTTTAAACAGCTACACAAATTCATCTAGCATTTTTTTCAGTATCTACAGTTGTCTCTGCAGGTTAACAAATCATTATTGGCATCTTGGTTTAGGTCAGCTAACAGAATACAACAATATTAAAACTTTGAGGCCATCTTGTCCCTAATCCTGAGTAGTGGTCATTATGTCATTTGTTCTGTAGAGCAGAAGATACAAATGACCTCAGACATTCTAGTCAATTATTTATGCACAAGGAGTATCGTGATTGGAAATTATGCAGAACAGATTAAATGGACCACATTTTATTATGGAAGAAAATTACAAGCAAGATTTCCAAAACATGGCTATCTAAAAATAGTCTTCCAATTCCTTACTGAGACACCGGACTTTCCAAACTGCCAAGTATGCAGAGGTTTTCCAAATTAAATACCAAGTAAGAAATTCAGAACTTCTTTCCACCAGTCTCTTTTATGAAAAGATGCCTTAAGTAATGCTGGTGAGCTGAGAAAAATTGGGTAATGAAAGCAAAAGATCTCAAAAAATAAGCACTGACATGAACAATTAATCTGCCTTTAAAAACTTGACTGTAAAGGCATTGCTTATATAATTTGGGATGTTGAAAAACATGAATTTGTGTTGGGCCATGTGCCGTACAACATAGTTTAATTTCTTCTGTCACAGAGAGTATCATTTACTTGAATTACAGTTGATGGCAGAAGATGCCAGTTCCCATTAACAACACAAAGAATTCAACAGCAGATATTACTTGATGCTCACGTATTTCCGTAGGAAAGCTCTTAACCACCTGGTGCTAGGAGTCAGAATTTGTCAACCGAAGGTGTTCATGCAAAAATGTATCAGTGACTAATCACCTGAGACCAGCTAGGGTTAATTTAGCAGAACAGCTTCTAATCTCCACTTCTTTCTTCTCTCAGTGGTAAATGGACCAGTAGAGACAGCAGACTAAAACATGCTCCTGCTTCCTGAAAAAAAATATCTTTTTTTACTATGTCCATCTATCACAACCTTTTACCTTCCAAGACCATTATGAAGGCCATATCAGTCAAGTAACCATCCTTTGAATGTAAGACAGCATTTCAGCCAAATGCAGCAAATTTTGGAGAGGCAAACAGTCAAGTAGGGGAATGGGAGATTTACTGAGGAGGTAAAGCACAAGAGTGAGAATCCACAGAACAGCATTCGTGTTTTAATAGCCATTATGGGGTAGCCTGTTGCAAGAATGGCTTGCACAATGAGCAAAGAGGAAAGGCAGGAGAATGTAAGAAAAAATGGCTTGATGGGGAAAATAAATGCCACTGAGTAGCACTCAAAGAAATGAATCTTTACAGGGAATGTCTGGATCAGTGTACCATCATGTTCTGAGCTGTGACTTAGCTCCTCCTGGAAAAGCAGATGAGCTGCTTCTGGGAAGCAGCAAGAAAAAATCTACAGAATGGGCAAGAAAAGGGGGGTAAATTCTAGGACAAAAAATGGGGAGTTACCTTTCCCCCCACAAAGACTGATGGAGATAAATGCTACTAATTTAAAAGGGATAAGACACGGGCTAGATGGAAGAATCCCATAGGAATATCCATCGCATCTTCTCTAGTGCTGATCATAAGCACTTGGGGACATGGCTTAGGTGTGAACATGGCAGTGCTAAGTTAACGGCTGGACTCCAGGATTTTAGAGGTCATTCCCAACTTTAATGACTCTGTGATTCCAAGTCCTAGGCCTGAAGCTGCAGAAGATAATGGCAATAGCCTAAGAGTATATGAACCTTTAAAAGAGATTTGCCTGAAACACTGGGAGGGGAACTCTTCTAGATACAAGGTTTTTAAACCCACACGGATTACAGAATTATCCAGAGAAATCTCCCTGTTCTACAAGGGCTGTAACTTTCCCATCTTGAATCCAGTGTCCTAAGTTGTGATTCTTTGCTTTCTGATAACTGGTTTTCATAGAAGAGATAGAAAACAAACCTATGTATTCTGAAACATATTTAAGCATAGGTAAGAAGCTACCTCAATCTGGGACAGCCAGGTACGTGAAGAGAAAAAATCTAGTTGTAGTCACAAGGGTTCTGGTGCCATTAGAAGATCACCACCACTAACTTGTAACAGTAGTCCACTTGGGCATTTCATTGGATCTTATTTTTAATGGATTTCGCTACCCAATAGTTTCAAAAATGCAAATCCATATTAATGAATTGTCTTCTTAATGCTTCTCCCATCCAGTCACTGAAAAACAAAGTACATTATTAAAATGAATCACACAAGTAAAAATGAAAAGGGACTACAGGGTTCTGCTGAAAAGTCAAAGCTGGGCTAAGCTCCCTACTTGGCAGAAATTCATCTTGCTTATGAATTCTTTTATTTATAATTAAAGCAGTTTCATTATTACACCTTTTCTAAGCATGGCTGTAACTCAACCATCCAAGAATTACCTGGCCTTTTAAAAATCACTTATTTCATTAGTTGGCCTGTTTTTGTTGTTGTTGTTTTAAGAAATTCCCTCATGTGATGTAGAAGAAATGCTTTTAATCCAAAGAATCCTTTTTAAGGGACGAACTAATTGAAAGGAGAAAGAGAGGCAATGTAACAGCCTCTGTTTATATTCTAAATGTGAAATACAGTTTCCAATATGCTTTCCACTAATTAAAGTTCTAATACCACACAGAGATATCCAGAGATATCCAATGTCTTCTTCATGAGTCCACCAACAAAACTTTCTGCACCACCACCTTCCTAAGCAACAATGCAAAAATGTCTTTCTTCCTAAGGGACAGACATTTTATTGCAAGAAGAGTAATCTCTGAAAAGCTGCCATTTTGTATTTCATTAAAATGGGAAGAGAAGCAATAGTACTTAAGCTGCACATGTCCCACAGCAGTAACCACAGGGACATTCATTCTTTTGGAGAAACAAGAAGTTCGGTTGTTTTGTTGGGTTTTTATTTTTAACAAAACAGCTGGGGATTTTAGCCAAACAACTCTGAATCTAAATCCAAGGTTCTGAATATACACCCCCATAAAGTCTGACTTAATCCTATAGAAATGGAGATACCAAATGCAATTTAATTTTGTGCAGAGCCCTATTACAAGGCAGATGTAACATTCACACCCCACTGCAGCCTCCAGTGTAGTAAAGCAATGTATACCCAGTGCTACGCATAGTAAACAACCACTGTAATACATGGCTCCAGTGCTTTGTGCTGATACTTCCCCACTTTTGGCTCCTGCTTTGCTTCGTAGAAGTCCCCTTAGAGTAACACTGTACCTTTCCTGACTCTGTCAACCTCTTCAAGGATACTGATGTTCCTATGACCAACTTAACCCCTGGAGCTGCTCCAAGATGGAAGTAGCAGTAGTTGTAATGGGACACAGGAAAATGTGCTAGGAGTCTCTCTGGAAGGGAGAGTGGCAGCTGCCTATCTCCTTTCAAATCACTTAGGACATGGCTGAGCACTTTCAAACTGTGCCATTCCTTCTCTTCTGGCAAGGATAAGTAGAACAAAAGGCATTTAATATGATGAGTTACACAAACCCTTGACTATTCCCACCCTGCATACTGTCTTGGACTACTTTTCAAATCAATGTACTACTATTACTACTCATACTTTGTGCTACCATGATACTTGGCTTAGTAACAGTACTATGAAACCCCAAAAAGTATTTATCACTGTCACATGAAGCAGAGCAGAGGCAGAGGCAGCATTCAGGTGACACACAGGCTCTGTTCGGGCTCTCTGAAAAAGAGGCATTTCCCCCATAGACGACACATTTCCTTTAGGAGAATTTTATGGAAAAGGTTCCAGTTTCTAAAATTAATTCTGTAATAAGAGTGAGAAGACAAGAGGGAAATTTTACATTTCATTTACAAGTCAGTCTATAAGTATCCACCCCAGAATGAGTTCAGATCCCTCAGGTCCACTGGCAGAGGCACAGCCCAAATGCTGTGCTCCCCTCCTTGGGAGACTGCTTCTGGAAGTTTGCTAAAGGTAGCCCTAATATGGCACCATACCTCTGCCAGTGATAACAACTCGTATCTGACATTCAGTGAAGAAGAACTATCTAGTTTACAGATGTTTTTATAACATATATCTCTTCTATTTCTCTCAAAGGCATGAAAACATGTAATATTACTGCCAGGCTATGAATATGCAACACAATTTTACTTTTTTAATTTTTGTATTTGCATGGCAGTTCAATTCTGAATCACTTACATTGGGTACTGAAGTGTAAATACAGCTTGGGGCTAACAAGAGAGCATGAGTCAGGATTATTATCCCGCTTTAGCCCAAAGCAGACAGTCCAGTGCCAATCTAAGACCCAAACTGCATGTCTGACATCTGCATGTGCGAGACACAGGACCATCCATCATTCAAAAGCATACATGTAATTTTTGACGTGACTGGAGCTAGCACCATTACAGTAAAAAGCTGGTCCCAGAGTTCCCCAGAGAAATGCCAAAGATGGTGACTGCAGAGGTGTCTAATTGACAGATACCGTGGAGAAGTAGAGACAAGTGGTGCTGCATGACAAAATCAAGGAATTGTCTTTACCCGGCCTTGCCAAGATGCCTCAGCTCTTAGCTAAAAATGATGAGCATATTCAGTCTTGGCTCTCTTCTGACAAGCTTGACAATTAGTGTCCACTGATTAGGATGCATATAATGAAATGTTTTTATACTGATAGCAAACTGACTATACTCCAGTTATTTACAGGACACTTTAAAATATCATAACTCTTTCATCTATTTGAAAACAAATGAAGGAACTACGATGTTTATCATAGAAGAGCAGTATCTAACCTTTCAATCTAGAAGTTCTTTCCCTGGAAAAAGCGGAAAGTCAGGAATGCGATATTAATGGACAAAGAAGTATGTTCAGAGCAAAATTTACATATTCATCTTGCATCCTGTTCACAGTAACACCATGAGCAGGTTTGAGCAGCACTGAAATATGCCTCCTTACACACATTTACCCCAACCTCTCCTCCCACATAGGATTCTTTCACCTCAATTTAAACAAGATGAACATGGATCATACTAGCACCAGATCCATGGCTTGCCTTCCAACAAACGTTACAAGATATGCAAAAAACAGCCAAGCCAGTCCATTTGGGTATGCAAACCTGTAACATAAACACAAGCACTCAAGAGTTCAACTCTCTAAAGGTTAATTTAATCATAAGCCTAAGCAGTTTTCTAAATTGGGGCCTATGCTGTTTCTTAAAAATCTGAGACATCCTAGGATCCTAAAACAAATGAGTATTTTTCACTTCAGTTGATTTCATGCTGCTAAAAATTCCTTTCAACCACCAATGAACTAATGCATTAGGATGTGTGCTGCCATACCAACAAAAATGCACCACCATTTCCCTTTTAATGGCATATCAAATATTTTGCTTTGTGTAGACATCAAGATTTACAAGGGGCTTTTTTTAGTTACATTAATAGTAATAGTGCTAAAATCTTAAGAACTAAGTAGCATTATATTTAATTATCCTTCTATAATTACACTGATTAAATACAGTGTAAGGGACCATAAAGATAGATAAAACATTATGGCTAAAAAACTTCTCAAAAATGGCCATAAAATTATTATTAAGCCTGAGGTGAGAAAATTAATATCACAAGCATGATTTTATAGGGTTTTTTTATATCACTTCCCCTTCTTAGACTATCTCATCTGCAGTGGCAGCAGAATTTCCTCCCAGCAGTAATGGAAATGAGAACTAACTATAAAAAATGTTGCAACTTGAAAGGGAGGTCAGTTTAGACCTCCATACCAAGGGAGAATATTTGTGTGCTTGATGCTTCAGGCAGATGCCAAAAAAACCATATTAAAGCACCTTTGAGCTCCAAGAACACTGGCTTACACTTGGGTAATATTTGTTTTCCTCATTTTCTTTTCCTTTCTTGTCTTTTACAAACACTCCGTATGTGCAACAATCAGCACAATGTAACAGTCACATCTATTTCTGAGTAATGATCTAAAAAAGAGAGTTCCAAGGTTTTTTATACTGGATGACCAACACTATTATAAGGTTTAAAGAATCCCAGGAAAAATTCTGACCAAGAACTAATATTAAAGGCAAAGAGCTAACACTGGAAATCTACAACGATTTCAAAAACAGAATAGACCAGATTGTAAGATTCAGACTGAGCACAAGAAAAATAAAACAGATTTTTCTGACCTACGTATGGGATAAATCATTTCAAGTAATAATTTTCCTGATTCTTTGAATTATATGTTTAATTAATTTTATTACACATAATTACCAAAATGTATCATAATTATCTGACACATTTCAAGAAATATGGTCTCATTTTACTTAATTATATGATTAATTAACTATGGTAAGTAATTGCTAAACTTCAACAAAATTACATTTCTCCTTTTCTTTCAAAATTCAGAAATCATCCTGAAGTGCTCCTGCCTGTGACTGCTTCCCGCAAACAGCTCCGTGGTCATCAAACATACATTTGTTCTCCAGGAATGAAGTGCACAACCTCCTACTTCTATGCTCTTTTACTGTGTTATATTCACTGACTTGTTCTCAGTTCTTAAAAATAGCTACAAATATTTTTTCCATAACAGTTGGCTTTGATATAGACACTTCTGGTTGTCTAAAGAACCATCACACTCCCTGGAAAGTCTGTTATTACATTTCCCAGCCCGCTGCCTTGGTTCTGATGCCTGTAGTGCATCAGGAACATGCCCCTGAAGATACAGGGCTGGTGCAGCCCTTGACCTGGATCTCGGGTGAAAAGCAGGAACAGCCATAGTGTGTCGCTTTCCCATGCATGTGGGTTGGCAGAAAGCATCCATATGAGGCCTTAGAGCAGGAATGAACTGAAGACAACCTGAAATCTCTCAAATTTATCCTAGGGGCCAAACCAGTCACCAGATGTGTCACAAATCTGGCACACCAACATCTCTGCTGTGCATCACCACTCCTGTGGCTGCCCTTAGCTGCCAGTCATTAAATGAGCCAGGGTGCAACATCCGGGATGTGCGCACAAAGAGAGCTCAGAATTGCATAAAAGAGAAAAATTACTACATCTTATTATTCCAAAATTAAAATCTAGACGAAAAAGGAGTAACAGCATATACTGTACCATGGGCTCTGGTAGATATAAATATGTATTTGGGGAGTTGTACATCGCAACCAAAACTAGCCAATCAAGAATAACACAGAAGGAAGTTCTTGTAATTCAAGAGCTAGCTAACAATATTCCAAGGATAGGTAATTTGTAACACTAAAAAGAGCCTTAACTTGCGATATTTTACTACAAATTGATTGCCTGTATTTCTGATGCGTTAGGATAATTATTTTACAAAATCATTTCATCTCAACTGAAAATGCGTTAACACATCCAGACCTCAATCAACAAAATGTATTCCTGCATTTTGAAGAAAGTAGCAAGTCAGTTATTAAACAGAGCTTTCCTACTTTTCACTAGTTTTATGCCACTATTTAATACCTGGCACACAATCTCTGGATTTGAGCTGCATGCTAGACATTCCTAATCCAACTAGTGCCGCCAAGAATCGAAGCAAAGACTGACTAATGCAGCAGGATCTTATTATAAGTCAGTCCCAAATGACACTGAAAAAAAAAATCAATCTTTTTTATTTTAATCCCCATTTTCCCCTAAATAACAAACTCTGATTCTTTTACAAACTGATGAGGTGCCTATTCTGCAGGCCACACGCTGTAGGCTGACTGGTGAGCAAAATATGGAAATGTGTATGAGAAGCCAAAGTGCCCGGCTGGCTGTGAAGCATAACAGAAACCAAGGGCTGTCCACATCAGTGCCCTGCCAGGTCAGTCACACAGACTGCTCTGTGTTTAATGTCTCCCTGTGCAAAAATGCCTATCAGCATTTTACTTGGATATCCAACACAATTGTTTTTATACATTCTTAGATTTAAGGACGTATTTCCCAACTTCCTTGATGGATGGCTTCTAAAAAGGTTCTTAACAAAACCTACAGAAAAAAATACTTTTATGATAAAGGATAAATTATGGAAGCCAACGTAACTGTAAACCTTATACCAGCCATGGCTAAATATCCAAAAACTGGAAAACAATCAACTTCACCACAGACCAAGAAGAGAAATAGAGAGAGATTGTTTACACAGTGTGTATGTCAGAGTTTTTAGCTTATCCTCAAACAGGATCAGCCTCTAGCATTCACAGACACTCTTCCTCTCCCATACCTAGAACTCTCTACTCTCATGCCCAGGCATCACAGCATGTTTTTTGCTACTCCTCCTCCTTCAGAAGGATCAAATTCAGAAAAGCCACCATGCACAGCCCTCCGGAGATGGCTTCATACTTCAAAAGTGATCTCTTCTTCCAAAATTCAGAGATTGCACAAGTGATTTAGAACTACGTCTGCCTTGCCAAATGTGTGCTGTGGATCTTGAACAGCTCAAAAGCTCTTGGGAAGGTGGAATGATTAACAGTTAATACCTTGGCTATTGTAGTATAATTGTCTCTCATATATGGAATTCCTTCTCACTGCAGCACATCTGAATTAGCAGTAAACATCACAAACCTGTCCTTACACCTCTCCTCATTCTGCCTGTAAAGTGAAAACCAAACTACTTAGCAGGAACCTTTTGTTGTTTGTATTAATTGGAAGTCTAATGGCTATACTGCTCTTTGAGAATGTGGGAGATGTTAGGCACATGTGATGATACTGATGTCAATATACTGAAGAGTATCAGCCTGGGAAAAAGGGAGACCCAATAATGGAGAAGGGGAAGGCTGCATGCATCTATACATTATAGGACCTCAGTTCAATCATATATTCTCCAAACAGTTAAACTGCTCCTAAATCTTATTTACAAGGCTGGACTGCAGTGTCTGCAGTCAAGTTTATCATAGCACTGCTCCTATTTTAATGCCTATTCTTTTCTTAATAAGTAAATGATACTGCTGGATTTATTTCTGTTCTGTTTGGGAGTTGTCATTTCTGGTATTTTGTTTCAGTATCTAGACACATGTTCTGTCAGGCAGCATTTTCTGATAAACATATTGTAAGATATTACACATTTGAACATATGCACACAAAAATAAGAGGGAGTAGTGAAGGCATGATTATACCCGAGTTCACACCAACATAGACTCATAGTATTGTGATCCTCAGGAGAGCAAGAGGTACCAACACATCCACCAACTTATCTTGTAGCCGAAGATCCCACACCATCTTTCCGCAAAAGGGGAAAGGCCTCTCCTGGATTCCTGGGCTTCTTTATGTGAGAGCCACTGTCAACAAAGATAACAGATGCTGGTAGACTGACCCCCTGCCACATGCACCCTCCTGGCTGAGGAAGAACACTGGGACAGGCAGCTCAGGGACTGTGCCCCATCCCTACCAATCAACTCCACCCAGCATACCTGGCCTGCCAATGTGAGAAGACACTCGCCTTTGGTAGCAACTTGCCTCCTTGCAGTTTTGGTCCTTCACCAGATTTCTGGATGTCTGGTAGCTTGCAAAATCCTTGACAAAGGGCTACTGTCCCTGTATAGAGCAACCCTACATCACAACAAACCACCGTATCTCAGACAGGACAGAAGTCAGGCTGACCATTTCCTCTAAGCCCAGCACATCAGACTGCACCAGCATCTGCAAATCAGACACAGCAGGACAACTGCTAAAGGATGCATCTGGCAATGGCATCAGGCTTGCCAACACTGGAAGGCCTGCCTAAATCCCACTCTGGAATAACCATTTGCTGTTGGGACAGACAAAGAGTGAAAAACACACAGAACCACACAGAATCACACAGAATCACCAGGTCAGAAGAGACCTTCAAGATCACCAAGTCCAACCCATGCCCTAACACCTCAACTAAGCCATGGCACCAAGCGCTACATCCAATCTTTTTCTAAACACATGCCACCCCATAAGGTTCCAGCCTCTTCATTTTGGTACTAGACCTCCTCAAGATCTAAAAGTTATTAGACCTTATCAACAGTAGCAAACAAAGCTCAAATCAAGATTTCTCTCCAAATTTAATGGACTTTCTGGACCTGTACTCTTGCCTTCTACCATCCTCTAAAACTAGAGAATTTGTTCATATTTTATGTTCATTAATGCAAGGGTTTGTGCCTAAATTTCTTAAGGAGGGTCCTTGATTTCAGCATTTTTTATTTTTTAGTGGAGGTTGTTGGTTTGGGGGTTGTAGTTTTTGGCTGGTTTGTTTGTTGTTTTTTTTTTTAGAATCCTTCTTTTTTCAACTGCTGCATAACTTTAGGGCATCTAATTTTCTTTCTCAAAATAATCACTTGACATAAACATTTCAAAATATATTGAGATAAATGTATGTTTCATTACAGTTAGATCACAATGGAACTTCTATAGAAGTATTTCTGACACAAAATGAACCTTTGTGATTAATGTTAACAAGACATTTCATATAATAATAAGGTGCCATAATGGTTTCAATGTTATTTTAAAGTGTTACTAAACCACCAATTGCTCTGAAAACACAGTGAGGTCTTGCAGTAGAATTTAGATTTAAACACACACATTTTATAACACTTAACATATTGCACTATATGAATCACAGTAAATAAGCCCAATGGGAATGTTTACTGAGACACAAAGAAAGAAGATCTGCATAAGGAACTAGTTTATCATAAACAATACAAATATTTACTCTATTATTTAATGTGTGCCCAGCATGCCTATCCTTAATGCAGCATTAGCTGACATCAGGCATATGCCATATGCGCAAATAATTATTCAAATTATGTTTTCTTCCAGTGTGTTGTCTCAGAAACGAGCTGAATTAATGCAAAGATATATTCAACAGCAAATAGTGAGATGATCTCTCTATGTAACAATGCAGCCATGTTTGTCTTTATGAGCACACAGTTTTTACTACTTTGCCCTCATTGCTATTCTGAGCCAAGGGCTGATGGTATGCGAAATACTCCTGAAGTGTTCCTCATATAATCACTGGGTGACTATCACAGTGATTTTTAAAAACTGACTAGGTTAAACGTTTTTTTTATAAGACAAGGCTTCAAAGAGCAAAGTCTTCAGGACACATCCACCTTCTTTAAACCAAAAAAACCCTCAAGAATAAACATCCAGTAGATTGTCTACAGCAGTATTCCAGAGTGCAGGGACAGATCAGCTGTCCATACACACCGAGGTGCTGTCCAACAGACAGACTAGCAGGTTATTTCTGACACAGGCAACATAACCTGTGAAGGCATTCCTGAAAGGGATCACATGGCACCATTCTGCCATGAATTACTGCACTGCAATATCCTGTTCTCATGCCATTTCAGATGCAATGTGCTTATGAAAAATTACGCTTAGGCCCAAAGTGCTACACGAAAGAAGTTATAAACCCTTAACTAGCCTTGAAAGACATGTTTCTACGTCATTCCTGTAAAATTTTATTCACATCTTCTCTGAGAGCTGCATGTTACCCCTGTGCTTTTCTATGTGGTGCTACTGCCAGCCCTCCACACCTACTAGGTCTCCTTTTCTCATCAGCTTTTCAGCTGATCATGGAAAAGAACTGACTGCTGAAAAAGGAATTTCTCCATCCCAGAATTAGCCTGGAGAAATGCCATATACAGCTGTTGGAAAACAGCTTGGCTTTATCACATTGGCAATCCAAGTAATACTGCAATTCAGTCCATTCAGAAAGATTCAAGGAAAGGAAACAGTGAGATAAGGTAGAGACAGCCTTGTTAAGCATTTGCAATGTCCCTAATGGAACAAACCCCACTTGATGTTCTGTGTGTCCCTCAAATTAAGTTACTAATTATACTTCCTGAAGTTCAGTCCTGCTCATCTTTAAGCTGTTCACGTTACCCACACAAATGGAATCCCCAATACAGGCTATTTTATTCATCCATTTAAATACACAAATTTATAGTAACACATTAATTCTCCTGGAGAAGTGAATCCAACAACTTCTCAGTTTCATGCAGAAACTGGGAAGACGTTCACTCTGGCTCTGTCACATACCTGTATCTGATTTGGGCCACGAAAGTTCTGGAGACAGAACCTTACAGATAGGCACTATCTATTTAAGTACCTTAGGATCCTTTCTCTCAACTCCTGGGAGGTGCCCAGAAGTGCTTGCAGGTGCCTTAGGCACATCTTTACAAATCTGGCCTTTAGTATTTGTCTGTTTCCAGAGATGTGCTGGGCTTCTTGGCACCAACTCACAGTTCATCAGTTTGGTGGGGCTCCCTGTGGCTGCCCATGCAGCCTGGGCAAAGGAGGCCAGGATTAGCAACACACCTTTATCTACAAAAAGAGAACAGACTGATGGCAGAGCAGGCACCGACTAGATGGTGTAGGAAAGACCACCTTCTACCCTTATTTTGGCATTACAATATGACATACAAAGGGAAAAGACAAGGTGGCTGTATATAGTTCAGCCAGACAAGACCTAAAGCAGGCACTGTTAATGGTGTTAAGATGTCTACAAACAACTGAGTAGCATAAAAAGCAGTATTTGAAACATGTGATCATGCCCAAAACCAGAGACAGAAGCAAAAAGGAGAAATTCCTTTCCTTACATTAAAAACTGCTTTACATTTTAACCTCCTGATCACAGCATGAAAAACAAAATCAAAAGGAAAATCTTGCATTTTATGACACTGCATATGACACAGTATCATGCCTAAATGAAAACCTCTATTAGAAACATACACAGCAGCGCACCAAGACCTACAACACTGTTTTCTGCACACAGTTCTAAAATACAAATATTAACATAAAAATTTGAAGGTGTACCTAGTTCCCAGGTTTACCATGCTTAGCCCCAAGGAGACACACTTATCCATTTACTGTTTGAAAGAGCTGCCAAGACTAATACGGAAAATTTATTTTAGATTCAGCTTTATTTTACTCTCAAGATAGTAAAGTAAAAACGACCTTTCACATGAAACCAAAGGCACTGGAAGTACTTTCACATACACTTGAGTTCTTGAAGCTGCAAGCTGTTTCTAGGTTTTCTTAATTAGCTTATGTTTTGAACCATGATAAAGTACGTTTTACTGATCAAAACATGGAATACGAGGTAAGAATCCACAAGCACAAGAACCACTTTACAAAGGCCACCAGAGCATGAAACTTCTTTTGACAGGTCAGACATGATCTATCCAGCTCCATGATTATAGTGGGACAAGGACTGTGTCTGAGACCAATAGATACAACTGAGGTTTCCAAGGTAAGCCTTTCTCAAAAACAGTACATGCTTAAGGTGACGTAGTTATATCTGGTTACATACGTAGGTAGTGCTAACATAAATTATATAAATATGTTAAAGCAAGCAAAATATTCTATTACTTTTTTTACTGAAATATAGGAACTTTATGGTATGAAAACCAACAATAACAATTTTCTTTCACACACGATCAAGCAAGAAAAAGAAATGTATATGACAGGTTTCCTTATCCAGAATACAAGGGGTTATCATAGACAACAGCAAAAAAAGTCATGCTGAAACTATGAAAAATACCTTGACAGTGTCCTTTTAAAGTTATAACTTATTATGGAAAATCAGCATTCACAAGAATAAATTTGTTTCTGTGTAATTCACTGCCCAGTGACATTTGATTCCTTCCTAACAAACCTGTATTTAAGAGGAAAGTCATAAAATTGAAAAAATGGCAATGACTGAGTAATTCATGGCTTGGTGCTCTATTAGCAATTAATAAATTCACCTAGCAATATCCAGAACCTAGTCATCTGCCACTTTTTATTTATTTCATTTCATTTTCCATATCTTGCATATACTCTCGGGCAATCACACATAGTGCCTTTACCTTGCTTGCAGAACACCAGTAATTCCTCACTGTACTTCAGCGTTTCAGGCATCATCTGTACTGCATTATTAAAAGCACATGAAATAAATACATCTTGTAATGTAGTGGAGAGTGTAGTACTTAACAAAGGCCCCTCAACTGTTTCACAAATAGCTATCAAGTTTCTGGTGCTCAATGTGTTCATTTATATTTCATTATCTAGGATGGGATTTGATTTGCTTGGGAGTATTTTGGCCTTAAAAAGCTCCAAAAAGAAGTTCATCAAACCAAAAGGGGAGCTTTTGAATTATATTCATGGCAAGGAGATACAAAATAAATGGATCCTGACAACTTCTCTCTCTTTTGCCACTTAATGAGTAACCATCTAAGTCAGTAAGAGCCCTGATGGAAGGCAAAAATATTCCAAAATAAAGAGACTCTTGAAGAAATCACTTTATCATTTGAACCTTTCTTCCCTTCATAGCAAGTCAAATACCCAACTGATCCAAACTGAAATCCAGACAGAGAAGGAAAGGCAGTTTCTTGAAGCAGGCAGGTACTAAGTCAGTTACGGCTTTTCAAGTTGCAGAAAACACACAATACTCTACCATTTCCTGCATTATGCCTTTCATACATTAATTTAACAATAAATTATCATCAGTCTTCAGCAATCAAGGCATTGTCCCAGCAAGAACCATGGACCAGCAGCAGTGTCAGCCCTAATGTCATAATGGCCTTCCTCCTTACTTCCCCAAAGGTTCTAAGGGACAATGAAGATACTTCAGCCAGTTTGTATTTCCTAGAATTTGAGGAAAAGAAGCAATATTCTGTTCCTAATCCATCTCTGTGCCTGCTCCTGTGAGAGGAGAAGCAACAGTTCTGGACCCGAAATTGAGATAATCCCTATTTCCCTTAAACTTTCTATGCAGTCTATGCTAATACATCTGATACTGCATTTTATTGTTTGTTTTCTTTCCATGTATGTCTTAATATTGACAAGATACTATGGTGGTACACAGAACTCTAATAGTAAGTTTATAGGCTCTGGAACAGCAAAAGCTCAATATTCAAGCAAAAATAAAGAACGATCAAATAAAACAACCAATTCTGGCTTTGGCTGTATCTGGTATCCACTGGAATGCCCTCATATAAGGAGCTCTCAATTCCCCTGTTATACATCAATGTCACTTCAACAAAAACAGACCAGTTTATCTATGCTGCCAAGTACAGAATCCCCCACTCGGGTGTTGCAATTTGCCTGACTGTTTTAGGACATTTTATGCAACAGTACTGACAGCAGCACAATTTCCAAACAGTCTAGGGGGGCATTTTCAGGGAGTCAGAGATGGTGTTTGGTTGCAATCCGGTTTCACTCGGAAGGTAAAAACCTGCCCCGTGGCACGCTGCTGTAACTCACAAAGAGAAGTAATTCCAGTCATTAATTGACTTGCACATGGGTGGCAGATTTCAGTTTAACACCAATGCCCTTCCTACAACAATCTATCAGCTTCCTCCAGTGCAGTCTCCAGGAGCAGCATCATTCAACTGTGTTGCTACTGAGATGCAGTGGGAAGGTAGGAGCCACCTGGTATTTGAGGTGGTTATCCCAATCCACATGCTTAGCATTTATTGAGAAATCTACAAAAGCTTCAACACTTTGATGAAGCTTCCTTAAAAAAGAGATCAATAATTCGCTATACTGAAAAGTTTAATTCAATTCCTGTTGATAACAAGGGGATACAGGAGCGTAACACCTGATTTTGTCTGCCACAATTTCTGGGGTTTAAATTTAAATATTCCTACTGGTACTACCTTATTTTGCTTTTTCTCTGGACTTTGCAGCATGATTTCTGGCAGTGTCTCTCAAGGCAGGGACATATACCTGACAGTTTTAATAGGGCAAGTGAGAGAAAGTTTCACTAATACCACTCAGTACTAATTTACAAATTTTTTTTGCCTTCTTTTTTTCTCATCTTCCTCACTGGAAACATGGGAAGTGAATTTTTACGCCAATATTTTCACGCACATTGTTTTCCAAAAAGTTACCTTAAACATTATGAGATGCTACTTTAATAAGCAGCATTACCTCAAGTATTTCTCCATTATTCTGCCTGGTAAAACATAAAAGGGGGAAATAATTTTAATCGAAGTGAAACCAGTCTCAACCTGGAAACTGCAAAAACGTGTCTTTTTCAGTGTCTTCAGCTAACTTAAACTCAATTCTGTAGACAATGAAATTGCAGGTGTTACAATACATAACTGGCAATGGTATCACTGGGTCTGGTAATGGTACAAAATTGAATTACAACATTCAGGCTTGTACTTTTGAATACTAACATATTGCAACTGAAGGGGCATCAACAGAAGGTTAACAGCAGTTCATCAGTAACCTTGGGAAACTGCAGGGAAATTCAAAAGTTTGGGGGTTGTTGGTTTGGTCTTTTACATTTCTTTCTTCCTCTCACCTCAGATTCCACATTTAGTCTTTCGGTGTTAAAATGTTCATTCTTACTGGTTTGGTTTCTGCTGAGAAAATTAGTTTATTACCAGTTCTTCACAATAATTTTTCATGATACTCCTCTGCAGGAGGAGGATAACTTTTAATGTCAGTGTGAATATGATTCTGTATATCTGTAGCACTGAATTTATAGCACACATGTGGAAAATCTTGTAAACTGCCCTTCTCTTGATAGACTGTGCAGTAAACTGTACAGTATTTTAATTAATTTCTTAATTACAAACCTAAAGTGTGGTAGTTGAAATCTCACATGCATGCACAGCCGAGATTGTTGCTTTAGCCTGACTAACACAAGGCAGATCAAGGCAGAAATGCTCAAAATATGGAGAACCAGCTGGAAAGATAGATACTGGCTCTTGCCTGCTTTTACTCACTTCCTATTTTATTCCTTCTCTGATAATTACCAGATTATTTTTCCAAGCCTTATGTTTTAACCTTCTAGAAATCTCAGAAGCCTGAAATACCACAAAAGAGGAATTAGTACCAAACCAGGGACATTCAGTTGACTGAGTTACTTAGCAGTTGTATTTCATGATAAAAACATGATCATTTGTGTATTTGTTGTCACTGATTGCTCCAGGTACCTGCTGTCACCAGTGCATGTGAAGCAGGACATCCAGGTGCCACCAGTACCGAGTCATGCAGAAATTTCCATTTCTGTAATGTGACCACAGAGCCAATACAATTTTTTCTCAGATTTTACTCATTCAAGTATGAGTTCCCATTGCTGATGTTTACTCCTGTAAAGTTGCATACTATGGATTTATCAACCTAAGCCCTCTTACAGTGACAAGACTACTCGTAAAACTGGCACAGAGGACCAGTCTATCACTTCAGCCAAGTGTCTATCTCATGTTATTTTCAACAGTGGCCAGATGTGTTGGCCCTTTGGAAGAAAATACGGTCTTTCCTCCTTTCCTCTGTGAGATTTTAACAGTTGCAGATAAAACGTTTCCTAAGCTTAATGAAATGCCTTTAATTATGAAATCCCAATGATCTCCTAAGTTCCCATCCAATTTTCTCCTGAAATGTAACATAGAAAGTATGATTTGGAAGACGTTCTTTCAAAATACTTAGGTTTCTTCCCTGACCTCTCTTGGGCCTAACAGCTTGGACCTAGGCAAATCTCAGCCGAAGTATTTCAGGAGGACAAGAACAGTTCTGCCTGACAGCAGGGCATTCATGTGAGTCACTACAGCAACAGTGGCTCCAAGTGCTGCATTCTCACGTTGCCCAGGTACCCACATGGATCTTAGCTAAGCATGGCACCAGCACAGAGCTAAGCAAAGACCTGTGCCCTCTGCAGCAAACAGACCTGATGGAGCCTGAAGAGCACAGGCTCTCTCAAACACTGCTACAAAGATGGATTTTAATATATAGTACTTAGAAATGCCAACCACTATAACACTGCAGGCTGTGGGAACAAGTGCCAGCTGCAGAGCCACTCCTGCTACTGCTTTTAGGACAGCAGAGGTAGGACTACATAGGCAGCAGCACAGACCTGCCACTGACTGCACTGCTCGTGCCCTGCCAGCCTCTGTGTTACCCACCACTCTCCTTGCTGCCAGTCTTCAGCTGCTTTACATCTCCCAGCCACACTTAAAACATGCACCATGCCCTTCCAAGCAAGGCCCACTACCTACGCTCTGAGAAGATCTACAACTAGCTTAATACTTCATTTTTGGACAGCTAAAATTAGACAAGAGTCTGCCACTCCCTTCTGCTTCTTTAAAGCTTTTAATACATTTTATTCTGCTCTTACGCAACATATATGCCTGCTGTAACAGCTTGCAACCAAAGCAAAAGTACAAGGCACCAAGATTTTGCAGAGAGGAGTTCTGTATGAGTTAAGGAAGCATCAGACTCCTGCAGAGCTGAGAGGTGACACCAGGCAGGTGGCTGGGGCCGTTCCACCAGAGCCATGCAGCGCTCTGGGGCTTGCCCTCGACACGCTGCAGCAGCAGCAGCAGATCGTGGGCATGTGCAGGTACCTAACACAGCACAACCACACCTATTTTGCTGCATTCAGAGAATTCTGAATCCTGCCTTCACAGCATGAGCATCCTGTGCAACTCTATGAACAGGTTACTGCCCACAGCACGCAGAGTTTTGTTGGTTCTTCTTTTAAGTATCCTTACTAGCCAGAGTGTCCCTCAAACTCCAGTGCTGCTTTGCATTTGATGCTAAGTGTAGCACTGCTGGTTAATACTATAGTAGGATATGCCAGACATATTGGGTTTTTAAAAAAATGTTTAAAAAGCAATAATAATGGTGCAGTCTCCTGAGAATACATTTATTTCTGCAGTATAAAATAAAATTAAATTCTTCAATCTCAAAAACTATTAAAAGGTTGTATTTAAAATGCATGAAGCATTAAAAAGACATCAAAATTAAAATAATCTCATAAATCTCTTCATTTAAAAGACTTATTAGAATACAGATAGAGGCAGAAAACAGCTGCCCTGCAGACTAAGGCAGTAAATTATGACTATTTTAACTTTTTTTTCATTTTCATCATTGAAATTTTCCTCACAGAATTACTGCAGTAGTATAAAAAGACCAACTGCCCCTATATTTAACATGTGAATAGTAAATTATTTTTCAGTGGACTTCACAACAGATAAGCTGTATATTCTTTCAAATGTCAGCAGACTATGGGATCGTTTCCAGACAAAGGCGGTGGGGAATGTTTTCAGAAATCACTATTGCATGCAAAACTATAGAATTAATCAGCAATTCATTCTCTTTGACACAACAGCAGTGGGAAACTGCAGCAATTGTGATCCAGCACTCCAAACTCCTCCCGCACTCTCTTGGCTATTAATTTTTAACAGAATCCCAAAGTTAGGTATATTTAAATATTAGCAGGCTGACTTGTGAATTGCTAAGCATAGAACAGCTCCAGGAAGTTTGCTTGTTTAGGGACCTAATCATCATGTTAAGAATCTCCATTTAGTCAAGAGTTAGGCTTCTCTTGAAAGCCAAGAGCCTTCTTCTCATTGGATAGTGCTGAGATTGGTACAAGAAGATTCAAGGGCAAAAGGGGAAGACACGTGAGACAGGAAAATCAATCAGTAATACTCAACTTTTTAAAACTGACAGACAAATTAAATTTTTCAGCAAGTGCCCTCATTCCTCAGACCATCATTTGTCAGTCTTGATGATCCCAGAGCATTCCTTGGAGTACAATTAAACATTAATGCTGATTGCTCCTCAAAGTAGCTCAATCCAGGGAGAAGGCAAAGAAAAAAACCCGAGGGAAGGAGAGTTCACACCATTTATCCTCCATCTTATCAGTTTTCCAGTGGTATGATCTTGGAACATCCAGGCTGTTGATATCCAAGTAGATTACAGAAGGAAATGCTAAGGATGCAGAAAACTAGGGAAATGAACAACAAGAACAACAAAGCTAGCAAGGGGGAAGGGAGGGAAAGAAGTTAAATCAAGAGGATAAAGAGTGCTCCCACATAGCAATTTGCTGGTTTTGCTTCACTGCAAATTATATCATATGATATTATAAACCACTTTTCCTGACAGCAGTGTGCATTACTGTGCACTGTAACTTCCTTCCTGCTTACAAGAGATAAGATTAGTAAATGTTTGCTTTATTAACAACAAGTTGAAATGCTATTAAACCAACTTAATTGATGGTACAGTTACACGGAGTCTGCTTCTTGTTTATATTTTTCAAAACTTACACCTGCAACAGGAGTTGACTTCTCTCCAAAAAGAAAACCAAACCCCATCCGCTATTCTAATTTCTTCCAACACCAGCACCTGTTTGGATTGTGTAAAGCTCCTTAGCTGTAACTCCAACAAGGATAACAGAAGTGCTGAAGGATAAAAACTCCATGTATTTTATTCACCTTTCTCATTGCTAGACTACCATTATGTTTGGTCAGTGAGTTTCATGTTTTGGGTTTCAAATAAAGCAAGTAGTCAACCAGAAGGCATAGTTTAAACCCAGTGGGTTAGTGCATCATCAATAAAAAAACACTTCTGCCCTTCTTTTAGTTTAGCCTAAGGTTAGCTTCCTCATGAGTGGCTCTGGATGCTTCTGTAACCTTCCCCACAAAATGCTTATGCAGAAGAACACTGTGTGTTGTACAGCTGCTTCAGGAAACTGCTGATAATGCCAAGCTTGAATGTACATCACTAAGAACACACCAACTCTCTACTGCAAACCCAGAGAAGAACTCTCTATGGGGAACAGAAAAACCCTTAATTTAACTGCCAGCATAAACTGTAAAAGATGATGGTGCTGCTCATCTGACAGGGTTCTTGTTCCACTTTGCTGCTTCCCTCATCTTGCGCCTGAACCAAACTAATCATTGTTATTTACAGCAAATAACACACAATTTAAAAGTTAATCTATTTTTCTAAAAGCTGCAAAGCAAGTCAATTATACAAATCTCTAAGTGTAATTCCCACTTAATATAAATATACCAGATAAATTACAAGCCAGATCTTATTTAGTTAGTAATACCTTGACAAGCAACATTATTAAAACTTTAATTTATTATGTCTGCAATTGATCAGTCTCTTACCTGATTGTTTTAAGAACATAATGATCGGTACACAGTTGTCAAGATTGTCATGTACACAACATAGTAAAAGCCCAAGTGAAATTCAGTCTTTTCTTAATAAAATCCATCAAAACCTATTTTTTTATTTAAAGACAATAATCATAGGCAAGCTAATACAGTCTGAAGAAAGACAGTCAGTAATTATGCTTCCTTACAGCATTTTTTCTTTTAACAACTTTGACATAATAAATTTTGATGTCTGCTTGAATCATATCAAAATTAGAGTCGTATGACTGCAGGCTCTATTATGGTAGTCCACATGATTGGGGGGGGAGCTGACTGGTTCACAAGAAATTTATTTTGATTATATGATATTATTTTACATTTCAATCACATGGTGACCTGCCTGGTACAGTGTCAGAGTGAAAGATGAGTTTGTATTCGGGGCTTAAAATGTTACAAGAAAAAAAAAATCATAGCAGTATTTCTTATGACTTATGAGATGAAGCAGCAGAAATCACTTGATGTAGCAAATTGTAAGTTTGAAGGATTTACACAGCTAGATCCTCTGTAAACCCAGGGTAGCCTCATTCACATCAACAAAAAATACTGCCCAAGAATCTGACGCTCCATCATCTCATACACTACCAAGGTTCTGCAGAAACTAAATTTCAGTGTTAGCAAAATGCCTCCATCCTTCTTTATTATGAAGGAGAAAGCCAGAACTGAATACCGATGCCCAACCCTTAGCAAACACTAAAAATGAAATACACTTTCCTTGTGGGCCTGGGAAATCACCTTTTCATCCAATTGTATACTCAGTTCCAGTGAATGGGAAACCCATCAGAGTTGGAAATGGTCATGGTGGCAAGGGTTCAGCCAGAGAATTCCTTGACATAAGGAATTACTTTTTAAACTAAAATCTGAAATGCAACTGTACTATATAGATAGTACTCTATGTATTACTCTATGTGCACAAAGAAATGCTCTCTCTATATATACACACACACAGCTACACACACACACACACACACTTTTATAAAGACCAGTGATGTGCAGTCTTTAAGACTGAAGGATGGCAGTCCCCATTGTCAGGCTTCTGCTGCAGGAAAGCAGAAGCTGTCTGTGAAAGGGAACACGAAGGTATTTGCTAACATTACACATCCTTTTTGTAAGGCACAACTGTGCAAACAGTTTAAGGTCTGCACACTGTTAAACCCTTATCCCCGAAGATGCTGTGAGAATTCCAATTAATTTTAGACTTCATTTAGCAACTTGAATACATTAGTCAAGCAATCATCACAACATCCTGCAGAGTGCTTCACACAGCTCTGTATCATATAAAGTGAAGGCTCACCCTTAGATACAAGGCGCAAGCAACACTCAAGGTAAACCAATCTTTAGCTGTGAATTAGCAGAGTCTGGAGGTACACACCTAGCTTTGAAGGTTTCACTCAGGCTCTTGGGAGAAAACCAGAGAAGTGGGGTAGAACAGATCTGTATTCCCAGTCCGGGCCTCACACTGCCTTGCACCGAGTGATTCTTGTGACAGGGGTGACTAAGGCTGCTCAGACCAGTGTCTGCTCCCACACAGAGGCAGCGAGTACAGCCACTGTGGGCTCTGCAAGGTACCTGCGACCACTCTTTCACACAGAATCAACAGAACGGGTCATTCTGAAGCAAGGACCACGTATCAGCTATGACCTCCAGGGAGAATCTGCAGTGGTATGAATTTTCTAGCATATTCTTCTTCTCAGTGGGGTTCTCTACTGCATTGCTTGAAACCCCAGCACACACAATCAGTATTTCACCTAACATCTACCCAGCCTGGCTGGTGTTAGCACAATTTTTTTACCTCCACTTTTCTGTCTAACGGGACCTTATACTGCCTGTTGGCTTGACTTTTCTAGTTTTTCTATTTTTAGAAGGAACCATACTAGGAAAAACACACTGGAGGGCCAATCTGGGAAGACAGGAACCATCCCAGATGGTGTTAGTTGTCATAGATTGACTACAGTGCCATGACAACTCACAGCAGCTGAGCTGAGGGCCTGCTCCACTCCATTTCATCACATTGAATATTATCTTACATTTTAATGCATATTTACTAGATTCACATTTGTCCCCCAGCTTCAACAGTGAAGCTTTGATTTAGCTTAATGCATCTGTGAGACTAAAATTCCTGGTTATCCAAACTCCTAATTGTCTTCTGGTTTAGGACTTTCCCATGAGACCCTCAGATAACCACGTTTCCCCTGTATAACACAGCAGTCCTATAACCACATTATAATGCAGTTTTGTCTCACCTATAAAGGTCAGGGCCATAATACAATTTAGCAGTGAGGGTAAAATATGATTTACTTCCATCCACAGGCAAGACCAAATCATGTTATAACACTGAGGGTAGGGGAAAAACTATCAGGTTACAGCACAATCCTCCAAAGTCATTTTGCCTGTTACAACCATAAACTCTGCGTTAGCACCTGATAGCAGAGGGAGCACAGTACTTAAGCAGGCTATCTCAGTTCCTGGGAAAAATATAACTCTGCACGCTGTTAAGGGAATCCATAATTTCGACTGCTGATAATGCACAGAGTGGCCAAGACCTCTACAAGCCCCATCTACTGAAATCAATGAAGCCAGAAGAGGCATCAAGGTCACTAATTAATTGTTTATGTATAATATTTCACAATCTCATAACTAGCAACATAAGTACACATTTCACTGCTGGCCCCTCCAGCCAAAACCACTGAGACCTCCTACAGAGCGTGTGCTAGGAGACTACAGTGGACCTTCCTGGAGCATTCAGCACTTCATCTGCTTTTAACTGTAGGAGCTCCCACTGGGAAAAACAAGCTTAAGCTCCAGATGCTCATACTCCACCTAAGGATCAGACCCAACAATGCAAAACATAGAAATCAATTCCCATGCAGCCTCTCAGCTTTGTCATACCAAGAAATTCAGTGTTATGGCAGGGGTCTAACTGCCTATTCACACCTGCCATTCCTCTTCAAAGAGTTTTCAAAGGAATAAGGCAGCAAATTCTGAATCTGAAACTAGCCTAATCCACTGAGTGGTCTTCTCACTGCTTTCACCCAGGTATGAGCCACCATCTTACCTTCGTGGTCAGTGTGTCAGGCCCCGTTCTTGCTGCTCAGCCTGCTTCTTTAGCTCTGCAGTCAATTTGGGACCTCAGCTCAGTTGCCTATGCACAGGCATCTATCTGAGAGCATCTCCACAAACCTGGATCCAACACACCATATTTCGGGTGCCTGCACCTTTCTGGGCTAGTAAGTAGAGGCTGTAGCTATCTCAGTTGAAGGCAACTGAATGATGCCTTGATGATTTCTTCAAATATCTAGCTTGTACAGTACAGTTTTAGAATTCTACAAGTCATTCTAGAGATCTTAACAGAGGAAACACATGACAATACTACTTCTGAGTGGTACTCCATTGACCTGGGAACAAGGCTGAAGCAAAGACAAATTAAGCAGAATTTCAAACCTAGATTTCAAAACTGGAAGAAAAGTTCATTCTCCACCCTAAGACCTCACTACAGTATCTCCCTGGACCTCTAAAAAAGCGGCTTATATACAGATTCTAAGATACCCCATTATTGCACTTAGCTATGTTTAAGTATATATATTAAAAATATCAGCCAAAAATCTAACAGACTTGCTCTTGCTCTTGAACCTCAAAAAGTGTTTGAATGAATGCTAAAGAACATAAAATGTGGGGAAGAGTCCAGTCACATGCGCAACCACATTCAGTTCAGGAGACTGTAAGTCTACTCTGCTCTCATTTTGTAGCCCTAAGCAAGTTAATTAACTTACCTGTGCCTCAGTTTCCTCATCAGTAAGTTAAAATACCCACTCCGATTTGCACAGCTCTCTAAGCACTGGCTGGCTACATTGCACTTTCAAACCATACAGACCCATCCTACAAGACCTGCCAAGGTCACAGGGATCATGTAATTAAGTAGATGTGTATGGGGCTACTTGGGCTCCTCCAGGTGTGCAAAAACAGCTCCTCATTTTCAATTTTGTTTTAAAACCTTGCTTGTTGCCTTACAGTACTTATTTGTAGCTGCTTAGTATTCATTCTAAAATACATAAAACAACAGAGTCAGAAAAGATCTCAACAAAATTTACTTAAGATGCAATTCTAACAAAGTTCTTCCTACACACAAGAAAGTAACTGGCAGTGAATGTTTGGTAACTTTGACGTGAAAAAAAGGGGAGAGATAAAATGCTTTTATGCAAATTTGATTTCCCTATAATAATCTAGAGCTATTCTGCTAGAAGGAATTATCTCCGCAGGCTGGCAGCTGCAGTAGGCAGTGAATTAAAAATGGCTCTGTATATGGGAAAATCTGTTCTATAATCAGTGCTATTCTTAGAGAGGACATCAATCTCACCAGCTCCCACGATGCTCTCTTCGTGTGAATGACATACCACTATGATGTAGAAACTCCCATTACATCACCAGCATTGATTTCCTGAGCACAAGGAATATGCCCCTAACACAAAGGGAACTTTTTTCAGGAGTGACTGTATGATTTCGTATTTTCCATTTAAAAATCTGCAGCAGTAAGTGACCTTATAAAAAAAATTCAACAATCCTTCATGCAACTGGACTTGACCTGCACATTCTCACTGCAAGGCTCCAGTTTCTGCTTGCTGTTCTTACCCCATAAGCTCCATTCCCAGGTTACAAAACATCAAGATAGCAGGTATTACATGAGTTTTCTTTGAACAATAAAAAGGCACATGCCAGAGGAAAGTATTTTACAAAGTAAGCACCTGCTGCAATTCTACACATAAAATGCCACTAATGATGCAGCTGTGTGACCACCAAACAAAACCACAACATGCATCTATGCCTTGCAGATCGTATTTCAGGTTTAACTTGCAAGTTAGGTGTAGGACCCAGTCTCACTCTCAAATCAAAGGGAGTTATTTTGTAAATTAATAAAACTTCCTATGCACAAAATGATGATTCCCAGCTACATCTGACTCTAGTGTTTCCTCTGTAATCTTTGTCCTCATGCTTCACACGTACATTAATCCTTCTTCTACTATGTCACATGCACTGTAAACCATCTCAGCTTGAGTGATGGATTTGAAAATTAAACAACCTAGGGGGCTCACTGTTTTTAAAAATCATTTTATGTATCATTTTAAAATAACTTTAGGTAACCTGACACGAATGCTAAGCCACTGGATCTATTAATTCAAGATTTACTCTCCTATGTTACAGTTTTCCCTGACAAACTGACTTGCAGAAATGTACAAACTGCACTGAAAAAAACTAAACACAAAATATATTGAAAAAATGGCAAATAACCTCTCCAATTCATGGGACTTCCTCAGATATTCACATCTTTGGGACTATCATGAGGCACAGAAGTTTCCAAAACAGAAAGTGCTTATTCTTAAAAAGATGAAATTTCCTCAGAGATTGAAGTGAGATAGTACACCTTAACCAGAGAAATGGAATTTGATGCTGCTAATTAGAACTGCAAGTCTTTAAAAACCACGCCCCTCCTCTTCTTACATCATGGAACTGTGTTTGCATCACCTAAACACATCACTCTTCTGTTGAATTGATATCCTGAGAGTTATTCCATTGCTTTCTTCTGGGGGTTTGTCATTCCGACAACCTGGGCTCTCTGCCAAAACAGGCAAATGTCCCTCCACCCCTTAACTCTCAGATGACATGGAGAGGCAGGCTTTCCTGTTCTGTAGGGATAATACTGAACACACTGCACTTCCCCGGGAACTCCACGCCTGACAACTCTGTGGGGTTAATCTAAAAAACAGCTGCATCCATTTTGTTCATTTCTCTCTGTAGATAAACTGCAAACTGCATTTGAAAATAAAGTAAGTTATTTCTAACCTTTCAGCTGGCAGCCAGTATCTTGGTAAAAAAGGACATAATTTATGACACTGATGATGTGTGGCTGCTTTCCAGAGACTGTAAACCAGTTTCCAGCCTGTTTTAATGCTAATTTAACAATCAAAGAGTTTCACTATTTAAATAAATGTTAAATAAAATGCAAGTTTTTGAGTGAAGTTGGTCCCTGGATTGTTATCTCAAACTCGGTGGTTCCTAACCACTCTTGCAACATGTAAGTAGCAGCAGTGTTTTATTCCCTGTGCTTGGAACACTACAGTCCTCTTTCCTTCTGACCTGTAGGTCCCTAAAGGGGGAAAAAATCCTCTGTGCAAGAGAGGAGGTGCCATTCGTCACATCTGAAGTCAGGTCAGTCAGGAAACAGGGAGCAGGACTTGCTCATGTGGAAGAAGTGAGAGATTCTGAACCCAGAATTTGCTGATTCCAAAGGATCCACAGCAGGGCTGGAGGAATACAGATGTTTCTTTTCTACTTTTTCAAAGTCCAGTCCCAAATGAAAAGCTTTAACAGGATCCATGCTCTACCCTACCCTACCCTGATTCACACTGTTTAAAATACTTGCAACAAAACTTGTCTACTCACAAACAGGGCAGAAAATTTTAACACCTCTGACCTACTAACTTGAAGTCTGCTCTTCACCAGGCTTGGAAGTTGGGGCCTAAAACTGAGGTCCAAGGCATACAAAACTCATTCTTTGCTTACAATATTGCCCCAAAACTACAGTTGCTATGGAAGGTTGAGACAGAGAATTGGGTCATTAAACTGTTAACATCTTGAAAAAGGATATAGGTGATGCCCCTTCCAGATAAAGCATGACTGTGCAGCTTATCTGTAGCTTCCAGGCAATAGGGCTGTAAGCATCTCACCCGTGACTCTGGTATAGGGCTCTGTGCTGCTGCAAGGGCCACTGAGCAACCAAACCCCCCTGGCTGTGGAAGGAAGTAAGGCTGGGCAAGGGCAATGAGGCCAGCTTTGATGTTTCTGGTGATGGGCATCTTATGGGTTCTCATCAGCCATGTGAAAATTGTAATAGTGCAGCTCCCAGAATGGGCATCCCCCTATTGTACAGGACAGCAGCTGGTTCTACCATACTGACATGGGTGACCACACCACAATTGCCTTTGACCTGAAGAAAATGCCTTCTAAATATACAGATGGAACGACATCCACACCAACACCATTGTTTGTAGGTTACTGAAGCTATTTTAAAGCTTTTAATTTAAGATATGCAGCACCAATGTCCAACTTCTGCACTCACTTCTGTCACCGGTACTTCTCAAATGAATTCTAGTCTAAATGTAGACATAAGAGCATATTGCAAGTGTTGGCCCTGTGTTTTCCCCTTTACTACTCACCTTTGGCAGTAAGGAGAGCAAGCTTCAGTGAGTGATTGAAGAGAGAAACTACAGCGTGTACTACCTAACCAATCTTCATCTATGAAGTTTTGATAAAGTTCTCATCCACTTCTTCCAAATAAAAGGCATCCCTTTGCTGATAAATAAAATGGAGAGGAGCAATCTACTTCCCCTCCTCTGTGTTAAGGCTTCAGTAGTTCAAAAACAGCAGACCACAACTGGCTCACACCAATCCAGCTAAAAAAGGCTTGATGGTGCCTCCCTCTCAACTCTATACTCAATGTATAAATGACATGAGAAAACGCTTTGTAATCCAGCTGCTGTTTGTCTCAAAGTTCATGACTGTATGATCTGAAGTGGCATTATACAAACCAAATTTACAAGCCTTTGCCACCTACAGCTACTTTACACTCACAGCCCAAAAAATGCACGGGCGGCCGTTTCACCGTGGAGGAACAGTGACATCTAGTGCCCGGTGCCTCGGCGGGCTCTGCTCGCCAGCTGCGTGGGGACACGGCACATCTGGGCACCAAGTGCCTCTCCTCCAGCACATCACCACTGCCCCAAGAAACTTCTCCCTGTGACATCCTGCGTGCCTTCACGGTCAGGGTGAAAGACGAATGAAGGAGACATTATCCACATGCAGGGATCCGCAGGAATCAGGAGCAGCGCAAGAGAGGCAGCCTGGTAGAAAAACAGGTCTTGGAACTCAGCAATTTACAGACCCCCATCTTTCAACAGTGTAGTGATACCTGGATAAAAATCTTTAAAAACAAAAAGGTTACAAAGGAACCTTGGTATTTTATATTTGTATGAAGTGCTCAATCTATATTTCATGTTGGAAATGTCACCAATTTTTGTGATTGAATTACACCCTTGGACTTTACGGAAGACTGCGTATTGCACCACTGTGTATGCTCAGCTCTCCAAAATTACAACGTGACAATAATTTGCTGAAAACCAGAAATCTTTTACATTAAAATAGAGTCTTTCAATAAAATAATATACCTTTGAATAGGATCTGTACCATAGTTAATTATGCTATATTAAAAAAAGGTTAAGATATGATATGCAGTCTTTTTAATTAAAGTTTAACATACATTAACATTTCTAGATGAAAACCTGCCATTCTGAGCACAGTTTTAAATTCTGCTTTGATTTTTTTTTTCCAGAGCACTGAAGCTATCATATAACTGAAAAAAAAGGACTAACAATGTCAGACTCTTTGGTAATTAATTTTGTGTCCTACTGCAGACATGTGAAATTCTATCAGCATTATCTTGACAGGCATGTCAACTCTTCTGAAAAATTCCTATCCATTATTTTATAGGCTTTATTACAATTTTGCATTTTTATTAGATATGCAAGCCGTACAATACAAGTTGTACTTTATGAAATTAAACATAATATAAAGTTAGTTATTAGTGCCAGGAAATAACAACAGCATTGCCAGTATAAAAGGAACATAAACGGCAAGATAATTGGGTCAGATTTTGCACAGTATCTTTACTGCATCAGATCTATAACACTCTATTGCACAATTGTTACCTTCTTTGCAGCTTTGCAATTCATATTATATGAATTACAAGTGTCTGAGTGGTATCATAACTTCCATAATATTGCCAAAAAAAAAAAAATTGGAAACCACAAGGAGTAAGAAAACTAAAAGAATAAAAACCTCTTATCATTTGTAAATGATTAAATAGACATTCCTGCTATCCTAATACATGGTACTAGGTATTACAGCAATCTAACCAAAATTGGTCAGCAGGACTCAAAGTATATCTTTAGCTTGATCATTACAGTAAGAAAAAACTATAATAACTCCTGAAAACCCTGATCTGTTTCTATATATTGCATTTTCTTCCCTTAAAATTGAACAATCTTTTCCAATTTTTTTCTCACTAGTAATAGCGGAATTATCTCTTCTTTTTCTTTCTTTTCTTTCTTTTCTTTGTTCTCTGCATCAACAAAGATACTAGCAAATTAGCAGAGAAGAAGAAGTAAAATCTTACAATTGCCAAACTAAAAGCCTACAGATGCCCCAACTGGTGAAATTGTGTCGAATTCATCACAAAGGGAAACACTACTTCTCTTACTAACCTCATATGTGAGAAAACAGCATTTGACATGGGAAATGAATGACAAGCTGATTTCTGTTCTCAGGTGCAACAGTGTGGATGAGGGAAAAATCCAGCCAAATACCTTTAAATGCCTCTCCTTGCATGATCTCCATGGCATTTTTTCCCCATGAAACAACAAACCACCTAAAGCATATGCTTTAGCTTTACGGGTTCAAGGTGTTAGGATGGTTTCATTAGACCCATCCCATTTTTAAATCTGTGATGAATGGCATTGCCAGAGGATTCCAGGATCATGACCAAGGAGAAGAAATAACACAAGGAATATTTGGATGTCTCTTGGATTCTTAAGTGGTACCAAAGCTATTTCTGTCCAAGCAAATTAAAAGGAAGCAGGGGCTGTATGTGACAAAACTGATGCTAGAAAAACAGATGGTTTGCACTGCCAGCAGGCAAAGACTACTTCACCCACTGAAGCTACTCTCAAGACAGCAAAGTACATCTGAAAATAAAAATCCAGACACAGTGTCAGTTTTAGCACCAAACCATCTCAGTATGTCACAAGCACAAGGGAGATTTGCCATAAAAACATTATTTGAGTATCATCTCTCATCATTCAATACGATTTTTCAACTCTTTCAAAATTGCATTGAAAAATCTATATAATGTGTGCTTAGATTAATGAACTGTTTGAATCTGGATCAATACGCACTCAAAGATTTGAACTGTTGACACCTGCTGAATACAGCTGTAAGAATGCTTCATTCAGCTTATAGCCAATCAGTACTTTGTAACTACAGGGGTTCCACTTAATAAACAAGCAATCTAATATATGACCTCTGTAGAATAATTTCCTGAGAGCAAGTAAATAATCTGGATTCAAAATTTCCATGATTATACACATAATTACAGTATCACTTACCAATTAACACATTGATTTAAACCTTCTTGGGATTATGTACTTAAGTGTAAAACAGGTGATTCAACCATCACTCAAATACTAAGCATCTCTTTAAGATGGCAAAATCGTGAGCCACAGAGTACTATGCATCTAATTTCTCTTGTGGAAGAAAAATGTATTATGGTAATAGAGATTATGAGATATATCATAACTATGTGTGCTATGGCTAGCTAGGGCTATTATGCAATAGCTGGACCATACCGATAAACAACATGAAACTGCTCTTCTTTTGTAGAAGGAGCAAAGCTTTTTATATTCTGTAGTTCATCTAAGTCTCCCACTGTTCTTCATTTAATAATAAAGCTGAGTATGTGTTTGGACTTTGGTTTTTTTTATGTCATACACACACAGAGCAACCTTGCCGTAGTTACCAGTTGTCTAACAGATATATAAACAAACAGAGATCTATCTATGATGGTTTATTGCTACACTTTTAACAAGGACAATAATTAATGCAGATTTAGATTATATAGTAGCTCTTGACAAAATTGCCTATTATAAACATTAATATAGCTTTCTATACAGCAGCACTGCAGTACAAGAAGACAAATGAAAATCATACATAACTCTTGCAGATCTTATTAAAATATTAATTCAGGGGGGCAGATGAAAGCAAGGCTGAGTCTCCAAGAGACTATGCTTCTAAGGTATATTTCCTCTCCCATTTTGTTTTTAATATTAAGATCTTTTATCGACTGTTCAGTTGAGTATCTGTCATTCACATATATACCTTGAGGGGAAAAAGAATTAACATCTCGAAGCAAATCATTATGTTCTTCCATTTTTTCCTTATCTCTTTCTTGTGAGTAATCCTTTCACACAGAAAATCAGAATATATAATAAACAGCCACATTTCAACACATGATATTGCATGCAGTTTCAAAACTGTACAACAGAGATAAGTAACTTCCAGTAACAAATTTTGAAAATCTGGTAAAATTAAATGTACAATACTTAAAGAAAAAGAGTAATAGAAATACAAACATTCAATAGCAAGTTTTAAACGCTATATTTTTACATAGAACTTTTGATACTATGCACATTTCATATCACAGAACCACGGAACGCTTTGGGTTGGGAGGGACCTTATGGATCATCTAGTTCTAACCCTCCTACCATGGGCAGGGACACCTTCCACTAGGCCGGGTTGCTCAAAGCCCCATCCAACCTGGCCTTGAACACTGCTAAGGAATGGTGCATCAACAACTTCTCTAGGCAACCTGTTCCAGTGCCTTACCACTCTCACAATAAAGAATTTCTTCCTAATATCTATTCCAAACCTATTCTCTTTATGTTCAAAGCCATCACCCCTTGTCCTATCACCACATGCCCTTGTAAGAAGTCCCTCTGCAGATTTCTTGTAGCACCCCTTCAGGCACTGGGAGACTGCTATAAGGTGCCCTCAGAATATTCTCTTCTCCAGGCTGAACAACCCCAATTATATGATATGACTGTCACTGAGAATCACAAATACCTGGTTATTCAAAAAAAAAATCAGAAGATTAGTTTAATTCTCTCAAGTGATTTCCAGAAAGTGCATCAGTAATAAAAGGTGTAACATAATGCAGAATTTCCTATTATCCTTGAACATTTTTGCAATATCCACATAAATAATATAGTGGCTATACATGCATTCTCCTAAAACATACATATATACAACAAAGCCATAAAATGGTTCTCTGTCTCAACCACTGTAATCCAGCTTGAAGGGACTTGGGGTGTTGTCAGCAGCTATTGAGTAAAAAGGGAAACCAAAACAAGTAAAGAAACAATTTATAATAGCAATAATATACAGTTTTCTCAGGCACTAACTATCAGATAATGACCAGTAGTGACTTTAAACTATGTATTATAGCTTAGGTATGGTATGATGCTCACAGCAGTTTCATAGCTAGAAAGTACGTAATGCAATCTTGCCATAAACACTCACACTGTTACAAAGCTAGTTTGCACGCATGGATTTCTCCCTCTCCAATGTTATCCCACCAGGCAGCTTTATAATGATCCAAAAAATACATGCCTTGACTAGTAGTGCTGCACTGGAAGAAAAAACACCAAGTCCAGGATGCTGAATCACCTTTTAGACAACACATGTTGTACGGACGTTGGAACGCTCACCTCCCGTATCTCCTCATGAGAGACGACAGCTCTTACATTCTACACACTCTTTAACAAGTTTCACTACGTGCCACTCTAAAAATTCCTCACTACTGCTTCCCCCAACTCTACTGCTATCTGTAACTGTAGCCACTCAGAAAAAGCAGTTTATCTCAGTAAGAATCCAATCCACTTCTAGTAAAAACTGAGATGCTGAGACTTTCCACTGACGGTGAAGGTTAATAAATTAACACTGAAGTGCCTGAAAAGGCCCTAACTGGATGAACTCTGACCATGAATGAACTTCCTGGCTGCTATCACAAGAGCCAAAAAGCATTAAGGAAACCAAACAAAACAGAAAAAAGAAAAAAAATTAGACTAATTTGGACACTGGCCTGAAATACAAGAGATTCAGATTGAATTCCTAGCTCTACCAGCCTTAGTTCTGTGCCTGCAACACTGTGCCACCCTCTGCAGAGACAATCAGGCTAATTCTAAACTGTAAAATCCTATAAATCCTCCTGGAGAAATCAGTACATTGACATAATTAAACTGCCTCCACAAGTGAGCACCAGCTCAGACATATCAGCCAGCACTTCACTGTGCCATGCAGACATATCCAGCTCAGGACATAAATCGGTTTTGTCCACACCAATAAACCAGACACATCATGAGTACACATGCAATGGTATTTGGGAGCACCTCAGCTACCATGATTTTAAAATACCTATGTAAGCTCAGTGGCACATAATTTGAGTTCAGGCAAGGTAAATGCAAATTCCTAGAAAAACAAATTGTTCAGAGCACAGATTCACAGAACTTGTAAGCACATGGTGGACGTAAGAAGCAAACCCCAATTTCGACAACTTAAAAGTTTTTTTGTTGCTGCAACTGCCTGAATTTCCTCTCAATCTCAGCTGCATTCTCTAAACAGGGGTAAAGAACAACCACCAGCCATTTATCCTCTCCATTTACAAGATGTGGTTGCACAATTTCGGATTTCATGTCTACTGGCTCAGCAGTATGGCTTCATAAATGGCCCCATAAGGTTGTCTGCTCTATGAGTATTTTAATAGAGTGCTCCTGGAATGCTCTGAGTCTTAATCACAACCAACTTGACAAATAATGGGCCACATTGTCAAAACAACTCATCTCCCATTTGGGTACATATGTGGGAATAAAACTAGCTGCTGGATGCTAAACACTTTTGCAAATCCAGCTATTTAATTTAGGTGCCCAAATGGGAGCTGAGCTCTTTAAAATCTGGCCAGATATATTCCTGAAAGGAAGAAATACAGTGAAGCTGTGTAAAGTTCATCCCTTCTTCCAGAAGAAAAGGTCTGGCTTCTTCATGCCTATGAATTTATGAGGAAAAACCCTTTCTCACCATCTGTGATTACAGGTCATGAACATTTCCAAGCTCACGTTGATATTCCTAACTACCTCTTCACAAGAATTACAGAATTACCTATTTAAACATAATCAACGAGAATGGCACAGAGAGTCTACAAAGTACATGTACAAATATACAATCCACATTTGCACTAAAACTTCTCTAAATGATTCTCTCACCTGTTCTTGGGGTTTTTTACATCCCTCAGGCCTTCCACAAAACACAGCAACGATTAAAACATTTTTTTCTACACCAATTATCACAAACTAGTTCACAATGGTGAGCATGATAACATAAACAGGGAAGGAAACAAGGAAGTTATGAACAGAGAAAAGCAAAGTGGTTCTGTGGTGAAATAAGCAAGCAAATCAGTCATTGCTCCAGCTGCTGGACCACACAGCCTACTTCTCTGGAAGTGTAGCAATTAGGAAGGCTTTTGAATGCTAACAAACAGAACTCAGTGTGAATTTTTCCAAAATTTCTGTATCCATAAACCCAACTTTTCTCTTGCAGCTTCCCTTTGATATAAAGGATTATTAGTTCAAACAACAACTCACATAAATGTCACCATTTTGTTCTCCTACTGTTATGGGAAATCATGGGGTTTTTTCTTGTTCTGTATTATTCCCATGAGTTAAGTCCCTAAGGAACAGTCAATTTCCCATTTAATTTTTCAAAACAAGATTCCAAGTTTCAGGATGTCCTGGTACAATCTGGCATGTAACACTGCTCTCTGTAAACAGGAAGCAATTTCACCAGCCGGGATGATATGCCTCTCCAAGAGCTGAGCAAGCCAGTGGGATACTTCACATGTAGCCAGAGTAAGAGACAAGTTATCAAAAAGATGTGTTGTATAAAACAAGGTAAAGCTAAAAAGAATAATGATTCCGGTAGAAAAGCATATTCCTATGCTTAAAATGGAGCAGACAGCCAACATGTTCCCTAAAAAACCTTTATTAATCCTTTATATATATTGGAAGATGTTCACTCCCACAGCCTTCTTCCCAATTATATTATATTTTCTTATTAAATAAACTACAGTTACCATCTATATCTGAGCACATGGCTGACTCCTCAGATGACCCAATTTCTATTGCTGATATTCAAGAAGCTGCTAATTCTTTTTGTCTGGCAAAGCCCCAGTTCCCAAATAGCTTACTACTGATTTTTATAACACCTCTATTGACAAAATGACACAGAAACAAGTTAGCTTGCATAATGACTCCCCAGCCCACCTAGTTAGCCACCTATCCTCCAGCACAGACTTAATGCACAGCATGGACAGTCACATGCCAATACCTTGGAACACCAGAAATGCTGAGTACATCTCCTCCACGCCAAATGTTACAGTAGCCTCATGGCATTGCTAATAATGCCAGGTAGAGAAAAAATTAAAATGGCTTCCTATATATATTTTTTTTAATATAAATGTATGTATGTATGTATGTATGTATGAAAAATAATAAAAAGTTTAATTTAATGAGAAAGCCACCTCAGTCTCTTGGAATGGGTTTGCTTTTTGTTTTGTATTAAAAGTTTGGCAATAACCTAAATATTAGGCATCTCCCAGTAAGGAGAGATAGGATTTAACTGCTGTTCTGCTACCATGGAATGCATTTTCATAGGACTGTTCTTCACTGCACAGTAGCTTCTCACCAAAAATTCATCCTGCAAGCCGGTTATTGCTACTATTATCCATTGTTCCATCCACAGGAGGCAGCCCAAAGAACTATTGAGATCTCTGACCTCTAGGTCAGGAGTTCAACAAACAGGGCCAGGCAGCAAAACATCACCTTTAAGTAGATCTGATCTATCTTTCAGTCCTGTTTGTTTTCTGTAAAACGTCATTAGCATTTGGGAGAGAATGGAGGGAGATTTCTCCTGTCTTCTGAAACAGAAAATCTACAGATTGAATTAATCAGTTCCCCCAGAACAACTTAAAACAACATGGAGTAACTATGGTACTATTCCAACAGGTGCTGAATGGACACAGACTTTCTAAGCAATGAAGAGCAGCTCTTGTAGTTGGAATTGTGGGAGGGGAAAAAAAATTTATCTAGAGGATGACATACCATCATTTCCTGTAGCAGATTCAGAAGGTTCTATGCTTCTTCTGGCCCCTAGCATAGAGCTTTTTGGTAATGCACTCTTTGGGCCAAAATCCTCTTAGATACATGAAAACTATGGAAGTGTAAACTAATATAACCATTGCTTCTGCCAGGAGGCTGAACAACTAGAAAATGGCTTTATGCTGAAATTCTGGACTTGGCATTCAAATAAAGTCTGTGTTAGAAGCATATTTTCCACAAAATCACAAACCAAAACATTTTAAAATAAGTATCTGAAATTAACTGAGAGTCCCTATGTCAACTCAGTCAATGCCCCAATATTAAGTGTGTTTCTTAAAGCCACAGCTTTGAGATAAAAAAGTAGAAAATTCAGTTTCACAACTAGTTTTTTCATTAGCCTTAGTTTTTAATTGCCATCGAATTTGCAGTTTTTGAATGCCCTTTACTGCCAACACTCTAATGACCTCTCTTTTCGCAGAAAGATCAAGACAGTTTTTGTAGAAGGAAATGTGCTTCTCATACATTAGAGATCGCTAAGAAATCACTGTGCATTCAGGCATGAGAGATCATTGTGAAAAATTCTTCTTGAATTACAGAAAATTCCCTCATTGACACGGCTCTGGGTAAAGACTAGAAGTGACTTGGGTGGCAGGGAAGATGGGCAGAAATAAGGTGAAAGAAAAGGAAGAGGATAGTTTCTTCAAAGGAGAAATTCAGTGAAGTCCTGCAGGGATCTATTCCAGATCCACAGCTGTTGCTGTCCAACATACTACCAAATAATCCAGAAAAAGCATGAAATTAACTGTATTTTGAATTCAAACATCAAGGTTTGTAGATGTCACCAACTCATTCAAGAAATTAAAATACCAAAACTATCTGACAAGAGTTACCAATGACTAACAATATAATGACCAAATGACACATGAAATCTATTCTTAGTAACTGCTTAAAACAATTCTCCATGACATACATGTGGATGGGACCTGAAATAGCTGACACACTGCATGACAACTTTTGGGGTTATAGTAGAAACCTCATAAAAACCTTAGAAATCTAAGCTCAGTGCTCAGGGCTAGTCAAACATGCAAATGAAATTTTAGAAATTTTTAGGACAGAAAAAAAAAAGACTATTATGCCACAAACTAAATGAGAGGTTCATCTGTATCTTGAACACCGTGCACAGGAATGGCTGGCTCTTCTCTGAAAAGACAACAGAACCAAAAAACAAGGAAGGACGATCAGCTTGATGAAAAGCATGGAACAGATGCAGTGTAAAGAATGGCTAAAAAGAGAAAATATCTTCAGCCTGCATAGAACTTACTGGAGATTTATGATAAATGCCATTCATGTCTACAAATTCACAAGTGAAGGAAGTAAATAAAGAATGATTTTTCAGCATTTCCTTCAAAAGAAACAGTGACTATCAAATTAAATTAGCAGGTCAAAGGCTTATGAACGAAGTAGTTTTCTTCCTACAAAGTCTAGCCAAATTGTGTCATCATCAATTGCCAGAGGATGAGGTTTATGCCAAAAATGCTCATAGGTTAAAAGTTCAACTGGACCAATAAATGGAAGATGGAAAAACAAAAAAAAAAATAAAAAAGGCATGAAGAACTATTCAAATTAAAAACCTACAGCTAAGGAAGTCCCAGACAACTAGAAATCAGAATATAAAGATGAAACACCAAAATGGGTTTCCCAGTTCTTACTCCCTTTTTACCACTGACCTTTGCTACCGGTTATCAGCTGAAACAAGATACTGGAAGATAAAAAGCTCTAGTCAAAGCCCTAAGGTCTTCCCTATGTCCCTTACTGAAGAGAGATGTTTTACTAAAATGGATACTCTCTTCCAGATTCCTACAATTCAACCAGCACTCCATCCTTCATGTCAATGCATGTTCTAGCTACTTCACCCTCTGATCAATATCATAGCTAAGTTCCTCTGAACAGCAAGAGCTGCTGAAAGACAAAGTTGAAAAGAGACATGAGTAATTTTATTCTTTCCTTACTGGCAGTATTACATCAACATAAAATAGCTGCTTCTCCTTCCTTTTCCCACTCTGCATCCTTTTACTATGAAAACACTGCAAATAAGGTTAAATTACTCTTTTACAGCAACAGTACATTTGCAGAAGTTAGGCTATGACATGACAGAAATTAAGTCATTGTCAGATTTGGTGCAGGTGTCATTTTTCTTTAGATTACATACAGTATTACAGCTTTTTCCCTCAAAAACCTTATGGAAAGATTTTGAATAGACATCACGGGTTGCAAAAGCAGAACAAGCTTCTCATAAATTTCTACTACCCAGGCACTATAATAAGAGCTTTTTTTGCCATCTACCTCATTTCTTTGCCAATGGAATGCAGAATCATCATTAGTCTTTCCAGCATGCAGCCAATTAAGTTCCAGTGAATTGTCTCTTCCAGTTTCAGGTGTGTGCAGATAAGCTGTTTTCCCTTGCAGCTCTCCTAAGGGGCATACTTACCTTTTACTGAACAACTACAATCGGTGCAGATTTTAAGAACTTCTGCCAAAAGATGCACAATATTAGTGCCACTTTAAAAAATGCTATTTAATCACCAGATATCAGGGCAGTGCAGAGTGTGGTGCATAGGAATTAGCTATACAAAGACATGGTCTTACACTAACATACCCTGAATGTAGGCTGACTTTGTGGTTTTCCTTGAATATGAACTCAGCATCAGAAGGTGCTTTATATCACTGTAAGTCTAGATATTATTGTGGCATATAAGACATATCAGAAAGCTTTTGTGGCTTACAATACACAGAAGGATATTCTCAGAGCACCTGTTGACAAAAGAAATGTCACACTGATCATAGGAAGTTGAGGGGGTAATAAATACAGACTGGTAAATAAGATTACAAGATATTTATACAAGTTTGTATAAACCTCTGTTCTGACTCACTTGTCTGCTCAGCCTTTGTGACCAGGCACTTCAAAACTCAATACTCTTCCTTCTATGATCTGGAAGTTGAGAGTACATCACATTCCACCTGGCTCTGTACTGTCAGTGCACCTTCATCTTGCTTCCTTCAGCATCCTAGATGTGTAGCAACACAGGCAACCCACGTATGTATTTCCCAATATCATGTAGTTTCAGTCACAGTGAACTTCTCCTAGTGTGTCAAACGGGTTAAAGTTTTTAAAACCATATGAAGTTATTCAGGAATCTAAAAAGAGCCTTTCCAATAGGATGTAGAGTCCCAGACGCTTAATCCTCAGGAGAAATAAAGTAAGATGGGGGGGTCCCAAAACTTCTAGTCATTTTTGAGAATATGGCCCTTTCTCCAGATAGCGTTTTCTCTCTTCACTTTATTCACATATTTTTCATCTGTTTGTTGTCCTATCTCTGCTGTCCTCCTGTTTAACCAACCTAATTATCTCTTTTCTTCATCCTTTTAAGAGAGATTCATCTCTTTACACATTTACCCTTTCCTCTGTAACACCTGGAAGTCTGTGTATACACAAAAAAGAAAAGATGGTATTTTGGATTCAAAGGCTTCTTTTTTTCACTGTATTAATGTTCTAGAAGCCATTGCTATGTTGGCTCCAGAGGAGAGAAGGGTAAAGATTCATACAGCAGTAATTGACACTCCCAGCTCATGAGCTGCACACTTACCTTATTCTCAGTGCACTGATGACATGGGAGACATGCTCCCTCTGCCTGAAAGCCCTGTGCCACACGGGATCCATCTCACAGACAGAACGCCAGCTGCAATGCCACAGTTACCTTTCCCCTTTACCTGCAGTAGCACTGAGCATATTTAAGTTACTGTGCAGAACTCTGAGGCTGCAAAGCAATACAGTGGTCCAGCAGTATGGTATGCTGCACTGCACCCCACTTGCTTTACATCTCCACAGAGATCCCACGCTAGCTCCATTTCCACACTGTTTCAAGAACTGCCACACTTTGCTCTCACTACACCTCAAATTTAAAGGGCAGCAGAACACTATAAAGTGCAAGGCTATTATTCCTGGGTCGTTGGAAAGCCCACCAATCTCCACACAATCATGGGCTCAGGTAATAGAGAGGCCCATTTCTGCAGGCTATAAAAGTATGGCGGAGGGGTCTCCTGAGCCAGCACACAACTCACGGCCAGTTGGCGAGCTCTCCTGCTCACTGACTGACAGATTCCTTCCCTGAGGCCAGCTGGCTCAGAAGGAGGCAACAACAGTGATGCTCTAGGGCTTCAACATGGACAACCACATCAGAGAGAGATGGGAAAGACCTAGTAGGTCACCAAATTCCTTTACCTGCCAATACACAGCAAAATTTATGTGCTAAGAGCATAACCAGTGCACCACCACTTGAAGACTTCTATTTTCGTATCAAACCTTTGTGATCAATTCTTACACTTGGATAAGCAAGGCATCTGGGCTACCCTGATTCCGATCATCAAGGTCTGATGCATCAGAATATGGAAGTAAGTCTCACCTCCAAATTAATACAGCACTTAGGCACTGCCAATACATCTTGCTTAGTTGAGGAAGAACTTAATCTAAACTTAAATTAACCTTAACTTAATCTTCTTAATCTTAATCTTAAGCAGAAGATCCCCAAGAAACTTATCTGGACCAATCCTTTTTCAATAAAACAAAGTAATCAAAACAGAACACACTCAGAAGCTTTTAAGTTAGTATACTGCTGCCATCATTACAAAGACTTGATGTTTATGCTCATAAAGTAAAGGATTGCCTGTTTGCTCAGATTACAGAGACCTCTATCTATGCTTTTTGTCTCTAATGCCCACGAAAATGTTGGAACTGCTTTTACTGATACAGTATTTGTTCCTCTTTCAAAGAGACATAGGGTTCAGCCTTTTCTTGCCCAACTAGCTGCTGCTCTGCTGGTTCAGTCATCTCTTGCATCCTAACACTGTTCATAACACTAACGAGGTGCCTCAGTTATATATATACTGAAGTAATTCTTCTGCCAGTATACTGTCCTTTGGCATGCAAAGTGGCAACTGATTTTAGGACTAGGATGTATGTTAGAGAGCTTGGTGCTGCTCCTATATTACACGGGCCATGCCTGTAACGGGATATTGGTTACTGACAGACAAAAATTCTGGTCCCTCAAATATGTCCAACCTCTGCATTTCTCAGCCTAAGAGGCCAAGCTGTTCTTCCTCTTTAACGTGTGCTTTATCACCTGTTGTTCTACTCAAAGTGGCTGCCCTACTGCTCCTCAGAACTGCCCACTGACACATCTGTAATACTGCCATAAAAGGCATTCCTCTGAACTTGCATCCCTGTACTAAAAGAACAGCTTCTTCTCACAAGTCCACCATACCTGAGGGAAAAAAAAGAGATGTCAGATTCACAAAAATGGTGTGTATTAGAAGTAACTCCATGATTTTTGCAAAAGCATCAAAGGGACAACAGGGACAATGGTAGTGTCAGATGACATGATAAGCAAAGGCAAAAATGTCTAACACCGATCAAACACTGCTGCTCAAAGAAGAAACATCAGCTGGTTAGAGAGAAGCATTACAAACCAACTGGATTATATATAACATAAGCAAGCTTGCAATTCTGCCCTCTCCTACCTCCTCCTCTGTTTTCAGCAGAAAGGCTGACACATCTGCAATCGAATGCAAAGGTAACACAGGGAATTACTAAGAATTCTTAGGTGTAGATTCTCTGAAGGAGCACGAGGTGTTCCCTGCAAACTACTGCATTTAACAACACAGCAAGAGAGATGTACACAGAACCAAGCTCTGGCAGTGTGCCTCCACCTTCAGGAACACCACCCAACCAATACCACACTTGCCTTCAGCTCCTCCTCCAAAAGACACAGCAGCTATGGAGCTAATAGATTTGTAAAAGTAGGAAAAATTATAAAGATTCCCTACCCATTCCCTTCTACTGATCATGGCGTTGAGATCACAGGGAGGCTGTAGAACAAGTCCCTGTCATACTACTGTGACCTGTGCCCTTCCTGCCACTGGTATTATTTGTTCACAGGTTCCACATGAAGGGAACAACATGCTATCTGCACATGAAGCAGGGAGACCCTTTTGAAAAGTAAAAGGATATGAAAAGACATGATAAACAGTATCCCTTCAGCAGTAAATGCTAGCCAGGATAACAGAGCTTAACGGTAGCAATACCCCTTCTAAAACTAGAAGCCTGACCTTAAGAAAGAAAGTCAGTCTGTATGCTTTAAAGTGGTTTACCACACACTTACAAAAAAAATAAAAGGACCCTTTCATGGAGCCACTGATCTTATATAAAAGAAAATAATACGTAATCATTCCTCATTTTAAAATTTAAAAATCCTTCACGGGTATTTCTTCACTATCAAGAGCTACCAGCTCTCTTCTAAGTTCAATATAACCTGAGACAAACCTTAAGCTCTTAATGCTATACAGTCGAATCACTACATACACATAGATCTCTGCACATGTGAAATTATTAAAACTTGCTGTTCATCTCAGGCACTGCCTTTCAAACTTTGCGATCTTCTACTTACATGTTTTCCAGCACTTCCTGAACATTGCAAATTGGGTTGTCCTACATCACCCAGATCATAAAGAAAGAGTGGTTCTCACTGAAACTTTTTATTTCTAAGCTCCTGATTAGTGTACATGACAAAAAAAACTAAAAAGCTCCACTTTGTAGAAGCTATTGTGCCTTCATCTACAGAAACAAGCTGTGCTCAAAAACTGCTTAGCTTACATTATTTCCAAACCACCCACAAGCTCCATGGAATTTGATACAGCAGATATGCATAATACTTGCTGCACTTGAGACTACTATAGGAGATATGCCTGCTGAATCAGCCTTCAAAAGCCAGACTAATCATAAGCCGTGGGTAGCACGAAACTGTTCTCATGAGGGCACAACAAATTAAGTGTGCACAAGAAAGTCTGCTTCACTAATGGATCCAAGGTATAAGACTTTGCAAATTCACCAGAAGATGATCACCCCAAGTGGAAGAACTTTGGGTAGGCAGGAAAAGCAAATCAACTGACAGCAGAATAATCTTCTCAGCTGGGCAAGGCACAAGGAGCAGCTGCTCCATCAACCACCCCACTGAACTCATTTCCCAGCAGTGGTTAGAGAAGCAGTTCTGTGAGTGAGAATTTTATAGGCATCAGCAGCAGAAGAAATCTCGCTGTTCCTCTTTCAACAACAAAACAAGCAGAAGGAAAATGGTACACATCTACGTTACTGAAACCAAGCATTTGAAGACCTGGATACCCCAGTATCCCTTTACCCAACTTACAACTAATTATCTCACCTGTCCCTATGCAAGCCCAAATTCCAAATTACGTAGTATGGTGGGAAATGTTACCAAGTCAGAAAACCAGACTGTGATCATTAACAGAGACCTTTTCGTAGCTTCAGAGAGTATTTCTGCCAACACTATACTAGCATGGAGTCCAAGAGTGGCATCAGCTCTTGCCTCTAAAATGCCTGTTATAATGCATCTGAAGGCAAACATGCCAACAGCAGTGCCCAGTTCAGCTACTGTGATGAAACAATTTGCTATCATACCAGTAAAGGCATATTTTATGTCACCTTCACCCATCTAAAGTAGTGCATTTTAACAAGTGCATTAAAATTCAACCACTGGCTGAGGGTCAGTCACCCTATGGACACATCTCTTTTTTTTTGAGGCTAATAAGAGAGCCCAAACAACCATGTATAGACTCCTGGTTAACTATGCCCAAGATGAATTCCACCTCAGATATGTACACTTCACCAAATCCAGCTGCCAGAAATGCTCTCCAACACCACAACAACTTTCTGTCTCACGGGTTATGTTTTACATGCACAGCCAAACTGAATATAATACCTCCATGATGTTTCAGAGAAAACTGGGGACAGCTGCGTATGTGCTTATTGATGTGACATCGGGCTGTAAGAAAAGAAGTCAGGGTTCTAGCTCCTTAACAATGTACTGGTTCAATTGATCCCAATGGAAATGAACAATTCAACACTTTGCATAAGACATGAGCATCTTCTAATACAGACCACACGAAAACCATTAGAGTTTTCTCTCCTCTGCCAGGCTGCTCCCCAGCATGCTGATGTCCCATTCCCACTGACTGGGAATGCACCAGCACGCTGCTCCAGTCAGGATGGCAGGCAAAGGCCTCGCTTCACAGGTCAGACACATATACCTCCATAAGGAGTTCATTCCCCCTCTGTCAGGCTTCTGCTGGAGACCTGGAACATTCTATTACTTCACTGAGAAGGAAAACAAAATTAGAACACATTTTTTCATTTGTAAATTATCCTAACTGATTCAACACCATATTTCACCACTGTATTATTGACAGTAACCATACAAGCTTTGTGGTCGTCATGCAGAACACAGATACAATTGTCACGGGTCCTCTGTAAGGAAAATACACAGGTGCACTGCTCCAGGGACACATTTCTTAAGATTCCAGTTCTTTCTTCCTCCACTGATATGAGGAGGAACACTAAACACCCTTCCTTTATATTGTCAGGTGCCAGAGCTGGCAAGTCCATTTTTCTGGGTCCCATATTTGCTCGAGATGGCAGCGTGCAGAGTGGCTACTCTCCATCCTGCTTCTCCATCCTCTCATAAACACAGCCCAAGAAATCTTTTTACGCCTTCCCTCTCTGCTTGCAAAGAGCAAGTTACAAGACTACTTTCATTTTTTGTCTCTTTACAGACACACTGAATAGATGGCTTCCCATCATGGCCCTGCATGTTTATTCTAGTAAATTATTCAACTTATTCTGTGTGGAGCAAATTAATTTCTACAGCAATTCAGCTGCTACTCCATCTACAGCATATATACTTGCTGAAACAGATTAATTCTGTCATGCAACATCATCTTTCGTTTTCTTCAGCATCTGCACAGAACTTTTATTCAGATAAAACTATTCTTCTCCCCTTGACCCCCCCATTCCCTGCCACAACTGATGCTTCTTGGACATAATATAGTGCTTTTTTGTGGGAGTAAAAAAATATTTTCAAAAAGTTGATAAATTCTGTGAATCTAAAAACCATTTCACATTTTCCAAATCCTCTCCACTTGATTTGCTCATACCTAATTTTCACAGATATTCATTATTTAACTCCCAAACACATGGGTTGCAATATATCAAATCCCAAAAAAAAGAAGGGATTTGAATGGAACTATTCTAAAAGCAGGAAATGAAAAATGAGGCCCAATCTGCAACGCTCTGTCACTGTCATTTAGCCACATGGGATCTACTTATTTGTACATGGAACCAACTGCTTAGCTGCTTGCACTGACCTCCTGAGTAGTAAACAAAGTTACCCAAATGTCACCAGATTATCTGCTATCAAGCACACAATATTTTCACCCTCTTCTGGTATGAGAATATCCCAAAATTAACTTGGTTCTTTGTGTAACACTACATTGTCAGGTTCATAATGCAGAGAGTTTACCTGCTATAAACATAAACAAAGTTGAGATTTTTTTACCTAATCGGGGGAAAAAAGCAAGAAGAATATGCATGCTGATAGGATTTTTTCTATACTATCAGATTATCAGATTGGGGTTGCACTTTATTTGTTCACAAAAGTCTGAAATGGAATCAAATATATTCACTACTTTACCTTGTTAGTTGTTTGTATAAAAAACTTTCGGAAAAGTCTGAATGGTTTTATGTTTTGCACACAGTATATGACCCAAGGTGACCTTCTCCTGCCTGATTTAATTGAGACTGCTCTCTCGGGAGCCAGACGGCATTTCTTGAGTACACAACTGTTGATATATGTAAGACACCTCTGTAAAGTTAGACACATTGGTTTAGAACAACACAGAAGTTCAAGTTGCAATGGGATACACTACGCTACACAGAGTTTGTGAAATGCTCTGATTCACTGCTCTAAAGTATATACAACCACAAACAAATTATTATTAGTCACTTTAATACTCTTCTGAGAGCACAGAGACCTCAAGCCGTTATTTCATCTGTTGTCCCACATCTCTCCAGCTTTGCTTGCCTTACTGAGAGGTTCATCATATTGACAGAACTCTTAGTCATACCATTGGTACAAGTAGGTGCTGACTTAGTCCCAGGGCTCTGTCAAAACTCTTTCTAAAAGAAGCTTGAGCAGCTCTGACACATTCCCCAAGCATGTCCACTTATGCCAAAGAGAAAACAACTGCTATAAGCAGCACCAGGTCCTCAGGAGCACAGGTCTCTGTCCCATTTTCAGAGCAGGACCAATACATTAGTACAGAGATTAGATTAGTACAGAGATGACTGCTTCAACCTCTCCTTGCACCTCCCTACCTGCCTGCACTCACCCGTGGGACCTTCTAGGGCATTTGCAGGCTGAGTTCTATCAGGCAGGTACTACCTCTCATTTGGCATTTGCGAGTGTAAATGAGGGTGCCCATGTATTCCTGCTGCTTCTCCTTAAGAAAACAATACCACTAAGCAGAGCTGTGTTCTTCCATGAAGCAGAAGACAATTTTTGCATTCTCCTGCTTGAGGGGTGACATCACTCTTACTTAGCCTTTATCTAATAGCTCAAATAATTTGTTTGTGTCCTTTCCCTTCCTTTTTATGCCCTGCTACATACCATCTTAGTGCCTAACACAAAACAGTCCAATACACTCTCCTAATTTGCTCTAGGTTACATATCTGAACATGTTTGAAATGCAACAGTGCAGGCATCGTGTAAGATATATGTCAGTATTTTCCAAACAACAACATAATTCACTGGTTTCCATATTTTTATTACACTTCTCTCCACAGGGACAGCAGAACTCTCTCTCCCAGTGGGAAAATCACTCCTGCTGTTGGACACCAGCAGCAGTTCTGGCATCTAACACTAACAGCATTATCAATTTATGACTTTAGAAACACTACCAGAATCTAGTAGTAGTGTCTCTAATATTACAGATGGCCCATTTGTCCATTTTTTCCACATGGCCCCTTCATGTCTTCTCTTACATCCTTATTAGTGTTTCATGAGAGCACTTACCTTCTCTCACGTAACACAGCTTTCAAAAAGCTCTACCCAGCTACAATTCCCAGAGTTAGCAAGCTGAAACCAACAAAGAACTGCTATTGCCTGCTCTTCCCCCCTCACCCCCCATGAAGACATGCCATCACCTCTCCTGTGAATAAGAGGTCCCAGCTGAGCAACCCACACTCTCCACCTCGGTGTGCACAGCTCTGCCAGCTCCCACACACATCATGCACGTACCAGTCACACGCAGGGTCCTCTGGGCAGCCACTCTTCCTGCCTGAACTGTGACACAACAGCAGAGGATAAAAAGAGAAACATTATGAAGGATATAAAAAAATAAAAGCCTTCAGATCCTGGAACAACCATGTCAGCAACAGCACAAGTGAGAAACACTGTGCTCCTGTCTGCTTCGTAAGACAAGAGATGGAGCATGGTGATGCAAGCAGCACCTCTGCTCCAGCCTCAGTGACCTGGAGTCATGGCTGCCAGCATTCCCTCACAGCAACACTTCAGCAACCAACTACCCAGGTGTAGGATGAAGATAAGAAAGATGGAAGCACCCCCCTTTTGGGTAAGAGTTCTTACAGTACCCTTTAAAAACAGTGACAGCCAGGCAAAAAAATCCATTTGCTATTCAACCACATCTTGTAACAGTTTGGTGCAACCTCAGGCACCCTCACGTCATTTCTCTCTTGTGTCCTTACACAAGAAGCCACAGGAATGAGGATGAGCCAGGTAACTTCCAGTCTCAGCAGATATTCCAACCAATACGGGACAGACTTCGATACAGAGTCTGAAAACATTTTAAAAGAAATTGCAGCATTTCATTGAAATAGCTCCACTATGCACCCACAAGTGAAGGGACTCATTCTCATCCAGGAAGTGGGGTAGGTCCTCAGCAGAAGTCAGCCAACTCCATTTACATCAACTGTACTCTGGCCTGATCACCAGATTTGAAACTCATTACAACTATTTTCTAGTTCTGCTAGCTTAAAACAAACTATTTTCTTTTTTAACTGTCTAAAAATTGTGACCTTTATTTTAAAATCTGTTACTGAATGAGAAACATTGTAATTATTCATAATGTTACTCAAAATATTTCAAATTACTGCTGTTCTTAATCATAATATTTAGTACAGCAAAAGGGAAAAACTATAAAACCAGTTACTCAGAAAAAGAAGTATATATATTCTGTAGACTGGTCAACAGATCTAATTCAGGTGTGTTTTATGACTGCTTTTACTTCAAGATTTGTGTGTATATATATGGAAATTACTGATTAAAGCATTGCATTTATGTTGCACTGAAGTGAAAGTCACGCTGTGATAAAAATGTGTGTTTCTTTATACATCAGAGAACTAGAATAATAGGCTATTATATGGGCAATATTGGATTTATGATTTAAATTAGATTTATGATTTTCTTATTTTTTAATTTACTTGTTTGGGTTTTTTTAACATGAGTCCTTGACTTAAAAGAGATTATATTAGTAAGTACAATGCCTAGCAAAACAAGGGTCTAGATCTCACTAATATGCTTTAACGACATCAAATTCCCTGAGCTAAGTGATCTTGCTAAGTGTCTTTTAAGTAATTTTGGTTTCATTTCTAATTTCTACAGGGAAATGGTACCAATCTTCAGACATTTTAAAGAAGCCTAGACTTTCTGAAAGTACGTGATCACTACCCACTGCAAACCAAGAACTTCAATGAATCTCAAGGCAGGGTGGAAGCATAACAAAAGCACCAAAATAGAGAGACATTTTGAAAACGCTGTCTACCATTTTAAAGGTGCAACGAGAAGAAAATAAACTAACCATGTCAAACAGTTATTAACTATGCCTTCTTTAAAGTACTGCCTTATGAATTGGGTAGTTTAGACAATACCTGAGAGCTTCTCAACATCCCTATAAACCTCTGTGTGGACAACAAAGATAATGTTTCATATTTCTAATACTTTTTTTCATATAAAATAAATGAAATTTAATATTCTCAACAACTTTAATAAATAGCTAAGATACAATATGTTGATTGTTTGTGGCTAAAATCAACAGAGACAGCTTGGGCTCTCTGGAGACATGCAGTTCTGGTTTTGCCAACAAAATTTCCTGTGCCACCTTTTCTATGTGTCATCCTAAATTTCCTCCTTAAGTATTCCAAAGGGAAGAGATAATGAGAATTGAAAGGACAAGAGGAAGTATAATCCTGCAAACCTGGAGGATCCTTTCAGTTTTGAAAAGGGTTATTAAGGCCCTGGAATTAGCTCAGCTGGTAAGAACATAGAGTTAAGAATGCCAAGGTCACAGGTTTGATCCCTGTGGGGGCCATTCATTGAAAAGAGCTGGACTTGGTGATCCTTGTGGTCCCCTTCCAACTTGGGATGTTCTGTGATTCTGTAATATAGTGTTCTTCAGATTCACAATAAAAACACCATCCCACTCTCATATGTGCAGCAAATCTGCTGACAGAGAAACATGTCTGTGTTTTAAATAATGAAAATGTCTTCAGCATGTTCCTGTCACTGGAAATCACTTCTTGCAGGAGCCATTGTCAAAATCTACCCACATGTAGACTGGATGTCGTAAGGCAGGGGGTAAAGGGGGGGAAGAACATAAAAGCACTCATTAACCTAGAAAGAATAAATGGAAATACTTTAAGACTTTTAAACTGAGACACTTTGACTTCTGTTAATCCAACATATTCACTCTATAAACAAGACAGAAAACTGAAAAATATGGAAGTATGAGATTTTTCAAATTAAAAATTAATTTTAATGTTAGCATCAGAAGAAAACTCTTGTCTGCCAGATTAAATCAGAAAACACTGTATCTCTCCACAATATTCAATATATATATACCCAAGTCTTCCCAAAAAAATTCAGTGTAGAAGTATGAAAATATGTATGGAAAAAGTGGACAGACATAAAGCAGCTGAAGCTGGAAACATCAGCACCCGATACTGATTATATAATAAACCAGCAGAGCAGGCAGACAGAGCAAGGCTAAATTATGAAGGTGCAAATATGCATTTGCAAGCCAAAGTTTGAGAATTGAGTGGGAAAAGGACCTGGTTTTATCTTTGTCCAACTAAAAAGGCAGAGGGTTCCCCAGTTGTAAAGAGTTGTAAAGTGTATTTTGCAACACATCAGGTACGTTCGTGCAGAAAAAAACAAGCAATCTTGGCAAGAATATATGACAGAACTAAAGTAAGTCAATTATTTGCCAAGGGCACAGAACATATCAACTTCTATGATTTAGTAAGTCTCATTATGTTAGAGCCTGCCTTGATCCAGAAGCCAAGAAATTATGTGACTTGTCTTTTCTTATTTCAGATTCTAACTTTCCTGATTGCATACAAAATTGAAAAAGCAAACCCAACGGTTCAAAATTCTAAAAACAGTATTAAAAAGTCCTCAAAAATCATTAGAGACATCATGATTTTAAACAAGCTGATTTTAAACTGCTGATTTATTAAAAGCCAACCATGGTTTTATCTGCTTTCTGAATGAATCATGGCTATTTATGAAGACACTGAAAGCTGCTCTGAGCAACAGGAAAAAGAGCCAACAGTGAGGCAGACACAAAAGACCCAACCACCAATGAATCATTTGAAGGTATCCCCAATGCACATAATTATCATACCCATTAAGCAACATTCACTGCAATTAAGTATTGTTTGGCTTAAATCAGTTACCTGGAATGTCTTCTGATCAGGCCTGTTCCAATTAAGTGGCACTTACTTATTACCCTAATCATGCAGTATCAGTTCAAAGCAGCATAGTACAGCTTCACCTTGAAAGCAATCAGCCTAACATTTGGCAACCAAAAGCAAGAGCCCTTCAGTTTCCAAATGACAGAAAACTTACAGGTAAGTATAAAGCATCATCACATTGTCTTCCCTCATTTGCTTTTATTTCTAGAATTCTCCTCACATAATTCTTAAAGCTGCTAGCAGTTGAAGAAAATCTGTTTAAAAACAAAAGAGAGATTAAACACATACTAAATGCCACATATTGTGCTGTTCCTTAAAAGGAAGTTGCTGGGGAGGACAAGAAATACAGAAACAGCAGGACAATGCTTAAAACTTTCATAGAACCATAGAATCATTTAGGCTGGGAAAGACCATTAAGATCATCAAGCCCAACTACTAACCCAGCATTGCCAAGTCCACCAATAAATCATGTCCCTAAGCAGCACATCTACAGATCTTTTAAATAATTCTAGGGATGGTGACTCAAGCACTTCCCCTGTAAACCTGCTCCAATGGTTGATAACCCTTCCACTTGAGTTTAATTTATAAAAATGGAAATTTCTGCACTCTTCTCTACCAGAACATTGACTATACACGACTCTTTTAAACATGTTTTGCCACTCTTTAAGTTAACTCTGAATTGGTTACTTTTATGATGTATGTCTCTTCTGTTTCAGAGAATTATGTATTTTTTGCTCATTTGAAATGTGTACTTCACAATACGAAAGTAGTCATCTCTCTTACATTAAGAACTTCATTAAGGCACACATATGAAAGTTATTGTAGAAAATGTTGTAGATGGAATTTCTAATGCTTCACAGTAGAGTATTTAGGGTTACTACACAGACAAATACATCTAAATTAACATAAATTAGGCATTTCAATGTGTACATTTATTTTGGCTTTAAGACAGATTAACAATTTTTTAAAAACTTTTAAAAACCTAGACCTGTCAACAAGCCTTCTTTCTTCACATAATGTAAGTCCATGAGCCAGCAGTGCCCTTGAGGCCAGGAGGGCCGATGGGATCCTGGGGTGCATCAGGAAGATGCCAGCAGGTTGAGGGAGATGATCCTGCCCCTCTACTTGGTTCTACTGACACCACATCTGGAGTGTTGTCCCCAGTTCTGGGCTTCTCCATACAAGAAAGACAAGGAGCTACTGGAGAGGGTCCAGTGGAGGCCACAAAGATGATGATGGGTCTGGACCATCTCTCTTCTGAGAAGAGACTGCAGGAGCTGAGCCTGTTTAGTTTGGAGAAGACTGATAGGGAACCTCATCAATACATACAATTATCTCCAAGGTGGGTACCAAGAGGATGGTGCCAGATCTTTTCCGTGGTTCCCAGCAGCAGGACAAGGAGCAATGCCCATAAACTAGAATCTAAGTTCCACCTCGTAAGAAAGATCTTTACCTTGAGGGTGGCAGAGCACTGGAAAAGGCTGCCCAGAGAAGTCATGGAGTCTCCCCTCTCTGGTGACATTCAAAACCCACTTGGATGAGTTCCTGTGTCACCTGCTCTAGGTGACCCTGCCTTGGCAGGGGGGTTGGATTGGGTGATCTCCAGAGGTCCATTCCAACCTAATGTAGCAGACAGGACGAAGGTACACTGACATGTTTGCCAACCTGTAGTAACTAATCCACTAGAAAACTGAAGTGTGACCTACCCCTGTTGCCTTTGTTATTTGAGCTAGTAATTTTAAACTAACTCAAATATTCCTACACAGCACTACGTATTTTAGGAGAACTTAAGTCTGAAAGGCACCTTACTTCTCACATCCATGTGCCTTCAGAAAACAAGCCTTTGACAAATGTTACCCTAAGTCCTCTGGGCTCAGCTCTAAATACAGTCATCACTGCCAAATCAAAACTCTTGGTGGTCACTGACGCTTTACAGGGAATTATTTCAGACTGTTTTAGCTCACGTAAGTTTAACATAGATATCAGGACAGGCCTGTTCCAGAGTTCAGTTTCAGCTTACAAAAATCTGCAAGCAAAATATATGTTATCAAATCAGATTGGGAAAAAAAGCCCTGTACTGTGGAACTACATAAGAAACTGACCATGCTAGGTTTGTTTTCAAAAACTTATCCAGCAGGTCTTCAAAGTCCTGTCTGTGATTCAAAAACATCATAAGCATACATTATTAAAAAGAGACATCAGTTACAGTAATCAATTTCTGTGACTACTGGCAATTCTCTGAATAATCCAGCCTAGCAAGGTTTCCATACAGCTTTCCCTGAAATGTGGTTGCAAGCTGTCTTCACACATTAAATATTAGAGGCATGCATGTCAAGAGACATTGATTCTGGTTGTTTAAGATTTGGTTGTTCAAAAAGCCCATAAAGTCAGTAAATACTAAACAATTAGCTGTTGAAAGTCAGTCCTATTTTAAGATGTCTGAAGCTGAGCTTAAAAAACCTGATCACTCAAAATCATTACTTCCTTGAAAATGGACAGGGAAAAAAATAAAAATCACCACCTCAACACACATCTACAGAAAACTGATTCATTACCTATAGCTCTTCAGTGAGGAAAAATCCAGACCTACTGAAAAAAAGAAGCTCCAACTGTTTTCATCTCAAATCTTTCCCAGAAAAAGCTCTTCATTTTTATTTACTTAGTACCTCTCCCAGTTTAGTGCTTTTACAGCAAACAGGCTGGATTCAGGGAGTCTCTCGAGGCTGCAGCTGACCCAGGCTACCACCCCTACAGACCTCTAGTTGCTCATCATCACTTCTTGACGATCACCCAGCATGACAGCACATCTACCCAAGCTCTTTCAAAATAAAGGCAGGTTTGCTTTCTGTTGTTAAGATTCATAACAGTAGGATTTTTGCAGTGTTTATATTAATTTAGGTCATTTTGAAAGAATCAGGTTAGGGAGCAAATGAGTGAGCAGTTAAGCTTGACAATTTGGATTGAGGGCCTTCTATCACAAAGTCACACTAACACAATGGGGCAGTGAAGGTGAACAACTGGCATGGTAACTTCCTCAGCACACCTGACTGCAGCCACACTGAAACCACTACAGGCAATCACTGATGCTAAATACATGGATTTGACTCTGCCTTGCTTGCTTGCTCTTGAGCCTGTTTGGATAAAATGAAGTACTAAGGTGCAAATCAATGAACAGAAAATGTAACATACATACAGGGTGGTAGCCTATATCCTGGATAGTCATGACTCAGTTAACTCAGCAAGTATTGATGTACACAAGTCACTCAATGTGAACTTTCATTGTGATATTACAGCAAAAAGAATGAATCTGAACCTTGAACATAACAAAGAGAAGCAGGTAAATGAATTCTTCTCTGTAGTACTGACAGCATTGTAGAGACCAATACTGAAATACCATCTTGTGCTTCTGGCATCTGATTTTCCTGAACAGAAATCAAAAAACTGGAAGCAAAACAGAGAAGTTATGCAAATGTACTTGAAGTTGGCAAAAAAGGTCCTCTGATAAGAGTCTTAAAGAGATTTGATTAGCTTAAAGAAAAAAAGACACACTGGTGTCTTGAGTAAAAGTGTTTTTCATTGGCAGAAACAAAAACACACTGAAGGACTTCCCAACCTACCAGGTCAAGTCATAAAGAGAACTTTTGCCTAGAAAATTAATTCTGAACAACTCTAACAAAACACAGGACTTTCTAGAGAAAGGAAATAATGAGAATGATTAACCAATACAGTAAGTAGCAAAAGCTTTACCGAATGCTTGATGCCTTCCTTCAGATAAATACTTGTATTTTGTAAAATATTTTGGTCAAATCAAAATCAAACACTAAGCAGAGCTTTCAATTCAACAGAGAGATAACTGAATGGTAAGTCATGGCTGAATCACCTGGTCAAACTCTGGCTAAATCTGTGGCTTTACGAAATCGTATTATTCTCAAAACTAAATCTCCTCCATTTCCTCTACATGTGCAAATGTGAAACAAGCAAATTACAAATATGACCAGTTCTTAAAACGATTCTTGGAAAGACATCTTTAATTTGCTGTATATTTCACTGCTGAGGACAAGACAGCTAGAGAATTTATCACCTTAGCTACCTTGGTTATATCATTTCATTCAAACAGTGGTATCTCCTTGTCTCCCATACAAGAGTCATGCTGTTATCAAAGTCTTTCTCACTAAACAATTATTTCCTTTTATGATTTCTTCTGGCTGGTCAAAGATAAGGGCTTACAGTGAGCTTGATTAGTGTTGCAAACAAATAGGAGTAATACTAGAGCAGATATAACTAAGCTGAAGTAATCAGCACTATTAATAACCTTTTGATTTCTAATCAAATACAGCTCTGACTTTTGCTGCCACTTTGCTTTACATCTTCTAAACTACAAAGAATTAATATTTTTATAAAATATTCTCAATATGCCAGTCTTTTTATTCTCTTGTTTGCTTTTTGTCTTATACTTAATAATTCTTCACTAAGAAAAAATAAAAATAACGAATCTATTTTAAAAATAGTTCTATACTTTACACCACCTTTCCTGGTAACAAGATTTAATCATATATTCTAGTATGAAATTTTTGCATTTTTTTTTAATCTAGTAACATTTCTGAAGACAGTAAAATCCCATTTCTTGATACCTGCATTAAAAAAACCCCAACACAAAGACACAAAACCAACCAAACAAAAAACCTTGCTTGAGATATACAACTGTGACAAAACCCAGTTCATACAGTTAACATCTGACAAAATTATGTCAAAAATAGGAACCTAACATGCTAAGGCCTTAGAAACCTGCACTGCACGTAGCACTGCCACATCCTTTTGTACTCCTGGGCAACTACTTACCCAACAGACACTCATTCTGCTCAAGTAGTGGGCAATGCCCCTTACAGAAAACACCTAAAACCACTAGAAGAACATCATCTCCTCATCCTCTGTAAATCCTAGATAGGCAACATACTCTTCCAAACATGCAAAGCCTTTCATGGACAATCTATAAGAGGGATTACATCCAAAGCACCAAGTAAGTCCTGTAGTTCCATCTACTTATAGGAGAAGCTCAGTTGTTTCATGGACACACATTTGTGATCTCCACAAGTATAATTTTTTATAATGGTCTCTCCATGACCTTTCGAAATATATTTTTTCCCCCTGTGAAAATAAAAAGGCAAAATATGTGCATAACAATCTTTTTTTTTTTCCCTGTTTGCATTGCTATTTTACAGTTGCAGTAGTCTTAGGAAAGTTGAGTGCTCCTCAGTGAGTTTATAGTTCACTCAGACATGAAGGTTTAGTGGTAATTCTAGAGACACTTCTGTACACTTGGGGTGGCATTGCTCCATACATTGTGCAGCCCCAGCATATGCACAGGGACAACATCCTTGCTTCAGGATGCTCTAATGAATAGATTTCCATTTCATATGACATTTATTTGCAACAAGAGTAACATAAATTAAACAAGTTTGCTTGTTTAATGTTTGACAGCAATTTTTGCAATTTATCAAATTTAATTCTTCTTTAAATTAATTTTTACAGCAATTGCTGCTGTTTGATTTTTTCCGCTCTTTACAATGCATTTTATTTAACAATCAAGAATGAGAAGAGTAAGAAAGGAATCACAAAACCGAAAGTTTCTTTACATGAAAAGCTCTCTTTTCCACAAAACTGGGTTGTGCCTACCAGCAGACTTAAAAATAGACAGACATCAATGTTAAAGGTACAAATCACTATACTAAACACAAAAGAGAAAACAGTATCTGAAACGTGGCAAATGTTTTCCAGTTTTCACCTAGAGAATTCCTTTCAAAGACGAAAGTCAAAGATGAAGAAAACAAAAAATTTAATGAGGTGTGTGTTAAGTGTTGGCCCACACAGATTTAAAAGGACTGTGAGTTGCCTTACAAAACAGCAAGATAGCAATATTAATGTACAATATGCACCAAGATAAACTAGTCATTTTTATTTACCTTTTTTGTCTCAACTTTATTAGTTACCGTTGTAAAGAGTAAGTAGTTCTTCTTTTCATTTTTAACATTGTTTAGAAAGTTAATGTGCAATTGAAAGGTTCTTTTTGCCATGGATATGCCCAAAATTTTCCTTATAATGCTCTTTGTGTTAATCTGTCCAAGTTCATGTTCATAAAAAAACCCAATTTCTTTTCTAAAGGTATCCTCTAACCCCACAGTAAGTAAACTAAAAAATGAAGTATTAATTTTAAAAAAGAACCAATTCAGAAACCTCTCTTAATTAACTTTACTTCCCAAAAAAGCCACACATCTGTTTTCACAGCTGGACATGATTCAACCACTGGTAACCACAGAAAAGCCCCAGTGTGTTAAAATACTCTAGCCAAAAACTGACACTCCAGCAAAGATGGCTACTATGCCAGCACAATCTGAGCAGCTGTTAGGACAACCTTTATTTATACTGAAAGGGCATGAGAGATCCTGATGCTATTACGATTAAACCAGCAAATCTTACTGGAAAGACACCACTGGTTGAAAATGGACAATGCAAAAGCACAACATGCATTTTACCAATCAAGCAGATTATAATTATGTGAGAACAGTGATGTACAATAATCCACTCTCTACCCACTTTGCTACAACAGATTCTGCAGGGCTCAGCTTCTGGAAAAAAATTCTTTGTAAATTATTTTTAATACAACTGTTATTATGAGCGTCATAAAAATCAATTAACAATGCTGCCCTAACTCTTTAGGGAAAAAAAGGACTTAGATAAATAGAAAAAGATTATGCTATTTCTTTTACAGCATTATTTTTATTCTGTAAGTGACATCAAAGAACCACAACCCCCTCCTCCCCCCCCACCCCCCCTTTTGGCTTTGACATCACACAGAGAGAAAAGTATTCCTTTCACTATCTCTTGTGTAGCTGGAGCATCCAAGCTCTGCATATTGTTATCACTTTCTATCCTTGAATCCGAATTATTTTAATCCTCCAGCAATTAACAGTCTTTTGGATGAAAATAAAAAAAGGCTGGGAGTGCAACCTTACTTTTGTTTTGCTAATTTATTTGGTCAGTAGTTCATTTTCTCATTGTTTCACAAGGCTTAAATATTTAAGTGTGTGCATGTCCTACTTACAATCTCTTTTTTTTTACCATTACATGTTTACAGACATCTTTTTTTTCCCCTTTTCTTTAAACCTGGAGCTTCCCACTCTCAAGCATATTTCATGGAAGGCTTTCTGTCATAATTTTGCATTTTAGAGCACCACCTATTCATTTAATCACACAGCATTTTGGTTGGGAGAAGAGTAATCATCTTTTATTTGTAAATTCATTTTAAAAACAAAGAGACTGAACTGCCAAGGAAGAACTGGCAGGTTTCCTTTACCATGACCAGGTCTCCTTGATCTCTTCACTGCTTTCTTGCTCCCACCACCATAATTACCATCAATACTTGTAATGTATTCAAAGCATGGCAAGTACTTGTCAAACAAGATGGAAGCAAAGTTCTCTGTCCTCAAGGTACAGCTGTCTAAGGCCCCAGTCCGATACACCACACATTCATTTTAAACCTGTAAGCAGTTCCCTTGACTTCAAGTGTTTACTGTTGAGCAATTAAGTGGTCTGCTGGATCAAGGCCTAAGCAAACTGAGACAGAGAGGTAGAAGATATAGTAAGACACACCATGAATGACAAGTCAAAGTTTAGCTGATACATCCATTCACAATATGCTGTATGATTCAAAAAAATAAAATTAGAAAAATCATCTTGTTGGAATGAGTTTTTGAGTTCTTACAATCCAAATAAACCTCTGACATTGTGAATTGCTCAGTCCAGGGAGCCTGTGACAACTGTGGATATGTTTTATGAAGTCATGGACACGTTACTAAAATGAAGTTCTATCAGCCCTTCGGGAATCATTACACCAGACACACATTCAAAGCTTCAAAAAAGTTCACTGCAAACACACAGTGTCATAACATTGACCTTCTGCTCTAGCCCAAGTCAGTTTCCTCTGAATGAAACAAAAAAGGGCCAAACAAATAAACAGACTTATAGTCAAAATGAGAAGACAAGTAAATTTTCACAAACCAACAGCTGCCTAAAAAATAAAATTAGGAAAAAGCTCCATCTTAAACAATCAGCTGCATGGTCTCAAAGGAACACTAAAAAGCCAAATACAGGACCCTGCATTGCAAGCTATACTATTCCCATTCTGTTTTATTTTTTCCCTTAATTACTTCAATGTTTGGTAGAGTGAAGCAAATGAGAAAATACATCATTAGTCTTTTTTTAATTATTAGAAGAATAAAAAGCTATTGTTCATCTGATCTACAGACTGATCCAAGTATGGCAGCAGACACCAAGCTAAAGAATCAAGCAATAGACGAATAGAGCAAAATGCTGCAGAGTGATGAATGGGGATTTGGTCAGTTTGTTCCACAGTTTTTCAAGTGCAAAATAAGAGTACCCATTTTTAATAATTAGACAACACTGTCTCTCAAGACACCAGTAGATGAAAGCCTACATGATCTTCCTCAGCGGGCTCATGACTTCAGCAACTCAAAGGCAAAAGTGTGAGACAGCAGAACGTGCTTGTTCGGGGAACCAACCCAGCAAGCATCAAATCCAGCATCAGTAATAAACAAAAGGAGGTGTTATTAATGGTAAACAGAGAAAAACTAAATTATGCAAAGGCTTTTAAAGGAAAAGGGGTGTGAAATCTAAAGTACTAAATCAGACAAAGTATGGACTTCAATTTGTATTTTTGCATAAGGGTAAGTGAGTAGGTAGGGGCAATCAAGACAGTATGTACAATCAGAGCTTATACTGTGTACAGAATGCATGGATACAATGGGGTTACTGGGGATGACTGAGAAAAAGGCTGATTAATTCACAGTGACAGGAAATGATGTAGATGGTGACTTTAAGGTCAGAGCTTTAGGGGATCAGAAATAAACAGATATGCAAGCCAGTATGTAGAAAATCATCAGAATTTAGACATAGCCCCTTTGAAAGAAAGGGGTTGAAATGACACTTGGATTATGTCCTTTAGTGATATAAAGGAAGTCTCTGCAATGGAAAGAGATTGAGTGTGATTCTGAACTGTTTCTCACACTGATTTTGTCTGTGGATTGGTGTTTTTCCAAGTATGAATAACTCTGTATAATACAGAAACAGATCGCAGCAACTGACAGTGGAAAACTTTCTTTGTGAAATTCAAACTAGGAAACTCATTAAAGTGTAAGATATTACCTTCCCCTACAGTAGAGACTGACAGCATTCACTCATTCTAGCAACTGTAACAATGTCTCTTCTCTTCTTTATCCTTCTAATAACCAGGACATAGATCATGAGGTCAAAAGTGGCAGAAAAATTCACATCACGTTCAGCAGGCTTTGGATACGCAGCACCAGCATGATTCTTAATTCTTCCTTCCTCCACAATTTTAATCTTAATCTACTAATTCCAGAATATTGTGAAGCTCTCTAAACAGCAGCAGCAGCACCAGCATGATTCTTAGTTCAGTACTACCCTTCTGGAACATTTGTACAGGTGAATATACCTGTAAAAGTATGAGAAAAGCTTCACACAAGGACAGAGGCAATCTACAGTTTAAAAAATCCATATATTTTCTGGCATGTATTTTGTGAGAGGAATGATTAAATATTCTATAAGCAATTAGTAAATTGTCAATAGAATTCAATAAATGTTGTTTAAAAAAAAACCTAATTATTTGTTACAATAACCACCAACTATTGCCATTTTGTTTGTGAAGGTTTGTAAACTACTTCCATTTGAGAAGTAATTGATTCCATTTTTATCATTTGCTCAAGTTTATGTGGTTGTTCACATCCAAAGAGATGATAACATCTATTTGCAGCAAATTATACATTAAATTCCTCATTCAAAAGCTGTAATGGAAAACAAAATGCTAATCTGTGCTGTAAACGGAAGTACAGAATCATAATCACTCATTGTTAACATTAGGAACTAAATTGCTCTTGCAAATAATAAAATGGGTTAAAAATGTGGAGAGCTTTTGCAAGCCAAAGAACCAGTGCCTCTTACTCGCTCATGTGTTATATTACAAGTGATCAAACGAACCTTTCCTCTTCATGCCAGCACAAACTACCCCTTTTTGAGGGAAAGAATAATGGCCTTATGATTGCGACATAAGGGTGCATGTCAGGTGACCTGTTCTAGCCACAAGTCCCCAACCAGCCTCCCAAATACGGGCTTCCATGCACTCTGTGCTAGGCAAACTCGACTGGATGCAGGGCTGTCTGCACAGGCAAGTACTGCAGAACTGTAACACTGGCAGAGTCAGACAGCTGCTGCCGAGGATCCAAAATCTACACTCCATGCTCTGCACCACACACTCCAGGGTACGGCTCGATTATTTAACTTCATCCTAGATCTGCTCCCATCTCATTAGCTGAGTATCAGTTCGGAACTGAAACGCACTGGGGGTACTCCTGGAACACACCTCGCAGCCCAGCTTTATCCAAAAGGAATTCTGTTCAATTGCAATGAGATCAGCCTACAACACCAACCAAAGCACAGCGGTGTAGGGATGAACACAGCACACTCCTGCCTTCGAGAAAAGTGCTAGCGTAGACACACCTCTCATCATTTTGGGTCACAGTGAGTTCACGTGGAACCGCAAATACCCAATTTCTCCTTCCAAAATTAGCACCAGTGTCACAAGTGCTATACCCAGAGCAAGGGTCGCTCTGCTATTAATCTCTCTTCACCTTAATTTTACCTTTAGAGAGGAGACAGTAACACACAGCTATGTGGCAGAAGGAGAATCTTTACTGCCACTTGTAGAGAACAGATTCTAACACAAAAAATACTGTAGAAATATTTGGCTTCTGTCCTTTTTAGCAGTTTTACAGTCCTATGCGTTTTAAATGTACAAGGAGTTTTGCTCACACAGCAAACAGACACATCATAGGAAATTAAAAAACCACCGACACATTAGGACTGTGCACCTGCTCTTCCACATTTCATTAAGCCTCTACACCTAAATGTACGTCAGGTTCTCTCCTATGTGCATCCGCTGTGCTGGTATCCCTCAGTGATACCTTCTGGTCATGGCGAGACAAACTGGATCACAAGCATCCACACTGCCTCAGGAAAAAAACACTAAAAAACCCATTAACTTTTGGTTAGTCAGATCAGATCATTAGGATCTAAATTATAAGTGCCAGATAACATGTTAAAAAAACATGTATATATTTGTAAATAAGCTGCCATTTGTCATCAAGCCTTTCCTAGCTTATATTATATAACTGAAATCCCTGTAAAATAGCTGATTTGCCAGCTTTTTTTAGTTATTAGTATTAAAAAAATATAATTATGTTATCAAAAAGTGAAAATTGCCTTTTAGGTGACCAAAAGAAAGTTCCACTGCTTCATGTAGTAAATCATTTTACTGCTGCCCTTTTATATTTAATACCCTTCTGCAGTACACATTTATCTCTACACTAGCAAAGTGTACTCATTGATTTCCTATGGTCTCTCTGGAAGAAGGTTCTGCTTCCCTGATGATGAGTACAAAGGGTGGATGACCCCATTCTCATTCCAATGCAAACCCTGCACTTTTACATTTCTGCTTAGACCACATGAACATTTGACCAGCTAAGAACTCCCTGCCCTCTTCCTTCAGAACACATTGCTAGAACTACTGACATTTTCTCCTGAACAAAACTGTATTTTTGAAAATCCCATCTTATGTATAAAGCACTGAACTGCATTAGTTCATCGCAGCCATAACTGAACTCACAATCTGCACATGAGTTTTTCCTGTAAAATAAGATACAACAATATCTTGCCCATTTTCTGCATGTGCTTTAAACTTGTGCTGTTGTGCTCAACTATGTAACTATTTAGTTCGTCTTCTCTGGGGCATGAGAAAATGGTTCATTCCCAGTTTAAACCGTGCTTTTTTTGTTAGATGAACCTGTCATCAGAATACACTTTTCAAAGTTATTGTGTTGAATGAGCAATTTAGGCATTCATCTCTGAAAGAAAGAGAATCATGTTTAACAACATTTTTTATAATGCCCATTACCTGTTTTTAATAAACTACATCTTTCTGATTATCCTATCATTTATCTTTTGCCAGGATGTCAAGAAAATAGGTGTCTTCAGTTTCACTTTCATTTTTACTGCTATTTTTTCAGCTTTGTGCACAAACACCCCTTGGAGTCAGGAAAACTTCAAATCCAGGATTCACTCTTTTTTTAAATTACCAAGTATTTTCTGTTAATACTAAACCAGGATTGCAATTTTTTTTTCTTAACTAACTTAGTTTTGACAGCCTTCTTTTAATTTGCACAGATGTTACAGGCTCTAATAACTGCAGTTGAATGATGGTATTATTCCACTGGTTTTCATCACCAAATAACATACAAGTATTGACTGTGCCTTTTTCCATTTAAGAAAAACATCTTCAAAAACCATAAACTGCACTGTCTCATCTTGAACAGATTGGTATCTCTCATTCAACACTCTCCTACAGACATACTCGGTATATGCTATACACATGCAGGGCATTAACACAAATTAATCTAGCGTATTTCCAAACCTGCATGGACTTCGAGTTCTACTACTCAAATAACATTAAAGAAAAAAAAAAATCCAGAAACCATGGAAAGAAAAGTAAGTCAAAAAGTCTATTTTGATCCATAGCCCCTGAGAAGTGGCCACTGGACTTACTCTAGTTAAAAAAATATAATGCATAAAAGCAATATACTACACTCAGTTCAGCTCCCCAAAAATAATGGCAGAAAGCTACACTAGGGCACTTTTGTCCCTTCTCATGTAAAGACAAAGAGGCAACCCACAAGGTTGGCTCTTAGCTTCGTCTTTCACTGACTTACTCACACCCATGGAATACATTTTGTCCAAGTATGTTGTATAATGTACTGCTATGCTTGAAAACACAGGATAAAGAAAATGGTGCCAGGTACTAAGTCCACAGCTGAGAGTTGCAGGGAAAAGTCTCTGAATTAAAGGCATCAGTCAGGCAGCATACTCCTCATTTTACTTCTATACTGCAAGGATTTGAGGTCAAATTAAAATAAGTATCCAGATTTACACGTTAGTCATAGAATTTCATTCACAAACTACATTTCAAATTATATTCAAGCACTTCCCAACCACATAGACTAGTAACACAACAATGTATCGAATTCTGAACTGGAGAATGAAAAATAATTAATACAAATAATGCTGCCAGTTCAGCACAGACAGGTTATGCCGAAAAATATTATTGCTCTTGCAAGGCTGAATACCTCTTTGCAGTACTTAGGAATAGCTGTTCTTTACTCATGACTACTAATTAAGAAACAGATGTAAAGAAAATTTCCAGAAGAAACATTGAGGAAGGTTCCAGTAAAAATAAATAACCAGAAGTAGAGTGACATTCTAAAAATGAAAAATATAGACTAAATCAACAGGAAATCTGATGGATATTCCTTCATCTCAGTTTTATACTTGCTAGCAAGGCAACACAGGTAAGTTTATTCAACCACAGTTCAAAGTTCTAAGGATTTAAGTCTACAAGTTTGACTAGTCTGGAATTTAGCATAATGGTTAAGTCCCTGTACTACAATAACTATAAAATAAGACAGTAAGCTTCAGGAGAATACTCAATCTTTTTGACATTATCCTTAGTAATGCAAAGTCTTTTTTGTAACTAATATGGAGCCTTATATTCCAGAAGACTATCTCAGAAATTGATTCAAAACAGACGACATGAAGTTTCTAGACATGATTTCTCCAATACAAGCTTTTTTGTGAAGCACTTTGGAATTTAATATGCAATGGAAAAGCTCCTTCCAAGAATATTACCAACAAATCACACATACAAGCTTGTGCTTAAAAACGAACTGCAATAATGCACCAAAAAAATAAAAGTTGAAACACATCTCTCAAACTCCCTGAATTATAAAGCAAACATCGTATCTCTCCTTTCACAGCTGCCAGATAATCTATTATTCTTCTAGAAGTCACCGTTCTCTTTAACCTGACTGGTTCCATTGTTTAGTCTTATTTTGATTACTTATACTCTCATTAAAGCCTTGAGATGCCAGGAAAAGATTCTTTCAGTAAGCTATGGCTGAGCCGCTATTGATATTATACAGGGGATCCTTTTACCTCGTATAAGATGTTGAGAGTGCATCATATTGATTTGGAATAAAAAACTATTTTTCCAGTAGTCAACCCATCTTCTCATCTCAGCACTTTTCTTTTAAAGTTTTTCTGTTTGCTGTTTTGTTTTAAACAAAACAAATTCTATTTCGGCTTTGTTGCTAAATTTAGCAAGAAAAAACTGTTTGCAAGCTTTTTTTTTTTTTTTAAACACAATTCAGGTAAAAACAAACAAACACGAATATGGCTGACAGTCAAGACTGAGCCAAGTCTGCCTTTTTAAGTGTTAAAACTTGTAAGAAAAATCTATTTGCAGCAAAATCCCATATTCATTTTGATTTCATATTCAGACTAACATCTACCGCTAATCCTCAGCTGATGAATTTGACTGATATAAATGGTAACGTAATACGCAAAAGATGAAAATAGAAAGGAGCCTTGAGCACCAGAAAGAATATGTGTCTTAAAAATTCTTCTCATCTTCACCCTGGAGGCTCTTGCAAGCTCATCTGTTCGTCCGTTGTAATGCTATGTAATGATTACACCTTCTCCTTCGAAACACCTTTCCTAATCATGCATATTTAATTCAACTTTGTGTATATATCCTACAGTTTATATAGTCCTGCTATAAATAGACCTCCTGCATCCTGAATTATCTCCCGCTTTTTCCCTTAGATACAGTTCAACACTGGTATTCAGAATAGATCTACTCCGGATTTGCCAGCAATTCTTCCTGCTTCCATTGTGATACGGCTTGCTCTCCTGAAAGGGGATGTAAGGGAACCTATCATTTCACAATGACATTCTTTCACCGAACTGTTTCGCTACAGAATGAAACTAACTTTAGATAAAGGAGCTGGTTTAAACCTGATTTTATTGTCTGCGTTCCTAAGCATTTTCCCCCTCTGATGGTTTCAAAGGAGTCTTCCCTGTGACTGCCTGCCTTTTATACCAGGCGTGAGCCCTTCTTAAATCCCAGGGACTTGCACGGGCTCGTGTTTAGCAGGACGATAACGCCCGTTCAGCGTTCACGGGAGCACAGTGGCACCGGTGTGTGCCCCGGTACGTGCGGAGGCACACACGCCCGCGCGGGCTCNCCGCGCACCCGCCGCCCCTGCCCCGCCGGCCGCGGGGCTGCCAGAGCGGCTCCGGGTGGCTTCGCCGAGCCGAAGGGGCTCCGGCGCGCCCGGGAGAAGGCGCTTCGGCGCTGGCTCTACGCTTGATGCGTGCCTGGTCCCCACACGAGCCCCCTCTCCTCGGCGCACGCCAGCCTGACTTGTTCCCCGCCGGGAAGGCTCTCCCCGGCCGGGCGGCGCACCCGGCAGGCTGCTGTACCCGGCACGGGGCGGGCGCCTGCCGCGATGGGCCCGGCGGGGGTCCGCTCGCACCCGGGACACAGAGATTGGTATTTATTTATTCGGCTGCTCGGGATGAGCGGGCTGTCAGGGCTGCGGAGCCCCACCGCGCCCGGGCTCGCCGGCCGGCCGAAGGGCGGCCCCGCTCCTCGCCGCTCGGCGTTTGCAACTCCTGGAGCAGGCAGGTGCGCGCGGCTTCCCGCCGCCTCGCCGTGAGGCGTAGCCTCAGACTGCTAACTGCGAGTTTGGGGGGCTCCGTCTCCTGGAAACTGGGGCCACAGGGCTGCACGTTTTCCCCTGAGCTCGGCGGGCTCTGTCCCCCGCAGGGGGGAAGCGGGGAGGAGACCCCCCTCATCCCCCCGGCTCTCCCGCCCCCCGGCGGGCACCGCCGCCCGCACAGCCCGGGGCGCTTCTCGTCCGCTCTGCGGCCGCTTCCATCCGCTGCCCAACTTTTCCTGTCACGCCAGCGCCAGAAAACCCCTTCCCCACGCACGCACGCACACACACCGGTGTAGTTTATAAATGACAGTTGCCTGTAGACTTTCACCAGACAAGCAGCGGGGGCAGCAGACTACAACAGTTATTTAATTAAAGGCGCTTCGGAGGTTCCCAGAATAGCTCTCTACCTCCGAGGCGCGATTTCTGGTTTCCCCCCGCTCTCCCCCACCGCCTCGCCAGCCGCCCCCCGCTGCCCGAGCCCCGGCGCGGGCGGGAGGGACGGAGCCGGCCGGCGTTACCCGGCTGCGCGCTCCGCATTGCACAGTCATCAAAGTTAAGTGCGTGGAGGGGGGATCGGGGGTGAATCAGAGGGAGAGACAGGTGAGCCGAACTATTTTCACCTAGGCAGGATCCGAGATTACGGATCTGAATGTATTTGCAGCCATTTCTGGGGGAGGAGGAAGCGGGTGCGGGGGGTCCCTCTCGCACGCAGCCTGTCACTCGCACCCTGCTCCCCCCGCCCGGCAAACTCGCCCGGCTGTCTGAGCGCGGTCCCTCCGTGCAGCCGAGGGCAGGCTCGGGGCACTCCGACCGAGTTGCCCGGCTGAGCGCCGAGTTGCTCCCGGGCAACACAGAGCCCTCCGCGGGCTACGGCTCACGCTCTTCAGCCCTCCTCACGCTCCTCTTCCTCACGGGAGGGGCGGGGGCGGAGGGAAGGGGGCTGAAAGGCACACGGGAAGAGGCTCTTTTCTCTCATTTCTTTCTCCGGCTGATTTAATGCCCCCACCCGCAACACACACACGCGCTGAACAGAAACACTTCCAGACCCTTCCTGCACACACTGGCACCACCTTCGTTTTCCCCCGAGGAGCCGGGCGGGCGCAGCGGCGGCGAGCGCGCAGCACCGGCCACCTCTTACCTGGTTGTAGGAGGTCTCCCAGGAGGAGGTGTAGTTGTAAAAGAAGGATGAGAAGCAAGCGTCTTCCGACAGCCCGCAGCCAGCCATCCTCTGGGCGCAAAACCTCTTCGGGAAGGCACGAGCAGCCCTCGCAAACTCTTGCCTCTTGCGCGGTCGCTGCCGCCGCCGGCGCTGCCCCCGCGGAGTGGAGCCGACAGCCTCGAGCTGGCGGCGGCCGGCGCGGTGCGTGCAGGGGAGCGGGGCTGGCGGGCTGGCGGGCTGGCTGGGTGGATGAGGCGCGGGTACCGCGTGTGTCTGTGAGGGTGTGAGCGCGGCCGTTCGCGCCGGCACCGAGGGGCCGGGGCCGGTCACGTGCGCGCGCTCACTCCGCCGCCGCC
>VZRO01000504.1:2621232-2680038 GCA_013397915.1 Daphoenositta chrysoptera
GGCGCCGCAGCCCGGCCGCGGCGCCCCAGAGGAAGGGGGCGGGAAAACCGACGGGAAACTTCTCCTCAGAGCCGTCCTGCCAGGTGCGGTTTCCCCTGCTTTCTCCTTCGGGGGGTGTTTGCCTCGTCACCCGTTTGCAATGGGAGGGAGAAAAGCGGATTTTTTTCCTTTTTTTAGCGTATCGGTGACCACAGGAGCGGCCCCGGGACCGCGCCCGTCCGCTCCCGCCGGAGCCCCGCGCCCTCCCGCCCTGAGGGAGGGCGACACTGACGGCCCGTAAGCCGTCGCCAAATCGCTCAGTCGGACACGGCGAGGTCATGCAAAATATAATGACTTTTAAGTATTTTCCAGGAAATTGGCGGAAATAGATTGGATTACGATGACCCCGCTCCTTGAGTGTGCGTTATCCTGCTTGCAGACCCAGTACCTCGAACGCGATCCTCTGACAAGGGGAACATTGTCCTCATCAGCTAACACTGATATCACAAAACTCGTCTAATTGTAAATGTAAAGCAAATAACGTAGATGGGTTTTTTTTTTTCAGAATAACTCTTTTGTTTCATATAAAAATACATGTTTTTAACTTTTAAAAAATACTGTGTTTGTTTCCAAAGTAGGAAGGGAGGGTACTTTGTTGAGCACCATCCAGTAGTCACAGCCCATAGCCATCAGTGGAAAAGAGTAGACACAGTTTTGTTGCACAACTCTGATCAGAAGCCCCCTGAAAGTCCTCACTCCCCCTCACCTGAGACTCCAAGGAAGAAAACACCATTTAGTAATACCCATGGAATCCTTTGGCCATTCCGTTTGTTGGAGGAAACAACTGTGGCATGATTATGGAATCCTGTGAAACACACTTGAGCATAGGAGAAGCTCAGCTTTTTGATATGAGTTGACTTGGTCCAAAAGAAGGCTAGCCAAGAATTCATAATCCAAAGGAACATTTGTGACAGGCAGATCTGTCCCAAATTAGGTCAACGAGCCTTTCATCCTGCCCTAAACCAGGCAAAAATACAGCATGAAAATTCCCAGCAACAAAATGCAGAAAGCAGATCATAAACAAGGTATTTACTATGTTCACAATGATTTGTTTCTCAGATTGCTCCAGTATTTTCTTTCAGAGACTTCATCCTGTTTAGGCTGCTGATTCATCAGTCACCCACGAAACTGGCGTGGCTAAAGAATTTATTTCATCTTTTCAGACAGCAACAATTAAGGCATAAAAGTCCTTGCCACTTCACCATCGTTCTTGAATTTCCCTTTCTCTGAGGGGTCAGTGTTCAAAGCATCTCACTTCTAAAATTTTAAGCAATTTCACATTGCATGTTTGATCGTCATATTAAGTCTTAGTGCATTCTATTCTGACTCTATACTCCAGCATAGCGTGACCTCTGAGCTATTTATTCTATTCAGGCAAATGTTGCACTTTTTTCCCCCCCTAGTATCTGATGTATTTATACACTTCGGTAGGTGGCATTTTACCCTATTTCCCTCTCCTCTAGTGACAGATATACTATCTGCCTCTCCCATGCCATGTTCTTTAAAAGTCTTAAAACAGATTATGGGTTGTTAACTGTTAGGGATTTTTTTCTTATCTTTTTCTTTCAAACCTTGTTCCTCACCCTGCTGTTAACCATTTGGTCTAGCTCAAAATCTCTTCATTTGAATTTCAGAGGGTTCCTCTGGGGGACCATCACTGGTAGGAGGTTAAGCTTAATTGCTCAGTGATCAGTTACCAGTGGAGATCCGGTTGTAGTCTTTGCCAATAGCTGTTGACTACTCTGAACCTATTCAAGGCCTCCACAGAGCCACTTCTGCTGGCAGCAAAACAAGATCTGAAAACTTACAGCCTTATGTGTTGCTCCTCCAGACCATTTGTAGTGTTTTCAGTCAACCAGCCATTACTGGAATGGCTAATAATCTCTGTCTATTGCATTACTTAGCTCACTGACATCATTGTTACCGTGATGGTGGTGCTGAAGTAAAAAACTGTATGCTACTTCTAGTACTAGAAGTATGTAACCAAACATAATTAAATCCACAAATAGCTCTTGTCTAATACCCCATCCCACTGCACTAACAGCTCCATAGAAAAGATGCTAAAAGTGTATTCAGTTCCTGTAGACAGGAAGAAGTAAAGTGGAGATAAAGAAACTCTTGTAAAGAACTTGGAAGAATGGATTGTTGAAGGGCAGAGGAAACAGCAAAAGCCATTAAGTGTTTGAATAACAAAAGTAGTATCAGGATAACCATTAATACTCCATCTGTGCTGGGAAAAAAAAGGCCTGGTGCAGATGGAACAGAGAAAAATCACTCAAATTTCTTCAGAGATGCATAATACTGTGCAGTTAGAATGTGCCAGGGTACTAGATAAAGACTAGCAAAGCAGCTAGAAAAGCATCTTATTAAATACAGTCTAGAGTGTAACTTGCTTTGCTCTTTGCTTCCATGTTTTCACCTTAAAGATTTTCAAAGTCTAATAATGTAGAAACTCTTTTCTTGGAGGAGTAGGAGAGAGGTGGAATTTATTCCCAAACCAGACAGGTTTTGCAGGTAAAAAAGTGAATCAGGATGGAGCTTCCAGATGAGGCTGGTGCACTGTATTGGGTTTGGCTGGGACACAGTTAATTTTCTTTGCAGTAGCTGGTGTGGGGCTGTATTTTGGATTTGTGCTGAAAAATGTTGATAACACAGGGATGGTTTTGTTATTGCTGAGCAGAGCTGACACAGCATCAAGGTTTCTCTTCTGCTCCTCATCCCATCCCACCAGTGAGGAGGCTGGGGGTGCACAGTGAGTTGGGAGGGGACACAGCCAGCACAGCTGACCCCAACTGACCCAAGGGATATTCCATTCCCTGTGGCATCATGCTCAGCATATACAGCTGGGGGAAGAAAAAATAAGGGGAGACATTTTGAGTGATGGTGTTTGTCTTCCCAAATCACCCCTCCATGGAGCCCTGCTCTCCTGGGCTGGACACCTGCCTGCCTGTGGGAAGGGGTGAATTACTTCCTTGTTTTGCTTTGCCTGTACACGTGGCTTTTGCTTTATCTGTTAAACTGTATTTATCTCAGCAAATGAGTTTTCTCACTTTTATGATTCTCTCCCCCATCCCATTGGAGGTGTGGAGGGAGCAAGTGGCTGTGTGGGCCTTCATTGCTGGCTGGGGTTAGACCATGACAAGCACGGAGACAAGACTGAGGCCAAGGACTGTTGTTTGAGACAATAAATACATGTGGTATCACCAAGTGCCAGGTTTTGTCAGACCTCTCAAAGAGGAAACTCGTACCTTACTGTTACAGGCAAAAGCCAGAACATCTTTCTTTTCTTTATGCAGAGCAATCTCATAAATTTCTTGAAGAGTGAAGAGGGCTTCTAGAGGTCTTTGGTTTGAGAAGCATATGGAGAATTGGAGATAGAAAAGCCATTCCTGTGCAACTTAGATGTTGCATGTAAGAAGGCAGATTATCAGAACAATCCCAAAGAATCAGGGTTCAACAGCTGTAGCCACTAAATGAAGATTCTACAACACCAACTGATACTTCATTTTGTTTAGGCAGCCTACTGTCCCTCCAGTAGTCAGTGTTGCATCTGAGTGCTGTGTTCCCCACTATTTTTAAAGCCTGTGATCATAAACACATCAAAATGTTTTTGAGTACTATTCTTTTATTCACTATTGTCACTTGCATTAGCAGATGTGTAACTTTACCTGACTTCATTGGCTGAAAAATCCCTTCTCAGAGGGGAAGTCTATAATGTAAGATATTCTAAAATAAAATTAGAAGCTGTCCCTCTATCTTATTCGTAGGTTAAAAAAAAACAGAAAAAGGACAAGACTATTTCTTCTTAGCCTATTCATAAGTGCATAAAAAGTCAATTAAGACAGTCCATAAAAATTGAAGAGGAAAGGCTTTAAAAGTCCACTGATAGGTTTTCTATTAGGCTAATATCTTAAAGCTTCCTTAGCACTTTCCACCAAATCATTTTATTTGGCTTTATGAACACCTCTGGAGCTAGGTATTACATCTTTTTAATATTTGAGGAGATCAACAGTTTAAGTACCAGACCCTTGGAAAAGTCAAGCAACATTGTTAGACAATGTTTGTAAAAGCAATTAGCCCCAGAGGAGTAAAAGCCTACTTAAAGCAGAAATAAGTGGAGATTTCAGAGTTTTTAGGTGTCTATTTAACTTTCAAGACAACTCGTGTCTGTAATACAAAAATGTAAGATTAGACATAATTGAGAATCAAACTACAAGTGGATAAGAACACAGCAACTGTGGTCAGCTTTAAAACATCTTTTCTGTGTTCTTTTTTTACACTGGCTTCTCACTGTATTCTAGATAAAATCCAAATGGCTTTTTTCACCTTACCATGGCCACACAGCCCAGTTCCAAGCTACCTGAGAGACCTGGAGCTCCCAGAACAGCTTCCACAGGTTGGATTCAGCAGCCTCAACCACAAGAGGTCCAGGTGAACATTTTCCAATATTACCGTAATAGATCAAGATTATTCAAAATACAGCTTTTCTAAAGTATCCTAGGACACCACTCCCAAACTTCAGCTACACAACACCATTAAAAAAAATACTTGTGGTTACTGCACAAACAGTATTATTTCAGAAAGTTCAGTTACACCAAAGAAGTAACTGGCACTGGTTTTGGCACTCCTGGTCTCCATCCCAGAGCTGAGTTCAGGCCATAAATTTTGAAGAAGAAAATCAAGGCCTGGAATGCAACTCATTTTTCTAAGTTTGCTAGATGGTGAAGATTGCATATGCTGTTGTGCTTCATCCAAAAGCTAAAAAAATAATTGAAGCTAGATGACTGCTAAGATAGGGTAGCAGCTCCAAGAAAAAAAAGGACAGTAAAAAACTATTTTTTTTTTCAGTGCTGCTATGTAAGACCATCAGAAATGAGTAACAAGGTTCTCTAAAGCCATCTAAATGCAAAGACCAAAAATATACAACCGCTGAGAAAACGGTACGTTTTTCAATATGTTTTGATCTCACCATCACTCTATTATTTGCTTTGCCTGAGTTCAGATTCAGTTGCTTGCTCTTCATCCATGAGCTAATTCCTTCTAAGCATTGGGTCGTCACGATAATTGAAGTTATATGAAAAAGGCAAGTGAATGAAGTAAAGCTGATTATTCAAAAAGAAAGAAAAAAAGTGACAGGAGTTTTAAAGCTAGATTACATGAATTTTGCTCATCTCAAAAATGAAGGAAATTATTTTCCTTGAATTCTGCAAGATCAAGTGTGCCACTGATTAAAACTTTGTCTACTGAAGTGGAAGAGCAGAACACTGATGAGTTTGATTGTCCTGCAAGCAAGATATTTTCAATGAGACTGTTAACAAAATGAAGCCACTATGATAATTTAATTCCTAGTTCAGGCCTTCCAGCAGCTTTTCAACATGAGTAATCTCCATCAGTTCAATACCCCCAAAATTATAAATAACAACCAGTGAATACAAGCCATTCAAATGTCAGCAGGCATGAACTTATGAGGTAGTTCATAACTTTTATAGCCTCACCACCAATTAACAATGTAAATAAATTGCTAAAGCCCTATCAGATTATAATTTCCCCAAAATAACATTCCTGTGATTATGTTTCTGTGATTATAGTTATGAAGTAACTAATCAGAGGTGGGGGGACTCCTAGAATAACCCAAATTAGCAGGAATCAAGACGGTTGGCTTGTCATGAGTCCCTGCCTCTAGTGTAAGTATCTTTACATCTCAGAACCCCCCCAGCTATTCTGCCAGCTTCTGGGTACATTCAGCTCGTTAGCAAAGTACTGAGTGACAAAAAAGGAGTGGACTCAGCATTATTTTATCCGTCAAAGTACAGATGTTGTCTAAGAAAGGATGTACTGAAAGGTGTGAGGAGATCTCATCAATGCTCAGATAATGAAAATGGCAGGGGGCTACATCATTCAGCACATTCTTCAAATCTCATTGATAAAGCAGTAGCACCTTCCCATCACAAACTGTATTACAGGTTCAAACAATATTTGGCTACTCCTTTGGCACTATGCGCTGTATCACGTGGGAAGGGACGTGGAGGAGGGAGGAAGACTCCCAGCCACACAGGGTAGAACTTGGGGAAATTGCATGTAACTGTCTTTTGCACAATCCTAAGAAAAGCTTTGATCAATACAGAATTCCATTTTTACACAAGAAATACCACAAAGAGGCAGCAAAGCTTCAGAAATAATTGATAGATATTTCAAAGGGTTTTGACAGAACACTAACTTTGGATTTCTTCAGTGACATCATATTTGAGCCAATTAAGAAAAACAAACCTTGCTAGGAGAAAACCAAGGCAGGCATTTGTACCAGAAACGGTTTTGCAGCTTGTAAGCCCATGTCATTTTTTTTTACATATTGGCCAAAATCAAGGGAGAGAATAAATTGTTTTCCTTAAAGCAGGTTTTTTTAATGTTTTTTAAGTAGTAAGAACAAAGATTTGCTGCTGACTTTGTTCCTCATTTAGGAAATTCTACTCTGAGTCTAGAAAACCTAGCATTTATAGAGTTGTTTTTATGATCAAATTAGTTTGCTAAAAATAAAAGCAAATTAATTTCTGAGACCTCACTGTACCTAATGAGAGATCTAAACATTAGTCTCATATCAAGCCAGTAGACTACAAACATTTCTTTATAAAGAAATGTTTCTTTACGTAAGCTTTACTTTCAAAAATAATATCCATTACAGGCAATTATTTTGTGAAATACAAATGTAATTATGAATGAGGACTCAAAGTGACATTTTCCTATTCACTTTTCCTTCCATAATTCTCCTCCAGAAACAAGCAGGATTTCTGTAGGCTGCAGAAGAGTCAGAACCACCACATTCAACCTTGTATTTGACAATGCTTGAGAATGTAGAGAACAGACATTTGAATAATGTTTGGATTTACATAGCAGCAAGTTCAGCAAGGAGCTTTAAAGCAGAAACACTTTAACACTCATTTGCTTATAAGGAGAAACTGTTCATTGCCTATAAATTTACAGAATATTAAATGTCAGTTTTCAACAAACAGGGTACGTATTGTGAGCATCAAGACTGGAATTTTAAATTCTTGCCAATTCTTAAATTTGATTTCTGCTCCTAATCAAATTATTTATTTAAAGTATGTAGAAGTAGCAGTAATTTGAGTTTACTTCCATTATACTGTATAACCAGTGACACATTGAAACAAAGCTGTCAATGCCCTCTTGGACAGCTGTTTAGAGAAACACGTCCTGACTCACTGCTTCAAACCTGCTGCTGCTGCTGTACAAATTGTAAGCCTTTCAGGAAGGGTTCACAGGGCATTAATTTCTTTAAAAGAACGATATTATCCCTGTCACAGCAAAGGCTCATCAGTTACTTGTTATTCAACATGCAAAATGAAACAACCTCAAAGATACCATTCTAAGGCTTGAAAGGTCAAATTTAGTCTGTAAGTCTTTAAAGTCGTACATGAATTTTGATAGCAAACACTAGCATCTTCATAAAGCTAAAAAGGTTGGTATTTTGAGGTTAAAACTGGTTACTAATATAAGCAAAAGTGGTTTGACTACACAGCTGAATATTTAAATAGACAAAGCATTCAGGAAATACATCCACCAGTAGCCCTCCACTCAATGGACCCCAGTAAGAGCCGATGCTCTAAGTGCTTCTTGTTTATGCTGCTGGAAGCAATGAGGCTGGGAACATTATTGGAATAGGCTCACAAAATAAACACCGAATTCAAATGGAAGGCAAGAGGCCTACTTTAGCTAAAGGAATAAGACCAACCCAAAGTTACACATGTTTAAAGCCACAAGAAGTATTTATTATCAACATTAATTTGTGCTATGTTTTATTTTTCTATACAACAAAACTACTGCATAGCTTTAACAGCTGGAAGAACCACTCAGAGCTGAGATGTACACAAATGAAAATTATTTTATCATCTGTCCAACATACATTCAGTGTTCCTGAGAAACCACTATATTTGAGTTGCAACTGTAAGATCAGAACACCTACAATCAGCAGAACTAGTCTTGTTACCGCTGCTACAGGAATGTTATTTTACTGCTGTTACCATATTTAGTTGAATCCCTTGATAGTAGAAGCTTGGATCTCCTTGATGCCAACCACTTATCTCAAAAACATCAGTGCCAATTAAGAGGCAGCCCAAGCTTGTAATTTGTGAAAGGAAAAGTGAAGAGAGGGGCAAATGCTCTCATAATGGTTTCATTCTCGTTTTAAAGCTGCTCGTTTCAAGCTTAATAATATGAGACATTTGTATTACTGGGAACCAATGCCCAACTCTAGGAACTGTTCCAGGAAGCATACACACCCCAAAACAAAGCCACCAGTGTCAGAGGTACTACTAGAAAAATGAACTAGGTTGACCAAGTAGATCATTTTTCCCCTCTGCTTCACATAAATCTAATGTCACATACATAGTCATGAAGTTAAATAATTTTAGGTCAATAAACTACCAGAGTAAGTTAAATAATTTTGAAAGGTCAACAAACTACCAGAGTGTGATTATACTTCTAATAAAATATGTTTATTATTAAAACCCTCAGCCGTTCTAAAACCAAGATAAATGTCTACTCCTCACAAACAACAGTAAGTGAATAAATTTGTGTACTTTAGAATATAACTCTGCTTTCTACTGTCATGGTGTGGTATGGCTTTTTATTGCTGTATGTTATCAGAAATGAACTAAAGCAATCTGATTACAAATCCATAATTGTAGCTGGACTTTGACTTTTGCTACAGTATCTTTTCAAATGACATAGTGAAAGCTAATTTCAGCATTTTTGCTTCAGGATGCATTTCTTATGGCAAATAATGAGCAGTTTCCAGTATGCACTGTGTAGCAGTGCAGGCTGAAAGTTACACATCACAAACCAAAGCTGTGTCACAAGCCCTGATCCCAAAAAGGGAGGCGGTGATCAGACAAAACTGACCAAAGTGATACAGAACGTACCAACCCAGGCTGGCCCACGCCAGCTGCTCCGACTTCCATGAATGGGCACAGGTACAAAGAATGAAGACATTCCCATAAACCCCAAAGGAACGTCAGCATCTGTCTTTAGCACTGCAGTACATACAGATCTCTCAAAAGCAAGAGTTCAGGGGCTTTTTTGACATCAGAACACGGCAAAGCATGGAGTCACCATTTATTCTATTCCCTGACAAAAATTCTAAGTGCTATAAAATCCCTACAAATCTAAACACAGTATTAACTGGTCACTTCTTTGTATCTCCATAATGAAGATATGTTCCTAATCACATGTACTTAGCCACTAGTAACTACCTCTGTGTCTAACAAACCTAAATACAGTTATTACCTCACACTAATACTAGCCCTTCACTACTCTGAGGTATTACACAGCAGCACAATTAAGATGGAAGACTTCCTCTTTTCAAAAAATATACTCCTTTCACTTAGTACTGTTTTCCTGTCATCTAATCTGTATTTTCAAAAGTCCCACACTATAAATAGTTTATTATATACAAACCAAATATTTTCAAAAAACATCAGAATGTCTCTGATAAAAAGATCACTCTAAGTAAGCAACACATCATTTTTCCTTTTAGATTGTTCCAAAGCAGGTAACCAGTTAATCCTAAGGAGCAGTTTCTCTCTACTCCAAAACACACGTACACACCCTGGCTAGCAGTCTGAACACTCTGAGGTGGCGTCAGTAAGGCAGGGAACACAGCAGAACAGCAAATGCTGCAGCTGCTCGGGGCAGCTCTGTCCTTTACCTGGGAACCCTCACTCCACAGACCAGCAGAAAGAGCCCCAGTGTCTTGTACTCAGTTGTGGCTTTTCACAGAACAAAACAGAAGAAGCTGAATTTCTATTTGACAACAGCAAATTCTTTATTTCCAACTTTTACCCTTATTTACTGCATTCTGCGTATGTAAGAATAAGCAGCCAGAGTTCTGATGATGGGCAGAGCTGTGAGCATTTTTAATGTGTTTAAGATGGAGGCAGTAACCTCCCCATGCTCATTAAGTGGTCTAATTCCTACACCTCATTATTGGTCTCTTTTTGTTTCTCTGGGCAACCTTTTTTGACATCTTTCCCATCAGAAAAATGGGAACAAGGTTTTACCTTTTAACACTGAACTTAAAAAAACCCAGAGGTATTCTCAAACCCCAGATCCTCGGCATGCATCCGCTGTACTCCTGAGAGAGCAGTAGCTAAGGAGGTGGCTCCTGATACAGCGCCCCTTTAGGAGTCAAACATCTTTCTTCAAGCCCTACTGTCCCTGTCATTACTCTTTCAGAGACAGAGAGTGAATCCTTAGACACCTGGCTCCCCTCCCACTGCTATAGGGCTCGAAAATTACATCAGAAAGTGAGATTTGCAGTGACTCTAAGGCATCCACAGCAATTTAAGTGAGGCTGTGTTTCTGCCCTGAACGCCCTCAGTTGAGATCAGTGCTGGGCAGAGAACAGACTGCACCACGCCTGCACAAAGCCACTCCAACCCCGGGGCCATTCTCCACTACTGGATCCTTTGTGAAGGAGTGACTCCAGCACACACAGTCCCCTGTAAGAAAATGCTGTAGTCCTAATCCCAAGTATTGCGAGTGCTGTGTTTGTCAGTTCTTCAGTAAAGGGGAGTGTTTTTCAGGAATACACAAGTGTCATGCAAGCATCAAATGCCATAGGTTCTCCAGGTGTCAAGGCTTCCACGTCTTCCTGAAGCACTATTCCCCAGATTCCATCAGCATCCCAGCAGGAAAGCTGTTTCCCGTTACTCGCAGGAGGGGTGGGGGCACCGGGCCTGCTCTGTCCCCAGTGACAGCTGGGACACCACCAGCCTTCCAATTAAGCCCAGGTGTCACCAGCTTAATTGGAAGGTGGCAGGGTTGCACAGTTGTCAGAGGACTTAAGTTTGGCCAGCAGTATTTGCATTCCTGGTAGCAAAGGCTGAGTGGAGTGAAAGATCCCAGGTCAGCTGTCACAGCCCAAGCTGAGCTTTTGGGTATGACAATTCAAGGAAAAAGAAAACCACCAAAAACAAGCCAACATCTCCTGTGTGTCAAGTTCCACTCACAGCCATAGCCATCTGCTCCCCCATCCCCAAGGAGCCAGGCTACAGCAGCTGATGCCAGCTGGTTCTGGGGTCCCTGAGGCATTTCATCCAGAGAACTGTCTGTGGCCCTTGCCAGACCTAGGGAAAGTCATGCAGAAGGTGGTTCTACCACCGTTCAGCTGAAGGCTGCACACAAATACTAGAGAAATTCTTACCTGGGGAGCAGCCAGTTCTCAGCACTGCACAAAGCAGCCCCCTCTGCTCCCCACACAGAAGATAAGCAAGTTATCAGGAAACCCCACATATCCAGCCTAAGTCGTCCTAGAGCAGGAATTTGCAAACACTTGCATGTTCAGGAATACTAGTCTGAAATCCAGTTGCTGAAGAAGTTCAGAATCCCTGTTTTAAATAAAACCTCTTCCAACTGCAGTCAGAAAATACAATCCAGTTCAACATTTTATGCAGAGTGAAGCTCTTTCCTTCCTTCCTACTGAAAATGGTTTGGTAGGGCAGGACAGTCTAGACTCCTCTCACACTCTCTCTCTCTCTTAGCAAACCCAGGACAGGCTCCCAACTCCCACTGCATATTATAAATCCACTCAAATTTTAATCATCTGACATTTTTGTCTTCACTATTACTATTTTAGTTGCTAACAAAGTTTTCAAAACTTCTTTACTCCCCATCACATAAATAGCAATTTAAAAAAAAGTTGGAACTGGAAGAAAATCCTCAAATTATTCCAAGTAATTTTATAGCCCACTGCTATGACTTCAATAGGACAGGATACCCCAAACATCAGTGCTTAAAATTAGTCTGAGGTTAGTTACCAGCTCTGCAAATGTAACCTATTTTTGCTTCAGCCTTACAGCATGACAACAGCACAGCTCTCTTCCTAAGGGAACCAGTTTCAGCAAGAGCTGATCCAGCTGCTCTTTGCCAGAAGGACCAAAGCTCAGTGTATTCCAGGGGGAGGGAAAAACTGAAATCTGATCACATACATTAAACCACAGAATGGTTTGGGTTCAACCAGAGCCTAAAGATCATCTAGTTCCAACCCTCCTGCCATGGGCAAGGACACCCTTCCTTCACTAGACCAGGCTGCTCAAAGCCCCATCCTCCTTGACCTGGAACACTCCAGGGATTGGGCACCCACAACTTCCCTGGACAATCTGCTGCAGTGCCTCACCACCTTCACAGTGACAAATTTCTTCCTTATGTCCAGTCTCAATCTACCCTCTGCCAGAATAAAACCACTGGCCCTTGTCCTGTCACTGGTCAAAGTTTTTACCATAGGCCCTGGTAAAAAGCCTCACTCATTCTTCTAAAATCTCTGGAGGTATTTTAAGGCCACAATAAAGTCTCCTCCTTCTTTTCTCCAGGCCGAACAACACCAGCTTTCTCAGCCTGTCCTCCTAAGAGAGGTGCTCCAGGCTTCTGATCAAATTTTACTATAAATTCCTCATGGGATTATGCTGTCAAATCATATTTCACAAAAAATCACTAGAAAATTACAATGGTGCAGTGTGATTTGACCTACAGTGTCACTTAAGCTATTGTTTGTGTTGATCCTAAACAGTACCTGAACATTGCCCAGCAGGGCAATTTCTACCTGGCCACACACACTTCACTCTATAGGACACGCTACTACAGTTCTGTCTGAGAAATATTTAGGGCTATGTTGGAAGAAAGCATTCTCCTAACACATCTGCATGCATTTTGGTTTTTCCTAAATAATTTTAACAAGTTTGCAAGGGATCAACATTGTATGCATCATATTATATCATCATTGTGCTGCTTACACATCTGCACTTTAAATATTAAAATATTAAACTACTGCCGTGTCAATCAAACAGCAGTTTAATAGGAGACTAAATGGGCTTCTCGTATTTCAATCAAAACAACAGAAATACTGACATACTGTGGCACAAAATTAGTATAAATAGACTTTATTGAAGTCAGTACCCTTGTACTGAAGCCGAAGATTGTGTCTACAGAAGCACAAGTTGTAACATTTCACAACTTCTAAAAGGAATGTCAACAATTACAACGATCATGCATACCATGGTCGATAATCACATTTTTAGAAGCATTTTCAACCATTTCTAAAGAAATGCTTATAACATTGTTATATATAGAACTACTTTCAATAAACTGCAAAACATTGATTAGCTTTTCCAGTATGAGCTACAGTGTCAACACAAAAGGGAGGCATAAATGTTTAATTTATGAAATCAGAATGGAATATTTACTGTAAAGAAAAATTAAAAAGCTTTCAAATAAAGGCCATTATTGAACCAAAGTGAAGAGCACAACTTGAACTTTGAATCCTTTCATCTCTTAAAGCTGTCCTCTGAATAACTTCAGTTCAAAGCATAAATTCAGTACTGTGAGTATTCCTTGGACTGAAGTTTGGCAATGATGCGATCCAACTGTCTCTTTGCTTCGCACTGTGGAAAATTGCTCATGTCATAATATTGAGGGGCAATTTTCACCAGCCTGTCAAAAAAGGAAAAGCTTGTTACTGATACTCAAACTTTAAGATGCATCTTACAGAAATTCTGCAACTGAAGGAAACAAAGGTTATCCATTACTTTCAGCTCATTCTGCAATTCTAAGACTAACTGAAGTTTACACACACGCACACACATTTCAAATAGCAGTGCCATCCTGAGCAAGTGTCCAAGTCCAAAGCAAAAAGCACACACATGAGTCTCATGAGATGCTTCTGTCTGGCCACGTGCCCCTTACAGACTCTTGCTGCTGCTTCAGTACCTGCCATGGTAACCCACACAGCCAGAGCTGCTGCTTAATGTCAGAGTCCATCAGCCACAGAAGTCAAGTGCAAATGCAATGCAAACATCCATTTGTGTCAGAGTACAGTTCAGCCTTAGCTGTTTTAAACTTAAAATACAACCAAGGCCAGAGCATCCTGCTTTAGGCTAGACAGTGTTTGTTAAAACAACATTTCTAAGCAGGCATTCAAACACACTGTACATTAAGATACTACAGACTATATATATATATATGTATATATATATATATGCTGTGTTTTCCAGCTTATTAATCTAAACTCCTCCTGCACAACAGTAAAATTTCAGCAACTGAAGAGCTTCCCGTGTCCCCAAAGCTTACTACAACCTGGCAGTAAAGTACAACCTTAAAGACAGGCAAGATGCTTCAGATCTCTGCCTGTCTGCAGAGATTCAGGCTTCTGATTTCCTTGATAATACTCTGTTGATGAATAAATAATCATGGCATGGCAAGTTGTACCACCACTATTACCTATTTCCTCAGAATTTTAAGAAGGTGTGAAATGCTGTTCAGAGCCTTCTGAAAAAATCAGACAAAGGAAGTCCTGGATCTTGAGAACAGAAGCACTGATACTGAGGTACTGGTATCTCCTAACTCGGGTATGCAAGTGCGTGCTAGGCACACCCCCAAACCTCAGAGCTCCAAGCAGCTCCAGGCTTATTGAAGCTGCTGGTTCTAAGTCAAAGCTGCACACTGCATACAGAGTCCAGGCATCAGAGGTCTAAACACAAACCCACAAACAGGCACAAGTATCCACAAAGAAAACCTTCAGTCATCCACAAGATCTCAAGTTTATACCATTGACATTCCTCAAACCATTTCTGTAAAACCAGCTTCAGGGAAAGTGAAAAGAATTAACTTAAAAAAAGGACAAAAAACCCCATGAACTCTGCAGTAGGTCATGACAGTTGCAAGGCTCTGGCTTACCATTCTGGCTTGATGTCTGTACATGTCCGGATGTAATTCTTCGTTGTAAGGACAAACTCATTATACAGCACCCACTCTGGTTTGTGATCAAGAACAGTGGAGGGATGCAACTGCACCACCTGGTTATCTTTCACTGTTAAGTAATGCCCTGTTCGCTCCAAATGTGCCACCTAAATAAGAAGACATTCTTTCATTAACACAGGCAATTTTTAAATGAAGCCATTTCAAACTGATTGTTAAGTGTTCTATACAAAACATACTATCCCAACTTTCAAACCTCATCTAAATTTGGCACATGACTTGACCACTTCAACTATTCATGTTTTTTATAGACACAATCAAGATGCCAGATGTTTTTGCTAACTGCCATGGTAAGTGTATATTCTAATACACAATTCAAGTAACATACAAAAATAATTATCACCCAAAGAGAATAATCATTATTAGAACAGCAGCGATGCAAACACAAAATATTGGAAGGGAACATATACTGGACAGGTCTGCAACATTACACGAAGTCAACTATGGTCTACTTACAGACATCTACTTCAAGCATTTCATTTGCAGCAGCCACTGTGGGATCAGTAAGCCACAATGTTATTCTTTTATGAGAAAGGTCTTGCTACAGCACGAGCTTCAGAGCTGGAAAATGTAGGTTCAGCAACACACTTGTGCTGTGACCTTGGTGAAAATCAATTAACCTCCCTCTGACTAAGCTTCTTGCTCTATGAAAGGGAATAATGCCTGCCTTGCCAAGATGCTCTGATATCTAGCTCATTAAGATTTGGTAAACCAGACAGTTATCCTTAGAATAATATCCTCTGTACGAACAGCTAATATAACAGAACAAGTAACTAAAATTAACCCTCTGATACCAGTAATTGAAAATAACCTCATCTTATTTTATATATATACACACTAGTCCCCCGAATACAAAGATTAAACAGGTTGGGTAATGGCTGAAAGACATCAAAAATACACATTTTTAATAAGATCATCATTAGCTGTTTTCCTTTTATATAGACTGTGTACTTCCTTATTTTCTTGAATTCCTAGGTGTATTTCACTTTTCTTCTTTCCTAGTCAGGTGCGAATTCCACCTATTAGGTTAAAACCCCAGGACTTCTAAAGCAATAGCTACCTCAAATTTTAAGTCAGAGTATCTCTTTATCAAGAAATTACTTACTTATATGAGAGTAATATCCAGAATATGTTTTAGGAGTAGAACAGAGTACTTCAATAGTTTGCAAATTTTGTCACCCAAGATTTTAGATATTACACTTTATTTCAAGTCTGAGAAGCCAAAAGAGGTTCCTTTACATGGAGATTAACAGCACACTGTCTGTAATGATTTAGGCCTAATTTTATTCAACTCAATACACCACCTGTAAAATTAAATAGCAGCATAGGTGCAAACCAGACTAGACCAGACACTTATCTGTCACAGGCCTAGCACAAACACAGCACACCTTGCTGTAGGATTACAATTTTTTTCAAATGAAGTTTTTTTTAAAAATCAATTTCATTTTTCAGATCAGAAGTACACATGCATACAAAAGTATCTGTTTCACCTGTTCTAGTTCTTCCTAGAAATGGGCAGAACAATGCATTATTTAGGTTTCATGCTAGAAAAGTGTGCTGTTAAATTCAATACAGTTTACCTTTAGCACCTTAGTCTCACCCATGTTTATTAAAACAGTAAAGTCTTATAATCTAACTTTCCCAAATACAATTTCCTTTTCCATGTCATTTATAATGGTACAGTTGTTTCTTACTGACTTTGTTAGTAAGCAGCATCTGAAGCATACTCAAAGAAGCATAAATGCTACAGGAATGCACAGTTAGCTCCTAATTTCCAGGGAAGGACAAGAATTGAAATAACCCCAAATGTTTCCTTAGACTACTGGTATCAGGGATAAGCCTCCTTTAGGTGGTTACATACTATTGTGACTGGCTTCACTCCTGAGCTAACAGTGAGCTGCAGTATTTATCCTCTTCAGATGTTTCTACGAAGTGTGCTTGTTGGCACACACCTTGGTAAAGAATTTCAGGGTCAGTGGTGGCAACTCTATGGGGAAATAGAGAGTGAAGCTATGGCTCCACAGCAAGCCATGGTGATCTGCAGCTGCTGCATTTTCCTGCTCACTCCTGGTCTGCACTACTCCAGCACAGCTGACCGAGCCCATTCTTGCTTCCACTCTGGAAGTGGCCTGCCAGGTCACTGAGCTGAAAGAATGTAGAGTGGGCTCAGGCAAGCACCAAGGCCGACATGAGGGAGCAAACAAAGACAACGGGGAGGCAGCTTATAGCACCCCTCTGAAACCCTGGCATGCAGGTAATACCAGTGCCTGTAAATACAGGGGTGGCTGGACCAGGTGTCCTGCAGAGGGCCCTTCCACCTCGACCATTCTGTGATGTTTTTCAGAGTATGAAAAGCACGAGCTTCCACAGAAACCACAGGATCATACACAGCATGTCTAGGAAATGGGGTCATTTTTTGATGAGAAGTGGTAGCAAGCGAGATACTACAGAACATACCTGAACCCCGAGATCACCAAAGAATTAGGCTATCTGAACACGACTCTAAAAGTGCCAAGCCAGCCCATGTATCTCTGCAACAGATTACCTGCAGCTCCAGAAAGCCCACCTGGCTGATGATTTAGAGACAATTATGCTTTTATGAACATGACAAACCCACATGGAAACAGTGGCACATCCCACCAGATGAAAATGTTTTACTTCAAGTTCTAATCACGATTTTATTAAGAATTACACACCCTCCTCTGAAATTTTAAGTATGTTTGTGCTTATTTATTAGCGATCACATCATTGAACCTAGAGGCCGAAATCAGGGGTTTCAGTGAAACATTAACACTAAATTCAAATCCACTTGAAAGATCAAAAGCAGGAACACTATCACAAGATCCAGGTAAGGCTACGCATTCTGGCATGCTAGTCTTGACAGACAGTTTTAGAAGTGATTGTTCCTTGTTCTGTCTGACAAAAGAATGCTAGCATGCACTAAAGGAACCCTGGCAGTTGCCCGATTTCCAAAATTTCTTCTTGCAGCACACGCAAGAGTGTTTCTGAATCTATTATAAAGTTTTACACCATTCTTCTGCATTCTTAAAGAGCAAAACAAATACTATTAAATGCACCAGTGACCACCTTCGTGTCATAGGTTTATTTTATTACCATTGTATTATTGTAGTAGCCTGATTATGTGAAGACTTCAAAATATACATAATTCCATACAAGAAATAAGCACCAAAGACTGAGCAGCATCAGGAACGAGATTTCAATTAGAAGGCACATCATCTGACATCTAACTTCCTGTACAGTACTTATCATTTAAGTTTATCCTTCATAGTGACCATTACATATATAGCCTGTGTTTGACTAAGTCACATCTCCCAAGAAAGATTCCAAGCTTGATCTGTATACCTTTCTGGCCAAGAGGGTCAATGGTTTCCTGGGGTGCATTAGGGAGAGCAGGGCCAGCAGGCTGAGGGAGGTGACCCTGCCCCTCTACTCAGCCCTGGTGAGGAGCATCTGGAGTGCTGTGTCCAGTTCTGGGCTCCTCAGTACAGGAGAGACATGGAGCTCCTGGAGCAGGTCCTGAGGAGGGCTATGAGGGTGATGAAGGGACTGGAGCACCTCTCTTACGAGGAAAGATTGAGGGAGCTGGGCCTGTTCAGCCTTGAGAAGAGGGACCTCATCAGTACCTATGAGTATCTGAAGAGAGGGTGGCAGGAGGATGGAGCCAGGCTCTTTTCCATGGTGCCAAGCAAGTGGACAAGAAGCAACAGAGAGAAACTGATTGAAGTCCCATATGAACACGAGGAAGAACTTCTTGACTATACAGTGACAGAGCACTGGAAGAGACTGCCCCAAGTGAGTTTGTGGTTTGCCTCACTGGAGATATTCCAGAACTGTCTGAACACAATCCTGTGCCATGTGCTCTAGGATGACCCTGTCGGAGCAGAGAGGTTGGATCAGATGATCCAACTGTGGTCCCTTCCAACCCGACCCATTCTTTGATTTGAAAACACCACAGACTTGCTTCCACCTTTAAATTCTGATTTAAATTTTCAACTATCAGTTCTTGTTCTGTTTTCAATACCAGACTAAAAATACAATGATAAAAACCTAGGCTGCTTTTGACAACTGGTAAAAAACAAAATCACTAAGAGGAAGATGACCCATCCTTAGGATATTCTGTCATTTGCTTGCTTTTTCCAGTTCAATTTTGTTTTCTTAGCTTACTTTCTGCAGTATAACTATTTTTTGCTTAATCTTTACCACAGTTACTTCAGTTACTATTAACACTTTAAAGATTCTAAGCTCAGTTTTAGATGGATATCAGGGATAAGCCTCCATTAAGGGGTTACCTATTCTTGTGAGTTACTTTGATCCCCAGCTAACACTAAGCTGCAGTATTTATCCTATTTAGATGTTTCCATAAAGTATGCTTAGTTACTTAACAGAAGTAGGAGAAATAATCTATACCTAGTTCTTGAACTTCATTACCAAATTACAAATATATTACAATTGTACAATATGCCAATTCCTCTCCCTTTCTATGAGCCCATGTCCAGAAAATAACCATTGAGAAATCAGTACTTCACTTTTTGCAAGTATCAACCTTGTTGTATTTTACATATACTTTGCATATTCTGATGTGTGATATAGAAAGTTATTTAAAAAAAGTTTTACATTATAAAAACTAGAAGAAATCTGAGACACAGCACAAAAATTTTATAAGACATTTAACTTCTTGTCAATATCTATCTTTCCAGAAGTTTTACTAGAGAGAACTATTGACAGTTTTAAATTATTTTACTATTCACTTTGCTTGTCTATGGCAGATTTACTAGAATTCAAATTTGCATTTAAATATGAAGGGTAAAGAGACGATTCATCACTAGCAGAAATTCCACATTTATCTGTCTCTGACACACAGCTGAAGGCAGGTAAACATACAGTACTTAGTACTGATTATATAACCAGTATTATTACAATAGTCAGTACAAGTCTATACTGTCTGACATAAACCAGAAGTCTTGATTAGTACCAAAAATTCTACAGTCAAATTTTATGACTGGTTTTAGGACAGTAGGCAACTACCAAAGTATAAAACAATGCAGTAAATGAGAACTATTTCAGGACAATGGCTGCTCCTGCTTTCTCCATTTCACAATGCCTTTTTAAATTTAGAAAGTTTAAACAATCAACCTCTGCCATGTGTTGTCCATGCAGAAGTTATCTACGGTACATGCACACATTTTCCAAGTGCCCACACTTGGAATACCACATGTTCTGTACTAAGAGGACAAAGGATGATGTATGCATTTCATTACTAAGGTTTTCTGAACAAGAGCCCCCCAAATGCTACAACCTGATTATTGGCTTGGAGAGGGTGTAATGTGTATACAGACTACAGTTTTAAGTACTTCAGCTGCTGGTAAATAACATCTGAGTATTTAAAATTTTTCTACCGAAGGTTACTTAAAGCAACATGGAATTCATCACAGAAGGTTCAGAGTCAAGGTCAAATAGGTGTAACACTACATGGATGCTAAAGAGTTAAAGAAACTCAAACTAAAAGGGACTCAAACACTTCAAAGCAGAAGAGTAACTGCTGAAATGGCTTCCACTCCACATAGTTTCAACAGGTCTGCTATAGCTATCTCTTCATACACCCCCAAAATTTAATTAGACATTTCGGGTGAAGGAGGCAGTAAACAACCTCTTGACCATGGAAGCCCAAGGAGACTTCCAGACAGGCTTGAATTTTCATCTGCATAAGCCTAGTTACTACTCTATTCACAGCAAAATTACTAAGTCAGATCTTTTAACTCCTAAGACACAGAGACCAAAAATCTACTTGCACCAACACTGGTGCAGCTCCTCATCCATGGGAATAGGTATTTTCTAATCGGAAAACACCAATTAGAGGAAGAGTTTCACTCCAAGTAACATAAAACAAACTGACAGCACACCAACTTCCAAGTGCATGACCTCCCCACAGGTCCAATTAAGTGAAAGAAGGCGTGCGGTATGGTGCCAAACAAAAATGCAGCAGTGGCAGTCAGACCTGCCTGGGGCCCGAAATGAAATGCTGGGCAGAACTGTTCTTTGTCTTTCAAAACATTTACAGAATTGAAGGTGTAGGTGAGAATGTGTTGTGAAGCATTCGCCAAGAAATATGCAGAAAACATGTCCCAAATTCAAGGACTGAACACAGTTACAGCCTGCTTGTCTGAAAGGTTACAGCAAGTAAGGCTTTAGAACCATTTTAATATTTAAAAGCAGCCAACAGCCATAATCTCCCATTTGCATTACAGTGAAATGCAGTTGCTGACATTGATAATTCTGCATTCTGAAAAGCCAGGACATGCAGACAGGCTGGCTGAGCCCTGGGGACAGCGCTTGGCGGGGGCGGTTTCAGGACAGGGGCCCAAGCCCGTGCCCCAGTTTGGGTGCGCAAGCGCAGCGCCCGTCAGGCCTGTGCCATCCTCAGCTGCACAGCGCTGGCCAACTGCAAGTGCTCGTGTTCAGACACCGTGAGAGCACAGCCCAAGGGACAAATCAGGAAATGCCATGGGCACTGGTCAGCCTGCTAAAGATAACAAGATTGTGCTCTCCAGAAGCGAGGTATTAGGCTCTAGCAGAGATGTGTCAAAATGCGTTTTTGCTAGGAAAAGCATTATCACAGCAGTCCAGAGTCAATGAGAATGACGATTCACACTCTGTATCTGCAAGAGCCAGCAAAGAGACTCTAGCAGTCCTAAGGATGAATGTTGGAGAGAAAAAACACAGCATGATGGGACTAAGGGAAAAAAAACCCAAAAAACAAACCAAAACCAAACAAAAAAATAAACAAAAACCCAAGTAGCCTGAAATCTAGCTTGGGGCATGTTTAACCTGAAATGCAAAGTGTGCAGGTGGTAGGAGTGGAGACTGGCTTCCATAACATCCTGGCTCAAGTGGCAAATGAGTTTCAAACAGTATACATCCTGAGATTACAGAACTGCTCCAGTATCTGACTCATGTAATTGGAAAGTGAAATATAAATATGGAAAAACATACAGAAGAAAATACTCTTTTTGTAAAGATCACATATTTTTCATATTTATATACTACTATACTTCCCCTTTTGGTATCAGATTACAAATAATTTTAGAACTACATATTCTGCAGTTACTTTGAAATATTTTATGTAGTTACTTCCTGAATGGTCATGCCAGAAACGATTTTGATACACTAGTAAGATTGCCTACAACTTCTTCTCCAGTTGACTAAAGAACATGTAACTTCAGCCATCACCTCACAACGTGACAAAGACTAGGTGGCAATACAGTCAGCCATGTGTAATTTAAGTAACACTTACTAAGCTTTAGTAAATTATAACAACCATACTAACATTATGAGCCACATAAACACTGAACTAAGTTCCCTCTGAGAATACACACATACCTGCATGAAATACCCAGTAACTAATGCCTTTCTTATGTTGATGTAATAGTCTCGGCTGGTAAAATCTGTGCTTCTACGAGGCAAATTAAATCTATCCATGATTCGTGACAGCTGTTGGCGCACATTGTCTGCAGACATCAGGGACCTGTAGTTAATGAAGTTGTCGTAACACCACTGAACCGACTCATGATCTGCAACATTAGAAAACATGAATCAAAATTAGAACAAGTAAATAAAATAGCAACTAACCGATTCATCAGTCAGATGAACCAGAAAAAAACATCCATAAACTTTTATCAATGATAACAGCTCTTGGTTTATTCAGTCGATTTCCTGTACTAGGTAACTTGCCCAAACTTCTCTATTCAGAAAGCATGTGGTCAAGACAGAAGAAAATCAGGGTTTTTCCCCCTCACCAACATAACATGAACACAATCACTGTTTTGCTGAAATACCACACCACTAAATTTTGGGCATTTCAAAAATCCCATCCTGCAACTAGAAAAACCATCTTCCAAACCTGAAGTGTAAAACTTAACATGATGTAAGTAACAGTGCACAATCTTTAACTGCAGCATGCAGTGAACATACAAGACAACTGTACATAACTATACTGTATTTGAGAAATTAAACCCTACTTAAATTAAGCACTCAAGTAACAGCTAAGAGCTATACAGTCTAAGTGTGACACACCTCACAGCAGTTTAAGTAAATGTGATTGGTAAAAGAGAGCAACTGTAACAGAACTCTGTACTCTTACTCTTCCTACTGCTGATAACTCTGAGAAGAAATCTCTTGAAACAGCAAGCCTCAGCCATTCTGTCAGTATAAATACTTGCATGTTTCACATCAAGAAATCCAGTTCTCCCTAGCAATTCTCTTACTTTTCAAGTAATGCTCTTCAAATCTTTGTCAGTTTAATAATCCAACAAAGCCAGCCTTCACAAGAATTAAAACTTGAGGTAACTCTTGGAAAGAAGAGACTTTTCTTAATTTGCATTGAAAAGAATGAAGGTTATGGAAGTTGAGGCAAGTCCAAGTTCTTTCTGCGCTTTACATTACAGAATATATTTTAAAAGAAGTGTGAATGAAGCTGTTGGACAGTTATGATTCTACTGTACAGTACCACAGCATACTACTGTGTGAGCCAGCTGAACTATGGATTGTAGATAACCCATCGATGTTTTATATTATTCTAGATACAAACAGTAGATCATTTTGTCTTCTGATCCCAGAAGTCAATTCATAATTTCACAAGATGATTCCTGAAATAATGCCATCCCTCAGTAACCTGAGTATGAAGGCAATGACTTCCAGAAACATGCACAAAATGTCTGCAAGACATCCTGGATCCTATTAATGAAAAAGCTAACAGGCAAAAAACAAGCAACACATGTCTTCAATTCAGAGATGTTGAATAGAAGTTTCTCAGCTTTTGTTTTAAACGAACTGAATATATTTGTTTGTACTTTTGCCCTTACTTAGGACTGTCACATAATGACAGCATTAGGAGGTTTCAATGCAAAATTTCTGTATCAAACCTACAACAAGTTGCACTTCTTTTTACTCACGGTAAAAAGACTGGTTTTTTATTTGCTTACAGGAAAACATACGTGGAACACCTAAGTTTACACAGCTGACAGTTTATAGCAATCTTTTTATTTGCCACCAATAAAAGTCACTGTTAAAAAATGTGGGCCACTTCTCATTTTTCAAGAGAACTCCTAGCTTCACCTGTTCATTCTTTAAGGTGCTAAAATATATTTCAGCTACGCTGAAAAGGATCATACATTTTCTCTAAATTCCATGCACAGAAATTACATAATTGAAACATATGTATTACACAGTTTTACGTTACTTCTTGTTGATATATCATCCCTTTGCCTCTTAATCTACTCCAAAGCCTTATTACAGAACTCCTAACTACATTAAGAAGTTAGGATTACAAAGGTTTTTGTTCTAGGAACATATCCTTCCCCAAATTCACGGTCTTTTCTGCACTGCTCTCCCTGAAAAATCAGTAAGCAATTATGCAGATTTTTTTATAATTAATGTCAGATAAACTTCCAATATTTCTTAATTACAGGAACACTTGCTTCCTTCTGTCCAAGGTTACCCAGCATTGATTTAAAAGCTTGGCTTGTTGGCATGCTCATCAGTTTATTACAAGATTGCTTGGGTAGTTTTTCGGTTTTGTTTGACCCCCAAAGGAAAGTAGCACTTAAATAACAAAACCCAAGCCTTTCAACTGTCCTTGGAACTCGGAAACCAAAGCTGGCAGCACAAAGCATAACAAATAATTTTAGTAAAAGAAACACAGACTCACTTTGCTTGAAAGCATGGTAGACATTCAGCAACGTCAAATGATCTCCATCTATGTGGGCAAACCTCATCTTGGCTTCATCTGCTGCTTTCTTTGCTTCCGTGGGGCGAACAAAACACTGTGGGACTAAACAAGGTTGGTATGGGCCCAACACAAACGCCCATATCGATGAGTCACGCATTCACAGATAGAGGAACAAGGCCTAGCTAGGTCAGTTCACAGAGCATAGGGCAGGGCAGGATGGCCTCCAACTGCATCTTGGACTGTTTACTACCTTGATTTGGTACATCAACACCTAACCACATCTGTAAGACAAGAGGGTTTCAAAGCTACAGAGTACCTGATTATTTTAATAGAACTGTATGTAGGCATCAAAATCTCTAGTCTGAAGGCCATCAAGATTACCTACACAGACTGGAAGGCTAAACAGATCTTAATTCAAATCCAGTGCTGATAGCTCTACCAGGAGCTAGTACCCCGTGGAATGAAACTCTTTAATTGCAAATTTGCTTTTTCAGAAAGCCCCTACAGACAAAGTAGATAGTTTTGAAACTGTAGTGTACTAGCACAGTCTAAACCAACTTGAGGTTTGATTATCTCAAGTCTGTTACTAGACAGAACACAGCAGTCAAGTCTCTTCCCACATGGTATTGCTATCACCACTGGTATACAGAAACATGTGAATGAAGGTATTAATAAGTCTAAAGGCTGTGATGGTAGCGGTAGTGGTGGAAGGTTAAACCGTCCTTTGGCACTACTTCAAATAAAAAATATATATCAAAAAATGCAACACGATGAGCTTTATCTATCATTATATTCTCTGACACCTGACTTATCTGACTTCTGTCCAAAAATCATGTTTTACCATTTCTTTTTTGTTATCTTTTAGATACAAACTAGCAAAGACCATAAATAGTACAGCAGCCAACTTAATTCATGGTCTGTCAACATTCTAGTAAGAGGTAAGACTGATATAAATCCACAAGATCTTGGAAGTAGTTATAAGAGATCTGGAGCTGGATCTGCTGGAGCAGGGAGGTTGGACCAGGTCACCCACTGTGATTTCTTCCAATATTACCCATTCTGTGGTTTACTTTATAGAGCTCTACACCAGAAATTAATGAGTTTGGTTTTAAAAAGGTGTAATTTTTAAGAGGTTAAATTTCAATAAAATTAATGATTAAGTACTAAAAAACCTTTATATTTTTCCAGTTGCTTGGGACTACATTAGTTTTCTCATTAACTGAAGCCCCGCAATCACATGAGAACATCTCTTTGCATATGATGTATCCCTATCAAACAAGGGCTTTTTTGTGTGGTGTTATGTAGTTTTACTTTATTTTATTCCTAAATTTGCATAAAAGCCCCAAACCACTAGATATTGTGAGCTGAATACCAGATGGAACTTGAGAAAAAAAAAAAATCACACTGCAACAGTGAATCATGGTAACAAATCAAACAAAGACCAATGCATTAAAGAAAATGGAAATGCAGGTGTGAAATAAACACCCTGTATAGTGGGTCCTGCATTTAAAAAAAGAGATAATATCAAGTGTATTTTCATTTCTAACTCATACTAAAAAAAGCAAAATCGAGATTATTCTATCACTGGCTTAACTCAGTGTTTTGAAAAAGCAATAGTACTTTACATACCACAGCATGACACCATGGCTTTTATAAAATGAAGTATAATCATTTAATCTGCTCACTTATTTAATGCTATTTTTTCCTCTTTTCTGTCACCTAGTTTCCCATTCAGTCCAAACTTAAAACATGGATTGCTATCAAGAGCCTGACAAACTTTATGTGCACTTAATGCACCAAAACATACTATTATGCTGCTGGTTTAAAAGAAGTGCTTACTTTGTGCAACAGCCCTCACAAAGACCAGGACTATGTTTTTTTTAAAGAGTAGTGTTTTAGTTATGACCCATACATTAACCAGCTTCAGTCAACTTTTTATTTTCCCCCCAAAACTTATTTATCATTATGTCAATTGTGGCTTAAAACAATGAAGGTATCATGGCCTGGTAAAAGGTAAATTGGAAAAGGAGTAAGGAAAATCAGTTGAAGGCCACGGACAAAAATACTAAACTGACTTGTTCTATAGTAGATTCTGGGGGAAGAAGGGGGAAGAGAAGAGAAAGACAGGCACCAACCTACCACCACCTCCGCAATTAAGCCTACCATTTAATATAAGAAAAATATTACGATTCTGCCCTGCCCATCTGCTCTGAGTCTGAACAGTCATAACTCTGAAACAAACATTTTAACTTGTTCTTAAAGACTTTCATATAAATGTACTGTAAGACTAAACTGAAGCAACATATTTTAGACTTAGTCAAAACTTTTTTTTTCTCTATCCAACAGATTAGGCATGTCAGCAATACACCTGCATTGTGGAGAGCCTGGTAAAATACCACATCCCAAAGACAAAAGAGTACTTATGAGTAAGAACACCCCCATTTCCATAACAGATTAAAACCTGCTGCTTGTCCTATGACCTCTAGTTATAAAACAAAGCCACTTCTACACAATGGGGAAATTAAATACAAGGTTTGCTTGGTAACATTTTCTTCTCATTAAGCTCTCTCAGCAAGCAGCTCTGCTCTGACAGAGCTATTCATTTAACAGCAGCCAAATACAGCTGTACACCTAAGTTAATTCTTAAAAAGATACATCTTCCTTCCAAGCTTCTTTTTTCCCTTTGAAACTACTGACTGTTCTCCACTTTTGCCATTTAATGACTGAAAAATGTATCATGTACAAGACTATGATTTAATATAAATCTATAAATCTTATAAATCTAATCCCTTTGGGAATTTCTGGATTTATCAAAGTGCAGAAGAATGCACAACACAAAACAGATTTCACTGCCTTAAAAATCAGTGGCTGAGATGACATTTCTGGGCCTGACTACGAACCTAAACAGAAATTTCTGTTCCACTAGCCTGATTCCCCACCCCCAACAATTCAAATTCATATACTTTTAATTGAATGTTAGGAGCAAACTCTTCGATCATTTTATGCACTAGTTTTTAACATTACTACTCACTAGCTTCAAGGTCTCTACATAAATCCATAATGACTGAACCCATATATGAAATTTTAAAAAACAATTCTAATTTTATTAGAAATATATTTATGTTATTTTTCTGATGGGGAAAAATTAAATTTTCCCCAAACTGAAGATCTGCATTTTGTTTAGTTTCTCTTTTCCTGCTATTACCTGACAACATGGCAGTAATAGATAGGACCTCATTAGAACAGTTGTAGTCACAGCTTGCAATAACCATTTTAGCCAGCTGTGGATCCAATGGAAATTCAGCCATCATGGATCCCAACTCAGTCAAGTCTCCATCATCATTTAAAGCAGCCAGATAATTCAAAAGCTCTAAGGCTCTCATCAGGGTTTCAGGAGCTGAAAGAAAAAAATATGTAAATTCGCACATTAACCAAACTGCTCTGAATCAGCAAAAACCGAGGAAGCACACACTGTTATTAGGTATCTTTTTTTTTTTTGTTCTCCATTCACTAGCATCCAAATGCAAAACTGTTACCAAATCCAGTAATACACACCCAAGCATGAATGAATGAGGGCGGCAGGGAGGGAACACTTATTTAGAAAAGCTTTAAACTTAATCACAAGCTTTGAATATTTGAAGATTACTGCTTTTCAAAATTCAGACAGCAGTGGCATTGTGAAATATTCAGTACCACTAATATCACTTCTCCCTGCAGATACCTTTCCCCTTGTTCCATACTAAATAGATCAATAGTCCTAAAATCTCAGCCATGTCAACTCTAGATATCTAGAGTCTTTCAGAGAGCCAGTAAGAATATTCTCTTTATTTTGCATTCCTCACACAGAGTCAGTATTAACCCACAAAGAAAAAGAAATCCGAAAGTGTTTCTGCTAAGCTATCATAGATGTTGCACAGAACAAAGAATTTAATTGGTCTGTAGAACTATTTAAAAATTTACAGACTATGTCAGATTTTTATTTTAGGGGAAAAAACAACCAACTCACATATTTATATATGTCTAACTTACATTTTTAATTAACAATGTAAGTTATTTCTGAAGCATGTATGAACATTTAATACTTAGAAGAAAGATGCACGTAAACTATAGTTTGAGGCAAACCATGTATTCAGCTTTAAAAAAGCCAGCCCATTTTATTTACAAACAGTTGTTAACTGATTGCACAATTAGAAAGTGTAATCAAGGTGATAAGTAAAAAAACCTCAAATAACAGACTTTCTAATGCCAAGAATTTTCTCTTAATTCTCTGAAGGCAAGGGGCATTCAGTAGATTCCTTGGTTCCACTAAAAGCTCTTACACAGAAAGAAACTGAAAAAGCTTGCTTGGGTATGACACAGAGCACTAAATTTCAGGATAAACAAAAGACATTCCTTACAGATTACAATAAAAAAACAGAAAAAAGCAATAAAAGAATTTATTCCATGTTGTCATTATATAAAGTAGTCAAAAATAAAGATTGGAAAGATGGAAAGAGATACCTGGAGGATCCATAAAATCAAAGTGCACCAAATCATCTATACCAAGCTTCTTGAGCTGTAATACTACAGATCCTAAGTTAGACCTCAAAATTTCGGGGTATGTGTTGTCCTGGGGGGATGAGGGGGAAAAAAAAAAAAGAAAATTTGTAACACTTCTTCAAGACACTTTATACTACAGAAGCATTCAAATTCTGATTTTGTTCAATAGCAAAGCATTCAACGACTGGAATCAGACATTCTTATAAACACAATATATAAACCCCAACCTTACCTGCATTTCAGTTTTGTAGGCCTTCTCTGTATAAAGCCTGAAGCACTTGCCTGGTCGAGTACGACCAGCACGGCCAGCTCGCTGCTGGGCAGACGCTTTACTGATGGCAGTCACCAACAGAGACTCCACTCTGATACGAGGATTGTACACCTATTGCAAAGTGGAGGCAGGCAGGACAGAAGGTAAAAGAATAAACAATGTTCATGGATAAGACAACAATCCAAACTGCTTTAAACTTATTTTTAAACACAGCTGCTGACTAGGAAATCACAGGTTGTATGTATCTGAAAAGAAAAAAAACCCGGCTACAAAAGACTCTAGAGAGCTTGAAATACAACTGCCTAGAGAACAGCATTTTTTATTCATTTGTTAACAGCAACTCCTGCCAGGCTCCCTGTTCTTAAATGTATTTTTAGATAGCAAAAGAAATGTGTCCAATTTGTTCTAAAATGTGAGTGTTTAGATTCCTAAACACTCATGATGTTCAAAAAATCCCATTAAAATGTTGTCTTGGTATAACTGTGAGGCTGAATAATCATATTCTAGAGATCGGGAAAATCTAGCATTAAGGTTTTACCCAACTGTAAAGACCAGGCTGATGACAAAAGAAAACTGTATTTCAAGGGTACATGCAGACTGCCACAGTACAAAATATCTGCTGGTATTTACTGTAAAACTTCCACTGCAGTCATACTTAAACAGCAGCCCTGCCAACTCAATAGGGCTCACAGAAAGGAATATACTGAAAAAAAGGGCAGTAGTCAAATAGTAGTTTCAGATGAAGACATCCTTGCTCCATGTTTTAAGACCTTTCTGGTATAACTCAGTATAAAATCTGTACAGAAACCTCAGTTCTTACACTGGAAGAACACCTTCTGTAATGAGAACTATTTGTGAAAAAAGTCCAGCTTTAATGGCGATTGAAACTAGAAAACATTGGTGATTGAAACAAGAAAACACTACACAGGCTGTACTCACATTCTGCTCTATGTCTGTCTCGTTCTGCAAAAGTTAAAAAGACTGAAAATGTGTACCACTATTAAAGGAAGAGACTAAGAAACCAAATTGTAAAGAAAGCTGCATTTAGTGAAAAAACTGAACGTAGTCAATGAGATTCATATTTTATTTTATTTAGTTACTGGGTTGACTGTAGGAAAGCTACTTCAGTTCCTCTGAACATCCTACGATGTTCCAAGAACCACAATACGAGCTTGATTACAATCTTCAGGGCTGCAACAGTACATGATAAATACTGACATGGAACAGCAGGTATTATTTCTTTCTTCTCATTTTAGTGTTGGAGTTTTCTACAGTGACTTAAAAGAAGAGGAGGTTTCTAGAACCACTTTTATTGACTTTCATACAATTTCTTTGTTTTGCTTGAGCATCCTCAAGCATAGACACACACTACAAAACTACCCTTCCTAAAGTATCTAGAAAAACTATACTCCAAGTCAAACTCAAAATTCTCACATTTCTTTTTTAAATTAAAAGTATTCTATCTAAAGTTTGCGAACTAAGCGCAAACCATAAAAACCCAAAGTTAAAAACAAAACAAATCTAAACCAAGTTCAAGATTTCAACTGGAAAAAGACCTATCAGTGTTTGCAAAGGGAAGAGTTGCCTGAGCAAACCAGATTTCATCAACCTTCCTACTATAAAGAGAAAAAAATAGTACTTACCTTCTGTTTTGCAAAACCAGGATCAATCACAAACACTACGCCATCTATTGTTAATGATGTCTCAGCAATGTTAGTGGACACAACAACCTGTCAAAAAAAACACAACAAAAACCCAAACAACTAAATGAAACTACTTCATCCTGAAGTGCTCCAAAACTTTGTCTTTGCACAAATAACTTCCAGCAAACTTTCCATCACTTAATCAATAACTACCAAAGCAGCACTCCAACACTTTCACAGGATGATCTGAAGTCAACCAGAGGAACTTCCAGTGAAAAGCAAGCAATTTTCATCCACTGTTTTTTGCTCCCCTATGGGTCTATCAACAACATAACAAATGTTAGTTGAGAAAAAGAAGAGCAAAAATTTATCTTATGAAACCACTATTCAAAATTTCTTCTCACGTCTCTTGTATAAAAATGACAAGTTACACTGGATCCCTTTAACATCATCTCTTAATTCTAGCTTTTTACCTTTTTCTGAAAGCCTGAACAGGGCAAACTGGTTAAATAATATTAAATCAAAAGTTACATATTACCAGCAAAGTATTTTCTTTTATTTGGTTTGAAATAAAGCTGTTACCAACACATTTCAGCTAAAATCCTGAACAACATGTATTTAATTTCTACTTTGTCTTTTTCTATCACCAGACACTCAAAAACCTTTACATATCTTTAACGTTATATTCTTAGCCTTTCAGAAGGTTAAGTCACATGCAAAAAGGAAAGCAAAAGTGACTATCAAAATTCCAAGGCTTGATTTGCCACCATTTAAATTTTGATGTCCAGAAATGCAGTGTAATGGGCTATGGATACCATTAGCTCTCATGCCAACAGTGACCACACTGAATCACGTCATTAAAGCGTTGCATCATCTATCTCAGAACAGACCCAAAACCTGTTCAGCACTTCATCAAAAGTGCTTACCCCTCACTTCTTAATTTCAGAGTATTCTGTCATCACTGTTTTCAGTTGACCAATTAGAACTGGACAGATTCCCTAACACTTAGTTCAGAATTACAATGAGGCCAGTAACTGGTGATTTCCTTCCTGCTGGCTGATCACTTTGCCAGTCAGCTACTTATCACACTCAGCTTGTCTTTTCTTAAGGTCTAAGCTTGCCCAAACACTACAGTTTATTGAAAGCAGTACTTTGGTGGAAAAAACACTGACAACTCATTTGGAATTAGCTGTTTCACCCTAAAATGATGCGCTACTTAAAATTCCTCAAACAAACAGAAAGCCCTGTACACGTCATTCACAGATAAGCTGCACAAATTAGTCAAGAGATAACAGCTACAGGTATCAGTCCAAGTCAGTGCTGAATCTCAATATATCTTCATTAAAAATTTGTAAGGTATTAAATATACAAATTAAACTCACACTCTCACATTAAATGCCTAGTCAATCCACGTTCAGCTTGCTGTTATAGAGTATCCCATATTTAAAAAGTTTTGTGTATTTCTGTTTCTGATGATGTACAAAACCATCCACACCCAGATTCTTCAAATAATCACTACAGAGCAGACAAAAGGTTTTTTATCCTGCTTTTAACCACCGATTTCTATTAGGACACTTCAATACCAGGAACTCAATACTGTTAGTATGCTTAGCCCACAGTGGTACAATTTAATTTGTACCTGAATTAATTTATACTGAACTTTCCTAAGGTAGAAGGAAAAAAGTTATTTACACAGTGGATTCTGCTGCACATACAGGTATCATTTGGTAATGTCACATTGCTTAAAAAACAATAATTAATGACTAAAAACAGAAGAAATTTTAAAAACGCTGAAGAGATTATAGTATTTTCAAAATCTACATCAAAGTACAAAGTTACCTGAACATCAAACAATTGAAATTAGCACTAAATTATATAAAATAATAAATTATAATTAGCCTTAGCTGTAGTTTTGCAGTTCCTGAGATGAATTTTAAAATGTCGTTTTGAATATTAAAATATACACAGTACCTACATCTACAAATATATCTATATTGCGTATGTATTAACTAGCAATGCTTAAGACTGCTGAAACAGAAACTAGAACACAGTTTGAAAAGAAGGGATAAGATGACAAGGAGCCATTAATATGAGACAAGAATAGAAACGTTAAGTCATCTTCATCTCTTCAATGAAAAAACCATTCTTACTAGTTAATCAGAGTATTTATCTGTAATCTTAAGCCTTCTCACAATAATAGCTGCTTTCTTAGCACAAAGAGGACAAAAAAAGTGCCAAGTTGTGAAGCTGCATCACTACTAGCTGTTACCATCCCTACTACAGCAAAATGTCACTCTACTTCCAGCATCTCTCATTTCACAAAGTTAAAGCTCAGAAGATACTTATTCAGATAATGCAAGCACTTCACTTACACTTGTACGACCATTAGAGCCTTTGAAAGGATGCAGATCACCTACAAGCTCCCTCCTCAGCAGTTCTAAAATCTAGGTTCAACTCCCACAAGGGACTGGACAGACATTTCCTTAAACAAACAGGCACAGCACCACATGACTTGACTTTACATACCTTGATCACTAAGACTAACTGCAACTAAATCCTAACTTAAAAAATGTACAGCCCAGATGCACTTCCACTCAGTTAGATTTGTTATGGAGATAAAAACTAAAACATGGAAGCCAGAACATTTCAGCCAAAGCAGGAAAAGTGATTTTGTAGGTCTGAGTCTCCTGCCTACATGCTGTGCCTGCTTTTGCCTACAATTGGCATCTTTTGGGCACAACAACTTTTCTTGTAGTAAAACAGCTGCTACACCAAGAGTGTCCTCCTCTCAGAGACTGGTGCTGGCTCTGTCATTTCAACATAACAAAAACTATACTCTGCACTTGTTGCCCTCCTAGGCAGAAAACCAAAAACTGCCTATTTTGAAAGGCACTGTTTTAAACATGAGTGAAAACTTAATGAAATACACAGCTATTACTTATTTATTACTCAAAAGCAATTTCAGTCATTTTAGTCCTTTGCAAATACAATCTTGTTGCAGCATCAGTTTAACGATTTCAGACTGAATGCTTTCTGCAACCAACTTCTACAGGAAAAGGAAGATAATTTCGCTAAATTTAGCATGTGATTTACTCTTCCAGAACACTAGAAAGTTGTCACTAGTATTCTACATGCATCTTACTGCACAAAAACAACAAATAATCAAGGAACAAACCCTGCCTAGAGCACATAGTATGATTCAGCTTTGACCTTCAAAATCTTAGTTTTGTGACTGCCAGTTTTGTAGAGCAGTAGTTTAGTTTTAGAAAGCTCTAACATTACTCCTTTTTAATAAAACACATAGCTTCTACTATGGATTATTGTGAGCATTGATGTATCTATTTCATGAAGAACATTGACAGTGCCATTTCAAGTTTTTCAGTTTCTCAATTGATTTTGCCTAATGAAAGAACCCCAATTCCTCATTTATTACTACAAAAACACAAACCTTGGACTTCAACATACTTGTTTTAACTTGTACCTTCTCACGAACCTGAAGAAACAGACAAAACCTGCCTGACAACCTACCCTGAAGAGACAGCCCCTTTTGTCTCAAAAAAAAAAAAAGGCAAAAAAAAGCACTTCTCAAAATTATTACTTATGGAAAAAATCCCACCCTCCACATAAATCATATTTCTCATAAGCAACTTAAATGGATGCCACTTCCATTCGGTCAAATCACACAGTTACCACAACACCCTGGGCCTATACAATGGATGACAGAACTTTGATTTGTACTGAGAAGTTATCTAAAAATTCTAATGTGATAAAATACTGCATTTTTAAGGCTTCATAAAAAAACCCCTTGTATTTGTTGTCCAAATATATTTAAAGGTGCTGAAAGTCATATTTCTCTGCCCATGTAACTGTGAGTAGCTACTTATAGAACAGAATACTAAAACAGCTTAGTATTTATACCTTTCTTCCTATTGCTCCATTCTGTTTTTTTGGTGGGGGAGGTTCAAATATCCTTTGCTGTTGCTGTGGAGGAAGGGTGGAATACAATGGAATGATTTTTATATCACCAACTTCAGGACCTAAATCATCAATTTCACGTTTTATCCTCTTGCAGGCTTCATCAATCTCCTGCAAAACAAAAAAATTGGTTAGAAGAGAACTCCATGAAAAAGGAAGCACATTTAGAGTGCCTGGGACAATCAGAGTAAGTCTACATCCTGAAGAACAATTACAATAACTTCTACTTTAAAAAATAAAAATAACTCAAAAAATCAATCAAGGTGCTTATTGAATCTGCAATCAAATTTCCACAATACTTCAAGATGTTTCAGCTTCTATACTCTAATGAACAGCCTAATTTGCATTCAACATCCTTTTTCTTTTAGTCATGTTTCCTAATTAAATCTCTACAAATTGTACTAAAATTGAAATCTCTCACCCTGGAATATTAAACTGCACTCATGACCTTTTCAATTTTCACAATCTGAGGGAAATTGATGTGTAAGATATTTAAAATAGGCCAATTAAGCTTTAATGTCACGTATCACTAATGCAATTATATGGAAGATTTGCTTCATTGTATCTAATGAGAACAAACACCTTTACAGTATAAACATGGATACTCAAAACCAAACCTCTCAATCCCGTGTTTCAGGTTTTACTTTAAAATTAACTGAAATCCAACTTAAGTATAAGAAAAATCAGTGAAATACTCTAAAGATGAAAGACTTTTCATGCCTTTTTTTACCATACTATTTTCTAGCCTATTTTCTGCTTACCATACAAGATGGTTCACCACAGCCCAGTGGTTTTAAGTCCATTTCATTTTTAAACTACTACACTTAAGCCAGCTAGGTGACCAATAGTTGTGACAAGAACTAAGGAAAATTTGGGTGCACAGAAATGTAGGTCAATGAATAACACCACTCATTATCTTCAACTTAAAAATCACAACAGAGCCTTCACTAGTGTAACTAAGAGACACACTGACCAACTACTGATCTTCCATCTGAAGCACTGAGGGGAGAATAAAGTCATGACAAAAAGCAAAAAAAATGATTACAACATACTCTGAGGAAAGAGGGGAGACCTCCCTTACCACATTCACTAGCCTGAAGCTGAAGTCATACTTAAGACCCCAAAGGAAATATACAGAACTGGTCATCTAAGGGCTCTGTAAAATGATTGCTTTAAACTGTGATTTGAAAATCAAAAGCAGTCTCCTTTTTAGAAATCATAAATTCAGGTAGATCTGCACCAAATCTGGGTATTTCACTTGTTTTTAAAGAGACATTTAAATTCTCAGCACAAATGCACTGAGTATGTTTTAAAGAAGCATAGAAAATACTTGTTCTGTATTGATCAGTGTATAGAATTAATATAAGCATGGCAAAATGAAGGCTCTTCCTCTTTAATGTCCAAGAGCCCTTTTAAGAGTAAGCCTAATGCTATCCAGTAATGCACTGTCAATTCAAATGAATTGCAGATATTTACCAAAACCGTGCCACTTTGCCAACAAATCCAACACATCTTCATAAAATGTAAGGGGTATACAAGAAATGTAGCTGGAATGCCAACTACTGGCTTACTACAAGAAAATAAATTTTTTTTTTTACGCAGGTGTAAGTATATGTTGCTCTCCTGACAACCCCATTTTAAGTTCAGTAATAGCCTCCTAGGTCAAAGGGAGATAAATATTTAATATAAACAAAACTACAGCACAGAACTGAGTTCCTGGTCTGAAGGTCACTACACCATTCATGGAATTTATGCAGATTGTACTGTGTAATTGGGAAAATGTGACACTGGACAGGATGCTTAGCCTTCAGTAGTAATGACTAGAGGTTCCAGAACAGTTTTATACTTAAGACAAGGTAAAATACAAGCAAGCAACGAAAAACGAAAGCAATACACTCTTCAGGACGTGTACACAGCTACTGATCAACTTTCAAAAGAGATAAAAGTATTCATTCTTCCTAGAGTTTACCAATATAGTTTCAAAGTATCCCTAATCAGGACTCATTAGAATACTTCAAAATAGAGATGCCATATTTGCACAATTGCAGAGATAACTACAGACCTCTCATTACAAACTACTTTAAGAAGGATGCAAAACACCAAGAGCCACTGCCACTCATCTGAAGACAATAAAAGTGAATTCTTTAATAGTAGTAGTTTTAATTTTAAAAAGGAAAGAGTAGTTTCCTTTTATTTACTACACTAACAGTGTATCTACTTCAGTATATCTAGTAGTAGTAGTATCTATTACTGCTTCCCCACAGAAGTCCACATAGTACCAATCCTGCCAGAGCCAAGAAACATTTTGATTCAGCCCTTTGGCACAGGGTGTGACCCTTGTGCTGTCCTGTACAGGGCCAGGAGCTGGACTTGGATGAGCCTAGTGGGTCCCTTCCAATTCAGGATATTCTATGATTCTAACTGTATCCAGAACCACACAGATGATGACCAGAACTGGTATCCCCAAGTACAGAAGCTAGAAGGATTATGAGTAGTAATAATAGTTTGAAAGTGTTAAGGATGCCTTTGAGCATTCAAGATTTGTTTGCATCACATGAAGACATTTAAATCCAGAAATATGAGACATATAGTTGAAGGCACAATCCTATCTTCAATACTTTAGAGATTCAGCAAGTCTAATTCAATCGTTCCACTTTATTCAAAGATGAAAGGCTTTTTAAAAACAAACAAACAAACCATATAACTTTAAATATTTGCCCACCATCTACTGCAAACAAATTCATTATAAAACCCTTTCCTTGCAGAGAGATTATTGTATCAATCTGCACAGAAGAAGAAACTTCTTTTCAGGCAGAACAACCAGGTAGAGTGAACTTGGCTGGTATTTGGATTATGCCCGAAAAACTCCTCAGAGCCCGTAACTATCACACTGACTACCTGAGATAGTGGGTAACAGGGTGCAGGAGGTAGGAACAGACACAGGATCGAAGGACCCACACTCAGACCCACGATGCCCAGTGCATCAGCACAAGGACCTGCTTCAGAGTTAATCAAAGAAATCAGCCTGAGGTTCTCAGCAATGCTGAAGTTTCTACATTGATCGTAGTTTTTCAAAACAAGACTTCCTAAGACTACAATCAGTAAAGAGAATTTCTTTTTATATATACTAGTGCTCAATGAGGTAATGGAGCGGTGAATATTTTTCAACCAGGAAAAACAAAGTCATCTCAACATCCAAGTGACAGTCAACAATTTTTATTTTGAAGTTACAGCCAAGTAAAAATAGCTTAGAAAGAAAAAAAAATCTGCAATCAGGAAAATAATTTTATCAAGATTATTATTTTTAATATTAAATCAAATTTAAGCTAATTGAAATAGTGTTCCTTCCAACAAATCAGTGTGATTAAGACTGGTTCTAGACAAAAACCTGAGCAGGCTGCTTTGTTTTCAAATGACTGGTGGACAACAGGCAATATTTAGAGTACCTGTCAAAATGGGTGAATTTAATTCAGGAGTTTAAGTATCAGTAAGCAATTCTAAGACCCCAAAAAGCTCCAGGACTTTTAATATCAACTTCCATTTGTTCAAGACCTAAGTCTGTACAGGAATCAATGCTTAGCATTGTATTGTTTAGAAAACAAAGCAAGACGAGGGTGCACAGTTTGCCTCCAATTTATCAGTAACAGTAGTGCAGCCATCTATATTTTCACAGAATGATAAGTAGGTTACTTACGCCTCCTGAATCTGACAGGAATTTAACTCCATCTTAACTCACTTTTCCAAAGAAAAGGCAGGCTAATGGCTAGTTTCTAAACACCCAAAACCATCTGGATTCACAAACTTTTATTCCTCTCACTGAAGCTGTGTTTTTTCTGTGCAGCTAAAAATGCAAAGGTCCACAAGCCCAGAAGCAAACTCTTGCATATGAAGCCTGTTGACAAAAAGGAGTGAGTCCTGAACTCTCAGAATGCCAGGATTGAAACCAAGAGGACCAGAAGTTTTCCTGTGGTTTAATTTCAAGCGTACCACTTACAGGACTAATGCTTAAATCTTCACCCCACCACCGTCTTTGATGTGTACTAGTAAATACTAACAAGACTGAAAGCATGAACAGGATTTTGTATTACTAAGTAACATTTAGTAATACTCTTCCTTTTTCCAAAAAAAACTATCACTTACGGAAGCCTTATTACTAAAAATCTTCCAGGTATGACTTCTAAAGACTGTCTGTGCCAGTTCAATTTAGAAGCACGGTGGTTCCTCAGGCTCTGTGTCAGAACACATAACGAAGAGAAACTTGGAAGTAAATGAACCACAAGCCAGTATCTCATCAGCTGCCTCCAACATGACATTTCCACTGCTTTGTATCATCTCACTACTCCAGTACCTACCATACCCTAGCTCTGCATCAAAAACAAAGGATTTGAATGTTATATCAGCAGTTCATCTAAAAGGAGCTGTATAAAATTAATTGCACAAGAGACTGATTTCAGCTATCATGCACATTACTTTTTTCTGTTGTTGAAAATAAGGTCTTTATTACATGTTCAAGCTGAATGCTCAGTAGAAATTTCCATCAATTTCTTTTCCTGATGGCATTTTTGCAGTCAAAAGTAAAGTGCTCATACTGAAGACCACGAAGAACAGAAAAATATTACAGGAGCAGTTGCATATATTATTGAGTTAGTGCACCACGTCTTTAAGAAGCAAGTTTGTGCTGAAAAAAATACTTGATTCTTACTAGTTCCATTGAATGATAGGCAAAAAAAGCCCCAAAACCCACAAACATAAAAAGAAACCCAGAATGACAAGCAGCAATGCAGTTCACAGAATCACAAAACATGAGGTTGGAAGGAACCTCGAGGATCATTTAATCCAACCTTTCTTGTGAAAAACACAGTCTAGGGAAGATGGACCAACACCCTGTCCAGCTGAATCCTACATGAACAATCCACCATTTCCCCAGGAGTTTATTCCAATGGCTGATTATTTTCATTGTAATAAATTTTCCTCTTGTGTCTAATTGTAATCTCATCAGGAGTAACTTTTATCCATTACCCCTCATCTTTTCACATGGGTCCTTGTAAAAAGGATGTCTCCATATATATTGTAGGCACCCTGGAATACTGGCTTATGATGATGAAATCTAAGAAGGCTCCTAGCCCTCTTAGCCTTCTTTTCTCAAGGCTGAACAAACCCAGCCCCCTCAGCATTTCCCACTCCTTTGAATATATTTGTGGCCTAAATTTACTGAGTTACATTGCCCTTGCAAATCTAGCAATCCTTGCCTTCTATTTGTGTACAAGACTCACCAGTGCTGCATGGAGAAGGTACAGTGAAATCACACTGATACTAAACAGCAGTCACTGAATAACAGACCTCGAGTTACCCTAAGCCAAAGTAATTCAGGTGCAGACATTCACTTTAACTCACAGGCCAAATGCTCTATGCAGCTGCTCTATGCAGCCAGTGAACTTGCTGGCCAGGCTCCACTCAATCTTAAGATCTAAACTGCACTTCATCTTTACAAAAACCCTTTCTACAAAAAGATGGTGACTAGTGATGTCATTTAAGCACACTCAATGGAACAATTCTAGCACTTAGCATGCGAAAAAGAGTTCAGTGATTTTGTAAACATGGTCCTTGGGAACATTACTGCAGAACCCCTTTCCTCAGTTGACCCCGTATTTGGTACACCTAAAGAATCTCATGGGATGAGCGAAACTTCAAGACTACTCCAGTTAAAACATACTTTAACTCTTTTAAACAGGAGATGACAGTCCTATCTACAGAAGATCAGCTGCTACACTATACAGTTAGATTTAGCTTCATCTTGGATACACGGGTCAAATAGACATAACTCCTAGACCCCAAAGGAAACTAATGCTGAAAAACCGTAAGGCAATTCCACCTTGTGTAAAATGAATATGGGGGGAGGAAAACAAATGTATAAATAAAAATTACTTCACAAACTAGAAGTATTTGGCAGACACTTTAACTGTCCCCTTCTGAGTTCCATCACAGGCAGGGCACAGCTAGCCACATCTGGCTTTGATGACATGAACCCTTCTAGAAATGCAGCCTTTGTCCTCAAAGCCTGCAAGAAACTTCCCTAATTTCCCTTTCTTCCTCTAGAAATGAAAGAAGACTGCTGCAAGCTAAAATGACAAAAGAGTAGTGAAAAGAACTGGCACCAAGAGCTGCAGCACTTCAGACCTCTGAGTACAAACTGAGCGAAACAAACTTTGCAAAATTACTTATGGAAACAAAAAAAAGTAATACACGAAAAAGTCAACACTTGACCATAACTAAAACTGCTCTGTAAAGTCAGAACTGAATTTGCCTCAGCATAATTCCCATATTCAGGATCTCTTTGACCAGATCTATTTGAAATATTTAATACTGACATCATCTCAAATGAAGAGCAAAAAACCTTCCTCCCTTTAGCATTTGAACAAAATTAGTATTATTACTCTTCTTTCAGCTCATGCTCAGTCCAACTCCCCAAACACTTCCTATATGAATCTAAACAAGTCAATCTGTTCACTGTAGTCCAGTACACAGACTTCCTCTTAACCTCACCCAACCACTACCATTGAGACCACGAGTTGTCAATTTTTACTTCAATTTCCCCATAAGAAAGTCTGTATTTTCTTTCAATTCCAGAGTTTAACCAGTCTCACTGATGAAAACATTGTGCCTTTAAAATAAACCCTCATTTACCAAACTTTCTATCAAAACATCAAGAACGTTTTGTAACTCTTTTCTACACCATCAGTTTTACCAATATCACTTTAAGCTTTTCTAGAATACTGAACTTCACAGCAACATATTAAAGGACATTTATCTACAATCAAGAATAACATTGCTGATCTGTATTTCACATCTCCAGATGCAGCTTGGATTCTTCCTCACAAATGTGTAACAAAGTACTGGGATTTATAAGAAAAAGGGTGACAGAGAACACAACTGGCATTCGTAAATGCCCACGTTACCAAAACATTTAAGACAGATCTACACAGTTTCTCTGTCATTACTTCTGCCTTTCCCACCCCACAAGTTTCATCTGTAAGGATGTTACACCTACTCTCAGATTACTGATCTTAATGGAGTGTAAAATCCAATACTGTTTTAGAAGAACTCCAGAAGAAAATAAACCAGCTGCCTTTCAGATCTGCAAGCTTAACAAACGTGTATCTACACAACTAGACTACCAACTCTGTAATCTCAAAGACTGAGAGCAAGTTTGACAACACCTATTGTCTAAGAAAGACATGTTGACTGAAATGTAATTATGCTTTTCCCTTGCGAAACAAAATCCCTCTCAGTTTCCAATTTTGCCTGTGACTGATGACAGGCAACCTAGTTTACAGCTACCCAGGTGTAGTGGGTTGATGCTGGCTGGACGCCAGACACCCACCAAAGCCTATCACTCCCCTCTGCAGCTGGACAGGGGAGAGAAAATATAACTAAGGGTTCATAAGTTGAGATAAGGACAGAGAACGATCACTCATCAAATACCACCACAGGTGGAACAGGCTCAGATTAGAGATATTAATTTAATTACTAACAAAATCAGAGCATGATAATGAGAAGTAAAATAAAACCTTCAAAACACCTTTCCCCCACCCCTCCTTCCTTCCGAGCTCTACCTCCTACCCAACAGCACAGGGAGACAGGGAATTGGGGTTATGGTCAGTTCATCACAAGTTATTTCTCTTGCTTCTCAGGGAGAGGAGTGCTTCTCCTGCTCCAGCTTAAGATACCTCCCACGGCAGACAGTTCTCCATGAACTTCTCCAATGTGAGTCTATCTCATGAGCAACAAACCTCTGAGAGCTGCTGCAGCGTGGGTCACTCTTCTACAGGGCACCATCCTTTAAGGACAGGCTGCTCCAGCGGGGGCTCCTCTCTTCACGGGCCTTCCACATGGTCACAGCCTCCTGTCAGGCATCCACCTTCTCCAGCATGGGTCTCCTCCATGGGCTGCAGGTGAATTCTGCATCCTCATGGATCCCCATGGGCTGCAGAGCAACAGCTGCTTCACCACGGGCTGCAGCACCGACTCCAGGGGAAGCCAGCTCTGGTGCCTGAAGCACCTCCTCCTGCTCCTTCTGCACTGACCTTTGTGTCTGCAGAGCTGTTCCTCTCACACGTTCTCACCCTGCGCTTCTCTGGCTGCAATTACAACTGCTCAATAATTTGGTTTTTTTCTTCTTAAATATGTTATCACAGAGGCATTAACACCATTTTTAATTGGCCCAGCCCTGACCAATGGCACGTCCATCTTTGGAGCTGCCAGGGATTGGCTCTACTGGACATGGATGAAGTTTCTAGCAGCTCCTCAAAGAAGCCACCCTGCTACGAAAACTCTGGCCATGCAAACCCCATAAAACAGGTTATACTGTTTTTGAACATTGGCATTAAAAATGAACACTATTACCATGTTCTGAAATTTTCCTGATATACCAGGGGGGTTGTTTGTTTTTCACATCAACAAATCAGCTTTCTTCCTTACAAAGCCTGTAGGACAAGCTGTGTTTCAAAATGTTCATTCCTAATAAATTTTGGTTTTAAACATCCTCTTTTATTATTAACGGATTGAAAAGCAGTTCATACAATGTAATCATATACTTTTGCTCCTTTCAGGATTCAGGAAGGAAATTTTTACTGAACATATATTTCTGCACCATTAACAACAATTTTATCTTCATCCAGTAACAGGCTAATACAATTAAGATTCCTTTAGTTTCTGAACACATTTAAGCTTCTTTTAATTTTCTGGCCATGACAACACAGAATCTTCCCTGCTATCTCCAAGTTTCATCATCTTCTCTATGTCTTAACTAATCTGTACTAATTAATTGCTATCCATCTCAATTCCCATATGAAACGACTTCAAATTCATTTGGATGAGAAGACAGCAGCCAATAAGGACCCCCATTCTACCACAGACCACTACAATTAAACCTCATTTGAAGCCTCTTAAACTCTGAACAAGTCACATTTGACCAGCTTCAGCTAAAGCATCTTCCCTTTCCATAATTTCATTTGGCTTCATAAATGTGTCTTTCTGACAAGAAAAACAAATAATCTTGCACCCTGTTCACACTGTTTTCAAGAATCCAAAAGAACTACAAAGCATTTCTGCCTAGCATACATCAATTTTAACTTAGCTACTAAGGCTAATGAACCTGAAGCACACGGTGGTAATGGTACCTAGAGCACACTTTCCCATTCTTGAGAGTACAGCAGGTCACACCACTGTAGATTCAACAGTGATACACACAGAGACTCTATTATGATAGAGGCCCCAAAATGTCATTAATCAAAATGGTTAAAACACTTCAAAGCTTCTCTACAAAAGCTAAACCAGACTTGAATTTCATGCTAACCACCCAAACTCAGACTAGCTCGAGGCAGTCATCTCCAGTGACCCTGGCTAGTACCATCAACTGACACATGGACTGGAGAACTCCAGACTCCAGAGCAGAGGATGCTGGCTTACCAATGCACGTTTTTTAGTGATTCAGTAAAACAGTGTTAGATGCTTTTATGCCTAACTATATAAATACACTTATGAGTATGTACTGTGCACACAATTTTATTCAGAATTTGCTTATACTATATTATGTCCTGCAAATGAACCTAGTGAAAATCAAAGAACCTGTTCACAGAAAAGAACAGAGCATGTCTGAAGCATTGGTGGGTCTGGAGTCTGGAGCCATTTGCCAAAGGAAGACACTCATCCTGTGCCCTGCAGTGATTGTTTTAATGGGTTATTTACAGTAATACACAGCAACTGATGTAGAAAGCATGTAGTTTATAAATCAGAAGGCCATGTATTTGTGCTTTGTGAAAGGTTAAAGATTAGCCTGATTTAGCATTTTGCTGGGAAAATCTGCTGAAACAGCCGGAAAGCAGTGTTCCTTTCTCTTGCTACCAATCTTCCCCCTTCTGCAATAGCTGTTTCACTAATTTGCACATTTAAGAACCCAACTACTCTGAACTACAACTTCGAGCTAAAACCAAGCAGGTAGATTTCAAAGCCACTATCACTGACAGTATTTTTCCTTCCAGTACTTTAACTTACAGCAATACTCCAAACAAAGAAGGACAAATGCAAACGTCAGAGTATTTGCTTTTATAGTGACAGTCATTGCTTTGGTTTTCTAAGGGAGATGACCTGCCAGAAGACACTTTAATCAAATGTCTTAAAACTCATGTAAGAGGCAACACATCTTTATGACTGGCAAATCTACTCAAGAAGCCTGGGTACCTTTAGCATCACAAGTTACTTGTACCACTTTACCCCCTTGGTATAGTTAAGGTTGTGTATGCTTAGAAGAAAGACATTGAATTGTTCCACATCCCTTGAAAGGTATTTCTTTAAAAAGTAGTAACTGCAAGAAGAATGAGTTGAAAAACATTTTTGCTAGCTGCATTTCTTCCCCTACTAAAAACAGATTTAGGCTGACTGAGTCCAGCAAACTTTCAAAATGCCTGTGGGTTTTTAACCTCTTCTCCATTTCAGTTTACCAATATGGACACTCAAAAAAGCTTCAAAGAAAGACTAGGACTGAAAAAACACCCCAGTTTATTTCAAGTAAAGTATTTAAGATTTCCAGAAAATCTTCATTTTCTGATGTTGTTTAGCTTAATTGCTTTTATACAATCCTCTTTTTCAAGGCACAGAGTCTGTTTCTGAAACCTAACTTCCTGAATTTGTGGTATATAAAGTCTACAGCCTAATAATCAAAGTTATGAATAAAAAAACAAAACCTGAACATTCTTATTAAAACTACTACTGATAACTAGGTAGCAGAACCAAACAGTTATTCTTCATTAGAGCTGTACAATACATGTACAGAAGTGCACAGAACTGTCTTTTCAATAAAAACCAAGGATGGTCTCAGGTACCCACACCTCTGGAGTTCCCATCAGTACAGACCTAGGGTTCATTCTCCAGGTTTCTGTTTTTAAAGTACTTGAGTTGATGAGAATTTTCATTTTAGAAAGGCCTTGCACAGCATTTACATTACAGATATGTACAATGTCAAAGGACCTAAAGCATATGGCAGGTAAACCTCAGGTCATCCAAATAATAAACTAGAAAAGGAAACTAAGTGTTTCAGTCTACACAAGTCACTTTAAACAGTTTCTGTAGGGAACAATGAATAGAAAACAGAAGAAAGTACCTCTTGTCCAGTAAGAAAGAGTAAGAGATCTCCTTCTTCTTCTTCACACATGTGAATTTGTATCACTGTTCTAATGGCAGCCTCAAGGTAGTCCCTTTCGGGTTCTGGAGTATAGAATATCTCCACAGGATGGGTACGACCCGGGATAGTTAGAAGAGGACAGTTATCAAAATAGATCTGAAACTTGCCGGCATCTAAAGTAGCACTCATAACTATAACCTGTAGATTTGGAGGACAAAAAGTTACTCAAAGTTTACAAGAATTCGTGGCATGTTATGCATACAATATGTAATTTTAAGAAAGTAAATTGTTGACTGTGATATAAGAATGTTTTCATTACCTGAATACAGCACCCTTGTTATAAAGGTCCAAAAAAATTCCAAGTCCAATACATAAGGTTAAGCTACAATTATATTGTTCCTAGAAGCTTCCTCAGTCCAAAGCACATTAAGAACTTCCTAGGGTTAGCCCTCCAATATACATTATCACAGATCAAAAAACAATTATAATAATCAGCTAATGGTAAGCACACATACTTTATCCAGTATGCCTGCAACTACAACAGAGATACTGGAGGACTCCATCATTACTGACCTTCAAATCAGATCTTTGTCTTACAACTTCCTTCAAAACTCCCATCAAGATATCCGTAGCCAGTGTTCTCTCGTGGGCCTCATCAAGAATTATAACACCATAGCGCTCCAGCAAAGGGTCATTCATTGCTTCACGAAGTAACATACCATCAGTCATGTATCTGAACACAAACAGAAACAATTCCAACACACATTTCCTTTATTAAGTTTGATGCAGAATCCTCTTCTGAATTACCAGGTTGCTTGAACTAAGCTTTTAATCAATTTTTTAAAAAGTAGGAACACCAGCAACCTACTTCCAACATTGTAACAAGCACACTTCAAGTTTTCAAAGAGAGTATAAGTGGAATCTGGGATTATGGGGGGAAAGCTTAAAAAAAAGGGGGCGAGGGGAAACAAGGTTTAGTAACATTTACAATAGTTTGTAGACTATTTACCGGCAGAATTCCACACCTAAGCTCAAGAGACAGGAAAAGAAAGGGAACAAAGAAAAACGCCCTCTAAAATCCAAGATATAGTGTTTCTGCAAGTGCTTTCCTTTTCTGTCTGCAGATCACCTGTTTACTTCTTACTTTTCTGCTACTGTTACATTTATTTTTCCACATTAACTTTATGCCCAGCCCCTCAATAACTTGTATGACCAAGGAGAAGACATCTTTTGATAGAAAAGCATTAATCCCTGAACCACACTATCAGGTGATTTTAACTGAGCATTTTGAATGTAATCTGAAAATGGCGTGTTACATGCGCCTGGTTCCTGGCAGCAAAGGAATCTATAGCAGCTGACAACTAAAATGCTCCTGACTATGTCCCCCAGAGCCAGGTATAGGCCAGTTTTGAACCTTTGGGAAGTCCTCTTTACTGATATCAGCTACTGAACTTCACCAGAAGTACCCTGAATAGAAGATACCACACACAAAACATCAGCTGAATGCACAACAAAGAGAATCTGCATGCTGAAGGGCTTTATTATGAACAGCACCTTAATAATAAAATACTTAGATCACCTTCTTTACGGATCATTTGAAATTAATTTCTATAGAGTGCAATGACTTCTTCAGGAGGAATGAATCATTTCCAGCTCTACTCATGCCTCACACCTCAGGTTTCTCTCGGCTTACGCTATGGCTCCCATCTCTCTTCCCCACTCAGACACAAAGCACCAATCCACAGATTCACTCCCTTATTACTCCTTTCGTAACTTTGCTCACACCCCTCATTACCCTGTGATTCCCCACCTCAAGGTACGCTGTCATACCTTTACCTGAAAGCTGTCATACTTACTTCAAAATGGTTTTTGCGCTGCTGCAATCCTCAAAGCGAATGGAGTACCCCACCTCCTGGCCCAGCATGACATCCATCTCGTCGGCCACGCGCTGCGCCACGCTCATGGCAGCCACCCGCCGCGGCTGCGTGCACGCTACGCCCCTCTTGGGGCCGGGCAACGAGCGCATGTAGTCAACGCACCACTGAGGGATCTGTCGAGAACAAACAGCAGTGATGAACACACTTCCAAAGGTCATATGGAATCTGTGACCTTTGCGTTGAATCTAAAGGTAGTGACAATTCCAAAGAGATGCCAACTGCACGCACAAAAATATCCAAAGCAGGAGAGCAGATAGACTACTTAGTTGGATCCAATGCCACTCAATAAAGCACACTCTCGTTAAGCATGGACATAACTATCTTTGAAGTTATCACAGAAATACATAGGTTCACAGTACATTTTAGCCCTATTAGGTCAATACCTTTTACAGGTACTTGGCAGCAGCCAATATGCTTCAGGGCAACCAAAATCAAAGCTAACGCACTCAAAATTTGACAGCAGTGGCACAGTTTCAGTTTTACAGTAAGCAAAATGTATTTTGTGTCTTGAAAAAGTCATGCTTGTTACTACATTTAAGCAAAAATAATTATTTCAGTAATAAAAAATTGTCTTAGCCAAGAAGTGCAACAAATAAAATGAACAGGTAATTATGTTCATTAGGTTTATTACTGTTCTTCAGAAATGTCATCAACCAGATACAAAATCCCTATGCTTTCCTTCCTGTGTCAGAACTCATTTCATTTGCCAGTCAGTAGTTTTCTGCTCCTGTCAGGAATCTTGAAACAGTAAGAATCATCCAAAATAAGTTATATTCAGAACTCCTAAGGTCAGTAACAGTTTGATAGAGACAGAATATTCTCAACATGTTCTTATGTTCTCACAAAGTGTGACACTTTATGAGGAGACATCTCCAGGCCTAACCAGTTCCAATCCTACAGACCAAAAAACCCCACTCATTCCTAGTAATTACTTTTCAGGTATTCTTAAAAGCACAAAGAGGAAAAGAAAACATATCCTTTATACATTGTACCAATGAGGAGAAAGAGAGAAAGCAGTATAATTAAACCTGGAAAATGTCTGTTCTTCATTATATTTTCACAGCAAAATGGACATAAGTAAACACTGAAACATACCCACAAGCAGATGAGTGTGGTCTAATCCAATTTTTAAATGAAGAATATACTTCCACTAAAAATGTATGAAAAATAAGGCAAACAAAATCAAAATATGACAGGATACTACTAGACTTCTGTAAAGAACTCAAATTTCTGAAAATCCTATTCAAAACTAGAAGCAATAGTAGTACTTAAACACTAACACCAGCAACACGAAACCCTATCCTGTAACACATACATGACCCCTGCTTCCCAAGTCACCAGTAACATCTCAACTCTAAATAGATTAGGTGATGCTTTTTGACTTTAAACAGAGCAAGTCCTGAAATGAATTCTGAACCAGCAGGTCTGTCAGGCCACTGCAGCATGAAATAAAACCAATTTATAAGTGATTTTCCAGTAAACAGCAAAACCTTGACCACTGGTGTCAAATTAAAGAAAAGGGTTCCACAGACTTCCCTGTGCTGAGATGATACAGACAACCACCCGAAGAATTATCCTGTCCAGCTTTCAAAGACATACAAATACTGGGAAAAAGGACTGTGCCATACTGCATTTTTTACTTCAGTCATGACTGGGAATATACTGAACACTTTTTATCACCTGGTTCTTACGAAACCTAGCCTAAAGTTAACTCCACTGACAGAAAAAAACTCTATACCATCATCAAAACTCTTGCCTTTCCTTAAAAAAAAGGTCATTTTACCAGTATCAAAAGCAGGAGGAATGGCTTTAGTTAGCACCATTTAATCTCAAGGACTTTCTCAATTAAGAGAGATTTTCAAATATAACTTCCATAAACATGAGGAGGTAGCAACTACACATACAGTGGCCTCTAAGATTAAGGATAAACGCACTAAGGGTTATTAAAGACTACTTCGAAGTCAAAGAAACTTCATTATTTTAAGGAATGCAGAGCAAGAGACAGAAGAGCACTGCCCTTTCTGGCTTTTTTGAGCCTCTCCAACTTACTGAAAACTTCCTCAGTTAAAAGTTACATGGCAGAATTCTCTGAATTTTCATTCTTTGAGAACCTGTACCAGTTCTCCTGCGCACTGCAAAGGACAAGGATTAAGCTATACTCCACATCACCTTGCTTCTGAACTTCACCCACCAAGAAATCCTGCTGAAGAAGTGGCATCACTGATGTTACATCAACACACAAAGGACATGCTACTCTACCATTCTCTTTACAAAACAAAGTGAAATTATTATACCAGGACCACATATGATCCCATATTTAAAAGACAGTGAACCACTGCAATTACAGCAAGTAATTAACCCCTGCCTAAGAGAAATCTGGCACACCCATTTCACCACTGAGAGTGTTTCCAGTGCATTAAGAAAAACCAGTTAACTTCAAAGGTTAAGTTTAAATCAAGCCCTTTAAGAATGGAAAATGAATGTCTTGGCTTCCAGTATACTTCTTCAGTATTTTGGGGTTTAAGTCTATGTGAAACAAATGAGATAAGTTTCATCTTCTGTTTTCTCCACCATCTGAGCCAAGCATTTCCAATCCTGGGTGTTCTAGAAGACTAAAAGGAAAACATGCACAGAATCACAAAATGGTTTGAGTTGGAAAGGATCTTAAAGATCGTCTGGTTCCAACCATCCTGCAATGCCAGGGATGCCACCCACCAGACCAGATTGCTCCAAGCCCCATCCAACCCAGCCTTGAACACTTACAGGGATGAGGCTTTCATAACTTCTCCAGGAACTTGTTCCAGCATTTTACCACTCTCACCGTGAAAAATTTCCCAACATCTAATCTAAATCTCTCCTCTTTCAGTTTAGAAGTAATTCCTCCTTGTCCTATCACTATCTGGCCATGTAAAAAGTCACTCTCCATGTTTTTTATAAGTCCTCTTTAGGTACTGAAAGGCCCCAATGAAGCCTCCCTGGAGCGTTCTCTTGTCCAGGCTGTACAATCCCAACTCTCTCAGCCCATCTTCATAGGAGAGGTGCAGATAATAATCAGGGAAGGGACTTGAAAGGCAGCAGCTCACTATCAAAAAGATTATCTACTACTGTATAGCCTTCTACTATCCCAATGAAAGAGAAGATGATAATTTTGGAAATATTTTTCAAATGTTGCTTGTTTTTATTTGTATAAAGTCGGCATTAATAGCTCACGTACACCTACAGTTTGAGCATTAAAGGATTTCTGAGCTGCAGAAAAGTATTTATCTTGCTCTGATCAATGAATTTAAGGAGAAGAAAAACAATCATTCCCCAAAAAGTTTTAAGACAGCAATTGACCACAAAAAGGATGTGGGCACTATCAAATGCAAAACAAAGTTTTCATTAGATGGCAGCAGGACAATTTTCAGTGATATGTCCCCACAGAGACACTGTCAAGTATTTCAAAAAGTATCTGCAACCTCACAGAGCAAATTCAGAGGAAGCAGGGAAGCTTCCAGGACAGCTTATGTGCTTCTGGTAGCTTAAATCCCATTTTTAGGAAAGATGTGTTAAATTACTTAAACTCTTTCAGAAAGTAAGGGTTAAAGTAGTAAGATAATTCAGGAAAAGCTTTATGCCTGAGGAACGACAATGACACAACCTTTATATCTTCAAATTTTCAGATGACACAACAAGTAATCTTGTTTCCATATAGGTAAGTACCATTTTTTTTAACATAATATTCGGGATACTGCGTCTTCCAAATAACTACATAATCAAACCTTTCTGAAGAATTCGATACAGTCCTGGTCTCGGCTTATACACTTTGAAAAAGCAATACAGATAATGTCATAACACTACCTTCTGAACAATACACTGGTTCCTAGAATGTGCAGCAAGGTGCTGTAACTTCAGGTATTTCAGGCACAGCTATAAAAGATATCCAATGTACTACTATGTCCTTCAACATCCAAAATTTTATGACCAAAAATTGACTGTCTGTAAGACTTAAAGTTAGCTACAATCCATTTTATAAGGACTAAAATATTCTTCCATTTTTATTTTCTGTCTAGATAAAAGGATTTTATCAGATTACAGAACAAAGAACTTTTTTACATTACTTTTCCACAGACTTTAAACAGCAAACCAGAGGATAAAATTCTGAACAAGTTTGCCCTGCTATAAATACCCAGGTGTTCCTTGTATCTTAGACATTCCCTATTTACTGGTCCTCAAAATTTTTCTTGAGGCTTAAGGAAGCTCTGCACATCTATTATCCCTACTTTTGGTGCTGAGGAAGACTTTTAAAGCCATCAATTTACCAAAAAAAAAGTGACTTTTAACTGCAGCACTGAAAAGCTGTACAACCTCTGAGGAATTTCAGTACCAAGGAAACACAAGTCTCTACCTCTCAAGTTTGAGTATCACCAAAACACATGATCCAATCAGATGTCCGAATTGTATCTGACATTTCAATTCCTTTAAAGTTTTTATCTGTAGCAGTAGGTTCATAAAACATTAACAAGTTCATACTTTGTAGTTGCTATCCACACAGACAGCTAAATAAATTATTTGGAACCACCACTTCAGTTTGTGGATTAGTACACTTCTGTCACACCATTAAATCTCTGTCTTCCTCTACCAGATACCTTCCAATTCATATAGCCCAATGGAAGCAGGGGCCTGGGAGCAGTACTGGATTTTTAAAGTGGAACATGCTGTAAGATTCTCCTCACCTTTGCACTTATTAAGCAAAAATAACATTCATCAAACTAGTTTTGTCACAGTTTGTGAAGCATTCTTATACAATTATTTTTTCACACACAACTAGCAACAGCCACAACCTTTAAAAAAATGCAGTATCATATAGATAAGAACTCACCTGTGTTGTTTTACCAGACCCAGTCTCTCCAACCAGCACAAATGACTGATGCCTAATCAAAATATCCGTAAATCTTTCTTTATATTCCCAGACAGGAAGCTGTAGCCTTTTTTTCAGGATATCATAATATCGTGGTGTATGTGGTAGATTTGTGAAAGGGTTAATACTGTGTGGAATCATTGCTGGTTTGATAGCTGGTAACCCAGCAGCCGCATAATAGGTCGAGTTAGATGTCGGTCGCAGATCCTTCTCCTTGTCCCTCTCTCTGTCGCGATCTCTGTCTCTGTCGCGATCCCTGTCACGATCCTTCGAACGGTCATCTCGGTCCCGGTCCCGGTCCCGATCTTTCCTAAAATGAGTCAAGACACAGCAGAAAATGAGACACTTGACTATTTAAATGCAGAGGAGGAATTTAAATACAATGCAACCCTAAAGGTACCCAGTATAAAGTGGATACAAACCAAATCTTTAAAGTCTTCCAGACAGCTACGTGGAAGGATAAGCACCAAGGAGTAACAACAGTGTACATAATGCATACTCAACATTAGTTATACATAGCTACACTTATTGTATCTAAACACTACAACAGTTTCTCTCGTTACAGGCAAGACTGAATAAAGCTATCACATGGAGAGATGAACGTTTTAACCCTCTTCATTTAATGACTATAAAGAATCAGCTGTGCAGTGTAGATCTCTCACAGTTCTCCCCATCCCTACCTGTTGCAAAAAAAAAAGAGAACACTAAACAGTCTTTTTGCCTACCTACTAAAGGAATTATACTCATCCACAAAAAACTAACCCAACCTAACCCATGGCTTATAAGCAAGCCATGAAAGGAAATTTTGATTTTATTATTCCACAATGACTCTGTAGCTTTTTTTTGTTTCAAGTCTTACACACAACTCTGACTCCATCAACTTTGATAAACAGGTTGTTGAGCCTAGAACTTAAGACTTAAAAGCAGCCACTACAGTTCACAGAACCACAATCATTTATGTATGAAATGACCCTTAAGATCATGGAGTCCAACTGTTAACCAAACACTACCAATCTGTACAGTATCTTCTCCAGTATCACTTCCTACCACACACTTTATGTATTCCCATTTGTTCCAAGTATTAAGTAGAAAAATTCACTGCATGTTCAAAAGAAAAACTCTTAACTCTGGCCTCAGTCTTCTTGAGAGTTTCTAATTCTGCCAGTCCACGTACTTGTTCTTGCACATAATCCCAATCTTCCTACAAGCACACACTCACAAAAGAATCATTAGTTTGACCCAAAAACTACAGTTGCATGCTTTTAATAAAAATTCCCAATTCAGGACTTTGAAACAAGCCCTGCTTCACAAAAACATTCCATCCCATTTTAAACTAGTTAGAGTTAAAAGATTAGTGGCATCTTTGCCTGCAAAACAGAGGATATCCTCAGCTTTGACTCTTTTTGTGTATTAACTGAAATCCCATCAAAAAGGCAAAACAACAAACTAAGTCAACACCAGCGTTACAGTAAGTGCATGCAAATATTTCTAAGACTATTAAGCAAAAACCAAAACCTCGCCTCCTTCTTCACCAACACTCAGGCACGTCTAGAGAGTACATCCAAAGAAAACTCTTGCCAACACCCCTCCCCACAGCTTTTTTGTTTTAAACATGCAACTGGCATTCAAACGTAACTACTGAAATAATACTAAATTTCAACCTTTAGAGAAGATGCAGTAACCAAGATTATTCTATAAATTTTAACTCAAAACGTGCTGTGCTTTGGAAACAACCACCGCTACTCTTCTTGTATAAATGAATGTTACATATGCAGCCTTTTTTTCTTCCCTCAGTACTTCAACATATTACAACCACAGAGATCATAGCAAGATTTTTTTAACATGACTTCTTTTAACATAAACTCACTGAAAATAAAGAAGGATTACAAAACATACTGCCACTTACTTAACTCAATTGTATACAGATGATTATCCTAATGTTTTGGACTTGGAGTAATCTAAAAATTAAGACCCTTTCTAGGGCATTTGTTTGAATCTGAGATACCCTAGCTTTAACATTACTTCTAACACAGTCAAATACAGTACAAGCTAGACATCTCTTCATACTATTAAACACCAGGCAGATATTTCAGACCCCAACAGGTTCATATTCTCCATATGGAAGTTAGCCCTGCTTGAAGGAACCAGGCTCCATTATGCTACTCAGAATAGTGTAAGAGTCTAATGGCATGTATTAGACAGCCACAAAGCTGATGAGCTATTCACCTTTTAAACACCTGGAGGAACCAGGATATACAAGTGCATGGTCAGACAGTAACATTAGCAGGAAAAAAATGAAGGTATAAAAGCAATTTAAGAATGGCAAAGCCAGGGTAAAATGCAACAACACACTTCACTGAAGGTAGAGCAAGTCACACTGCTAATGTGCAGATTTTGGTTTGGGTTTTTACAGCCTTCTTTTGTGCATGTGTTTCTGAAGCGTTTTTATCCGTCACTGGTATCTAGTTAAAATGTAAATAAACCACACCAACAAAATCTATTCCACAACCATCACTTAGTATCATGTCAGCAGCTTCTGCACTGCAGACCATCAAGTGTACCTCCCGGTACGCTTCAGCCCCCCATGAAGCAGCCCTGGTGCTGAAATGAACAGATCCACACTACTGCCAACCCTTCCCATGTGTCAGCACAAGCATTCCACCAGCCTGGTGAAGAACCAACCTTCCCACTAGCATTACTTCTAACTTGGATCAGGTTCTCTGAGCTAGCCTCCCCAACCATCCCTTGTAGCACTTATTTTCCATGTTGGTAGCTACTTGTGTGGGCTTAAAACAGACTAAAATACAACCTGATGAACAAAAGAGGGAATTAAATGGACTACAAATACAATCCAACATGGAAAATGCCATTAATCCCCCATCTCTCCAGTTCTTCACTGAACTCTTACAGCTTTTTAATTGTACAAACAGAAAGGAAACGTATCAAGCTCTACATACATTTCAGACGTAAAAAACTATTTATGTGTTAATAAAAGGAGCTGAGTCTCTTTCTTGTTTTCGAAAAGCAGAAGAGAAGCAGGGACAACCAGATCCTACCATAGAAACAACACAACATACAACATGCCTTTAAACTTACTCTCCAACACTTCTAATTACATAGCAGCACTTTCCCTAAAACTGTTACCCAGTCTCCCATTATTACTGAAGCTTAGTCAACACAGACTCCCTTGGTCAGCAAGCAAAAAGAAAAATGACAGTTATGCTGCCATATTAAATTTCCTTAACTTTCTAAAAATGTGGCTGGGCAGTTCTCCACTTAGAAACTGTCACATTTTAGCTTTTTCATTCTTGCACAGAGAAAACAGAACTCAAACACAAAAATTAACAATAAAATAATAATTTAATTATATTTGTTTTGTGCCTGAAACCTGTAACAGCCTCCATGATCAGAAAGGGGTTGGGATTTTTTGCTCTTCTTTTAAGTGAAAAAGTCTGGTATCTGCTTTCACTTCCTTACGTTCACACATATATAATATATACAGATATGAACACAAAAGAAACACTATAACAATCACTAAACAAGAGGGCTTCTTTTGTTAAAAAAAATACAAAAATAAAAATGGAAAAAAAGGACTCAAGATAAACCACTGATCATCACAGTGGAAGTTTAAACCCATCTAACAGATCATCAGTATTTTTCCCCATTACTAAACATAGCAACAGTTGATGCAAAAAAGGCAATACAGCTAAAGGAATTTCTGTTCTATCCAGGAAATAACCAAAGTACAATTAGTCTGAATGATACAACCCACTAGATCACTAACTGATGTTACACAACTGAAATATATATAACTAACATATCTGAATATTCTGAAATAGTCACAACTTAGAAGAAATTTATAGAAACACTGTAACCAAAAGCCTTCCATACAATTTTTTGTTTTTCCAAAATGTTTTTTTATTTCACAGCCAATACTTTAAGTCTGGAAGAAAACAGGTGGCATGCAGATGTTTAAGGTTACACCAACAAGTACAAACCTGTTGGCCATGCAGAGCCCATGTGGCACTGCTGCCGTGTAGAGCCACCCATACCAATAGGGGCCTCCATCAAAGAGAAACTAAAAAATACAGGATCACTTAAAGTAACTTTCATATTTTGTCAGGTAGTCCAGTTTGGATGCAAGACAAACTACTGCTTTGAATGTGAAGTGGTAACCATGCAAGGAGCTCATCCAGCCTAATCCAGCTCCAAAACCACCTGAATTGCAGAAAGGCACTCTCGACAGAGGCAGACATGTACACACACGCTTTTAATGAGACTCCATGCAGCTTCCTTACGGCCTTGCATAAGCTGCAAAACCAAACTACTCTAAAATAAACCAACCATGTAACATCAGTATGCCTTGTGCTACACGAATTAAGATTTCAGGTCATCTAAGAAATAATCATGCCCAGTAATTATGGTTACAGTGACTTGTTCTCAGTCCTGTACCATTTAATGCTTTTACCAGCAGAGGAGGGGATAAAAAAGGGGCACAAGACCAGCATTTCTACAGCTTTTAGGTGCCATAAAGGTCAACGTCTTCTAGTTTAACACTGGTGGGAACTCCTTGAAGTACATACAAAATGTTAAGACTAAGAGTTCAGAATGACATTACGCAATCAGTAAAAATAATGACAAATGAAGCCACACAAAAACTATAAAACCCACCAACAAACAAACAAGGAAATACTGACCTGTGATTATCTTTACAACCAGCTGTAACAGTCATACCACATTTAAATAACGCCCAGTTTTGACATAACCACTCAATAATTTTACGAAAGCCTCTACACACAGAAAAGCTGTATATGTACAACTTTTCTACAGACTCAGAGTACAAGGTATTTCAACCTCTGGGAAATCATACAAAAATGCATTAACAGACACAAAAAGCTCAATACATTAGTTTTAAAAAACGTGATTATGATCATGCTACAGACAGAAAATAGAAGTTGAACAATAAACTTAGTTTAGCTGAGAAAAATGCATCAAACTCTAGGTACTAAAAACTGAAGCTGTACAAGCTTACCTTTAAAAAAGCCAAGTTTTGCAAAGACTGTTTATCAGTGAATATTAACTGCTACATTAAATTTATAGTTATTGTAACCCTTGAGAACAAACTCACGGATTTTTCTTAGATAAATAGCCCAAAACAATGCGGATGGACTTTAGTAATTGTTTAATTCACGGAAATCTCCTGTGCTCCATAAACAAGGCCAGACTAGGTAAACACGGCATTTCTTTGTACTCCTTGAGACTTCAGAAATTTCCTTTAAGAGCCCCTGCCTTTCCTCCTCCTCCTGCCCAATTAAAGGAGAAAAGATTATGTAAAGAAAGCTCTAAAGCAACGTTGAATTTAAGGACAGCACCAGTGCATTGTCTGTATTCCTGCAATTACATTAACTTCAACAAAAATATGCTGAACCGTGTGCGATACAGTCCTAAAACTTTAACCTTCACAAAACTAAGGAAAAAATAATCACTCCCTTGCCCCTACCTCAAAACCCACTTCACCATCGATTCTTACTTCAAGCCAAGCACATCACGGAGGGTGACTGGATGAAAAATGTTAACAAAGGAACAACGCTCCCACCAGTGCAGGCACTAATAACACGGGCTGCACAAACCTCGTGCTCATCTCTAGGCCCACGTTTGCCAGACCCTTCAAGCCAGACAGAATAAATAAATCAGTACAAAGGGAGGGGGAAGAAGGAGTGGGAAGGGCGAATATAAATACGAAGGAGAACTGCAA